>CM043021.1:14408924-14983613 GCA_023690525.1 Holotrichia oblita | reverse complement strand
ACAATTTGTTTCATACTTATCTTTCAGACCTTTCCAAATGCAATATGCCGTTTGCTTTATCTTAAATTAAATCTATTTTTGTATGATCTAGACCAGCGTTACTCAAAGTGTGCTCCGCGAAACCCTGGAGCTACTTTAAAATCAAGACAGTTGATGCCCACATTTAATTCAAAGTCATAATTCAAAGGGGCTAAATAGTTACTATAAATATTGTAAATAAAATTCACCCTGGTTGGTTCGTTGGGTAGGGTGGAGGTGGGACTCGCCTTGCAGCCACGTCCTCGCCGTGAGTCCTGGATCATTTCAGCACAGATTAAATGTTGAAATGAGCTGAGAGCTGCAATATGATATGTTTGGCTAATACATTTTTTGGAAATCACTTGTTAGAGTCTTATTACAAACCTTAATGTGTTAAATAAACACTCTTCAGATATAGAACTTATACTATAATTTACTATAATTTGCGCGAATACAGTTAAGAAATAACAGGTCTAAAAGTATTTTTTCTGGATTGGGAAAACTATTTTGAATGGTTTTTACACTATTACAAATTAAAAATATAACTTTTATGGGTTTTGGCACATGTTTAAAAATCGTCGAAAATCATGAAATATCGTTTTTTTTACGATACAAGCCGCAACTTTAGGCCTTTTGCGCGAATTCTGTAAAACAAGAATGGGTCTAATTATTATTATTTTTTTCACTATTACAACAAAAAATGTATTTTGTGTAATTTTTGCATTTTTTGAAATTTACCGGTATTTTGACTTTTTTGGTAACTTTAGGCCTTCTATGCGATTTCAAATTTTGAAAAAAATTTTTAAACATTTTTTCATTTGTAATGACGCCTATGCGCAAGTTTTCCGCGCTATTAGAGTTGTATTGCAGAAAAAACGCGTTTTTTGATCCACCCTAAGCACCATCCTTTTAAAACCAAACATTCTCAATGTCATCCTCTTCAAGGCGTGAAAACATTAATTGGTTGAGCCATTTTCAGAAGAAAAATTGTGCAATGATGGCACCGTGTCAAAATCCGCACCAAACTGTTACTCGTTTTGGGTGCATCGGTTTCCCACGAAGAATTTTTTGATTTTCCCCAAATGCGACAGTTTTGCTTATTGAGACAGCCTCCGATATGGAAATGGACTACATTTTTCGATAAAAGTGCTCATTATAGGCCGAGCTATCACCAACCCATTGGGGGAATCGAAAACGCATCGGATGGTCATGAGGGCTCAGTTCTTGGACTAGTTGAAGTTTGCAAGCCTTCACACCGAGGTCTTTATGCGAAATTTTTCTCAAAGAAGCGCGAGAAATGTTGAGTTCCTGAGACCGATGACGATTTGATGTAGATGGATTTTGGCGCAGCAGCAATGTTTCTAGCTGAGCGTATTGGACGAGAACGCGAATGGATTGTTTTGTCCAATAACGATCCAGTTTCACGAACTCACGAATCGAATTACTTCGGATTTGTAGCACAAGAAGTCAGAAGAAGATGGGACATACTTAAGTTAGAGAGAGTTAGCCGAATAAGAAATAAGCATAATTAAAAAATTTTACATTTTTCTCATTAAAAATTTTTGCTTAAGCTGCTTATTTTTTCGTCCGCAATCTACAATTGCAGCTTAATATTACGCTAATCGGTTATTTCGAATGTTATAAAGGTATAATAATATCTAGAAAACATTTATTTAAAAGCTAATTTATACACTCGAGTATATTTTTCGTTGTTATTCCTTCCACCATCCCCGTTCAAGAACAAAGCTCGTATAAATCACTAATTACGGACACCCTAATGAGCGAATTATAAAGCCGCATCGTCTAGGTACCTCCTTCTGCGGCGGAGATAAATCAACGGAAGCTGCTGAATCGTTACAATTACTACTAACTGCCACGGGGAAACACCTAGTAGCTTTACACACTGTTCGCATCACACACAAACAATCCGAACAAGACGCATGAAATTTCCGTAAAACCACAATCTCTATTCGATAAGTTTCGCAACGAGACCGTCGCGTCGGTTCACTTCAAGTCTACCGTTGGTATAACTAATTTCAAATTATAAAGATTTGGTTGCATTAATTTAATTTGATATATTAATAGATATTCGTTTTAAATCTACTAAGCGTTTCTAAATTTATTATTTCTTTGTTTTTTCGTGTTTGTGTCACTTTTAATTAAGATTTTTTTTAAATAAAATTTGAAATATTTTGAAATGGACTATAGGATTTTACATCTGCCAGTAGCAATCATAATTAGCTCGGTAATTTGCTACTGAAGACGACGGCTTGCGTAGCATCTACGGACGTCTAATCGCGCGTCAGTTTTAACTTGGGATCCGTTCCGGAGACCGGCACAACGACGCTGGTAGTGGTAACAATTAATTTAGTTCGAGACGACGGGCGCAGATGGGAAAGAAGCAGATAAGAAGCCATCATCCTAGGGCGGGTGCCGAGGTGTAAATTGCAGGCGTCGCGTGTCGCGTAAAAATATTCGAAGATTGATTAACTGAGTGGCTCATGATGTAGGAACTACTTAGTAAATGCGTATTTAATACAGTAAAAAGGAAAATTAGATTCTCGTAGCGAGTAGCTAACCTAGTAACTTATTCGGAATAATAAATTAGAGCAAATTGAGTTGCGCACTGCGTGAAGGTAATAATTCAACGAGGTCGTAACTATAGATTAGTTGGCAAAAAAATATTTTAGGTCGTGAAGTTCGTAGCTCTCTAAATTATATATAGGAGGGGCAAACTCAATTCCATAACCGTTTCCCTATGTCTACAAGGAAATTGTGAACCACTTTATAGTTTTAGAATTTTGATGTGTTCTATATTTCGCTATTCTTTCCAATCTTCTTAATTTTTGGTAAGTTTAGAAAGTTTTTTAGGAAGAAAAGTCTCCGGAAATTCATTTTTAAAAAAATTGGCAAAAAAATTAAAATGGAAAAATGCTGCCACAACCTACAGTCCTACTTTAAGGTGCTATCGACGTAGCTCGTCATGTCCACGAGCGGACAAACGTCCTTGCTTAACATATTTGGGAAATATCTGAAAGTGCGTAGAATTGATTCGAGTTAGATAATTTTTTGAGAAGTTTCTTCACTTAGGAGGGTCTACCGATTTTCTATTTTTTTACCAGTATCACAATATCTTAAAAAAGACTGATCTGTGCATGATCTGTAAACGTTGAAAAAGTCAGTCACTATCAGAAAACTTCCTGTCCATTCTACTTTTATAAAAGATTCAGGGATGAAGTAGTTTGTGAACTCGTCGTTTTTCTGCAACAGCAGTTCGATTTCACATCTAGATTTTGAAAAGAGTTTTAACGGTTTATTTGAGAAGATCTTACCTCTTGGACAAAGAGATATCAGATCAATTGCTTGCCTAAGGAACAATTTGGTTTTCAGGAAGGCTTATCGGCTACCTACGAATTTCTTCGAGTCACTAAGAAGACTCGAAACGACTCTCAATAAGTATGATCTGATGATCTATTTAAAATGGTGCGGGTCATTGGCGGGAAACTGATTGCAGTCCTGTACTCTTTGATCTAATTATATCTAACACTACGGCTCACTGGGCCTATTGTGTTATTCCTACCTTGATTCCATTTTACTCAAACAGGTTAGTTCCCTCGTTCAGGTTTAGAAGCCTATTTGGTAAATCTTTCTCCACTGGCAGATCAAACGCGCTTTGCATAGCAACCCTACGTTGGCTTAGTGCTACGCATTCAAAGATATAAAAGACTGTTTCCTCGTCCTCATTATAGAGACGACCTCTTAGGCAGCCGTGTCCTGTTAATAGAGACGTTACTGCCCTAAGCTGACTTCTGTTTAATACAAGTAAGTCAGCCGTTAATCGTTGTGACCGCCGTCCCATCATCCGTTTGCAGTACCTTTGTCCAGCTACATGGTTCCAATTTAGTTGGTGTTGTTTTATAATCCACTCATTAATTGTACCACGTACTGCACTCTTTGTAATAGACCTGGCTTCGGCCTGGTAAATTTCATTTGGGAGCCTTCCCTCGCTAGCTGGTCTGCAATTTCATTACCTGCTATACCCCTGTGTCGCGGCACCCACACCAAGGTACCCTTGTTGCTTCTAGCCAGAACAGTTAAGTTTTGCAGACATTGCCATACCAGTTTGGAGGCTATGTAATAAGATGCTAGAGCCTTTAAGGCTGTCTGACTATCAGAGAGAATGCAGATCGCCTGCCCTCGCGGTTGGCGACGCAGACTCATAGACACCAACGCGAGAATTAGATTTTGGGTGTGCGGTTTTCTCCCTTCACCATTTTTCCACTCATCCCAATTCAAGAAAATTTTGAAGTGTGGAAAGAAATCCTGGTGATTGATATGTCGCTGCCCATACAAAAATTGGGTTTTGTACTATTGCTTAGTATTTCTTAGTCTGTATGCCCCCATTCTAGCCTCTCCCATGATAAAAATATCGAGGAGAGGGAAGTTTAGCATGGTTTCCATAGCAGCCGTTGGGATATTCTTGATAGCCCCAGTTATAGATAGATACGCTAATCTCTGGATTGTTGAGAGGTTAGTTATCGCATGCCTCTGTGTAATTTTTGGCCACCAAACCAGGTAGCCATAAGTTATCATAGGTATTACTACCATACTACAGGTACAACCAATACGTCATATGCGGTTTGAGTCCCCATGTTTTTCCTACTGTTCTACGGGTTGTTATTAACACCCTTTTACATTTGTCTTACTCTTGCCAAATGCGAGTTCCAGTTTAGTTTAGAGTCCAAGATCACTCTTAGGAACTTGACTTCCTGACTAATCTGTATAACTTTATTGTATAGAGAGCTCTCAGGCCATCCAATCTCCTTCTTTTGGTGAAGGGTACAAGTGCATTTTTTTCCCGGGTTTACTCCAAGGTTCTCCTACTTGCACCACCCTTCTACCATCTTTAGTGCTCTAAGTTCTGAGATTATGCTGGTACTCCTACCAATGGTGAGTATCACTATGTCATCAGTATATCCCTATCTCTTTCTTTGACAGCTCTTATTAGAGATTCAAATGAGGTATTATCAAATGCACCTTCCATGTCAAGAAATGTTGCTAATGCAATTTCTTTATTATTTAAAGTTGCCTCCACCCGCGACACAAGCTGGTGCAAAGCGCTTTCACATGATTCTTCTTGATATGCATGCTGATTAGGGTGTAGCGGCGTCTCTATTTAGAGAGATTTCCCTAAGGTACTTTTTAATCAGTTTCCATAGTTTTCAGAATAGACAATGATAGGGTTGTTGGTCTATATACTTTTTCTCAGCGTATGAGCTACGTCCACGTTTAGGTTTAACACAATCTATTCCAAACAAATGGTATATAACCCTACACCAGGCTGACTCTATAGATTCGGCAAAGCACTAATACTATTGGCTCTTCATCTTGTTGTAGCAAGGCGGGAAAAATCTCATCAGGACCAGGAGACTTGTACGCCTCAAAGCTGTTAATCGCCCAAATGATCCTGTTGTATGTTATTACCCTTTTCACTTCCAGGCCTGCGTAAAGGCCATTCAACAGTTTGACTGTCTAATCCACTATTTGGGTTAATATTCTTTGAACCTGGGATGTGTGGTTCTAGTAAGACCTCAAGCGCTTCTGTCCCAGTGTTCGTAAATTCTCCAGTGGGTTTCAGAATGGTTCCCAGGGGATTTGTTGGATCTCTCTTACTTGTCGAACAGATCATGTGGCACATGCCGAGGAATTTCCCTGCCGCGGAAGCCTCTACTGAGGCTTGAACTCTTCGTGTTTGCGAGCCACTAGCTTATTTCTGTTACCATCACATTGAGCGTGTATGCCGCCTACGTTATGTTTAGCAATGACGCCCTTAAATTTTGAAGCCTGCAACCTTTAGTGAATGAGGTCTTTGAATCCGTTCTACGAAATAAACGCTGCAAAATGCAATACCGTGCGATTTCCGAAGAATAGAAAATCTCTAAGACATCCTCTCAGTAATATTTCGCCTGTCATCTGAATAATCGAAGTGATGTCAATGTGTGTCGATAAATCTTAAATCAGTGATAACCCATTGGGCCGGCAACGTAATACCCCGTCACCTACAGAAACAGACAACTTTAGTGTCAACATGTCTCGACTAACACAATCGAGATATTTTTAAATATTCCATTATCTTGTTGGACCAAACTATTTTTCACTTCAATAGGCTTGTAAACCAAGCGAATTGTCACCGATGGTGTCCGAAAAGTCCAGATTGAAACAGTCATTTAAAATGGAATATGGAAATACCTTTGATGAGTATGATATGAATTAGCATTTCACTATTCATACGCCTCCAAGCACTATGAAGTAATATTGATACCACAATAATCAAAAAGTTCTATTGAAGTTTTATTGTAATTCGTTCCTATTGTGATGTCTGTTATAGTACTAGCTACCAAAGATATGAGTAAATATGCTAGTAGATTCGGTTCCGTCCCTTTATTTGTACAGGAGAACCACTTCCAGAATAACACTGACACACAAACGAGAGACTTCTGCATATATAGCTTTCCTCGTTTCTACTCCGTTCGATTTTGCAAAGTCAACGTATGCATTGCATGTATTTGTTGCGTCCGCAATATTACTAATTTATTTAATGGTTCTTGCCGTTACAGTTGCAAGACACAATAAAGTTTGATTATATCGTATCAGCTCCGGCTCTTGGCATATTGTGTTTGTTTGCAGGATAATTGAAAACCGGAGCAATTGTTAAACTAAATCAAGGAAGTACTGTTACATCGTCTTGGTCAACTCAGCCGATAAGCAAGTATACTTCCTTGCACATAGCTATTCAGAAATTTACTAAGAAGAGAGGTTATGAAAATAATAATAATAATAATAATAATAATAATAATAAAATAAAATACTTTAAATGATCTGAATTGAATCTAACTTTATAAATGCGAAATTGTAATTATTATTGACCAGATGGGGTTATATTTAGCTTGGAATGTAGTTTTATTCATGTATTCCATTACTCATCCCACGGTTTTGACTTCTATTAGAAATCATAAATCCACATTTCTTCACCAAACAAATGCTTAAATCTAAACGACTAAAACAATTAATTATATGAAAAAATCGATTCATCCACATATGTTTTTTCCCGATGAGCTAATCAAATTACTTCGTCAGGAGAAAGGCTAAGCAGAGCGCGATGATCGTTTCGAATAATTTATGCTGCGAACCAAATTCAGCGACGCGTCTAAAACCCTGAACGAGCAGCGGAGAAAAACAAGCAGGAGAGAAAAAAAAACAACACTGGCTGTCGGAAAAAACAACAAAAATAAAATGCAAACAGATCAGCGATTCGAAACGACGAGACGCATGCTGAACTCGCTCGCGCGAGCTACCCGGAAAAATTATTATTACGTAAAAGGATGATGTATGAAAGCGGGAAGCAGCGGCGTACACAAATGAATAAATAACATCGGAGGGGAGCATGTCGCGGAGATATCCGTGCAAATTCAATGATTGTTGCGATCAGCGGAGAGCTATCCAGCATAGCTTCGTAGCGGTAAATCATATGAAGAGCGATAGCATATAACAACGTGAAATGAGAGTCACTCAAACTCACTATGCATGTATACTAGGAGCGAGATGGAAGCGGATTATGTAGGAGAGGAAGATAATGTAACAACGGGGATAGTATCGATGTGATGAGGTCGAGCCTCTTCTAGCTATCACAAAATGCATTGGAGAGGCCCTGTTTTAACTAAATTGAAGATTTTGAAGGGTGTACCGATACAATGAATGGTTGAATGTGATGTATATTGCTAGCAAGAATGGAAATATAGAGAAAATCTCTGTATACAAAAGATTTTGATGTGAGCAAGAATTGCATTAACTATATTGTATGCAGAGAATTTAATAACTTATAAAAATGACAAGAAAAATCTTTCTTAAATGATGTATTACAATATATTGTCCACGATTGTACCTATGTTAAACACGAGTATTATAGGACGAACAAAACTGAAGCGGGAAACGTTTAACTTCTAGTCTCACACTATTTCATGCAAGCCGTTGATTCCGTTTGAAGTACGTACACTGTATCACCAATCCATCCCAGTATCACGTTCTTGTTTGCTTTGCTACAACATTCACGGAGCATAGCTGATGGCTTTGCTCCGTATCAATAATAATTTAGCGACGAGAACGGTGTCGGCGTGACTTATTGTTAATGTAGAGTCCTTGTGTCAGCGCAGTATGTTGAGACTGGTTATACGACAAAGCCGTGTCTTTACGCCCTAACTTTCCTATCGGATCTTATCGTTTTAGGAATATCGTTCTTAATTATGTTGGTATAAACATGGACGTGATATTTCAATCGAGTTTGGTTTTCTTTCCCTAAGAAAAAATCCAATTTCATTAATCGCTTTGTATTAAGAACTGTTATTGTTTAAACATTTAAAGATAAGAACATTGAAAGATTCAACGAAAACACTGCATGTTTCAGGATTCATGGATCACAAGATGTTGTTAATAATGCTGGCGACTCTAATGCAGAAGCCTACCTTGTTTTGCTGCAGCACCTATTGGCGAGTGTTATTCAACTAAATTGTATATGGTAGGCGAAGCAAAATTTTATCAAAATTTGTGAATATCTAAAAGATTTCTAGCATATACGTTCATAACTCCAATCATTACTCTGTCTTATGTTTATATGGTGAGCGACTTTTGTCGGGATAGATGTTCAAATTTGTATTTGATGGTTTTCGAGATTTTTATCAGCTGTCATGGTGGTAGTTGTGCGTTTTTATATTCTCATCTTTCTGAGTCAACGGTTTATGTCTGTTTTGAAGCAAACTGAAGTAGCCGATACAGAGAAAACAAAATCAATTAAGTTATCGTCAACCTTTTTTAATTTATTAATTTGGCTGTAGTAAGTACTTTATTATTTGTATAATCTTTTTCAATTAGTACACAGAAAAGTAGCGAAAAGGAGGTTATACATATACGTTGAACAACCGAGATACTCGGCATATTGTAAATAGCATTATACAGGGTGATTCACGACTATTCCCTCGGTCTCTTGTGTCTAAACGCTAAAAGATATGAGTTTCAAATTTTAGTCAAATATGTAGGACGATAAGGTGCACATTTTAAAATTCTTTACAAGTATACAGGGTGATTCAAACAAGTACAGCATATCAAAGTTAGGTTATTTTTAATGGAACATCCTATATTGTATGTTATTTTTGGATTCTACGTCATAAATTAGGATAACTTTGTTCATAGTTTCCTAGTATACCTATCTGCTGCCAATTTCGAGAAAATTTGATTTTTATGAAAATGTTGGCTTTCGCGAAAAAATTAAAAACAGCAAAACTGTATGACTTGGACGATTTACATTTGTAAGAAGTTATTTTGACAAAGCGTACTTTAAGTAAACCGGTAGAGTATTTTGATATTGGCTTCATGACATTAAGAAAAACAATTTATACTTTATATTTTTCAAACCATCAACAACTCTTTTAAGTTAAATGGAACACCCTGCATTTATCCATCCTATGTGAAAGCACATTAAACCCCCTACCAAAAAACTATAAAGACATTTATATATAAATTTAACGATTTAAATGTTATTAACAATATTCTCTAAAACCTCATAAAACCGATGCTTTTTTCATCTAAATAGGGGGCCATGCTGCTTTAAAATTAGCATATGTTCATTTAGTTGCGACTGTCATTAATTCCTACGTGTAAATTGTATACTTTAAACAATTATTACATTTAGTAGCACCCACCACATTAAAAAAAAAGAATAAAACAAACAAACAATACTCCACCTACCATTCCCGAAGATATGAAACTAAAATAAAAAATAATGTTATTTCAAAGACTGTGGTCTCGTATAATACAAATAAAAATCTGCCTATTAGCCCTTGAAACATGTGTGTGCGTTGTTAGCAAAAAAATGTATTTCATTCAATCACTCTTCTTTTGCCTATAACATTATGCATTGCATAAAATGGTCAATCAATGCGAACATCTACTGTAATATTTTTCATTAGATAATTTATTTATATTTATTCCATTCAAACCAACATTTGGAGTAAACATTTTTCGGAGAAGAACTTGTTAAATTCATTTCAATCGAATATGTTAAATTTGAATGTAGTTGACAATTTTATATCTTATTTACTTATTTTTTTGTATAACATATTTGTAATTTTATTAATTTGCTTATGCTATCTGTTACTTAATTATTTTATTTTCAATTCTAATACCATAACTTACCAACGTGCAATATATCAATATATTATAAACTAAGATAGGAGTTTTCGACATTTTGATATTCTAATAGTCAAATATTCATTCGATTCAAACAAGTAATATTCAAATACTCGACGAATAGTCAATTACTTGAATGATTCATATGAACTTTATCTTGAAACTCTGAAATAGTGTATTAATTGGATGTTCAAATTACTGCAACATAATTTCCAGGCCTATTTACCATTAGAATACTACTTACAAGCAATATAATTATCTACACACAAATAATTAGAAAGCATGGCCTATTTAGATAAGAAAAAGCTTCAGCTTTAGAGCATTTTTTAAGGATTTCGTTAATAACATTTTAATCGTTAAATTTAGCTATAGACATCTTTATAGTTTTTGGTAGGGGTTTTAATGTGCTTTCACATAGGATGGATAAATACAGGATGTTCCATTTAATTTAAAAGAGTTATTGATGGTTGAAAAAATATAAAGTATAAATTGTTTTGCTTAATGTCATGTAGCCAATATCAAAATACTCTACGGGTTTATTGAAAGCACGCATTGTCATACAGTTTTCCTGTTTTTAATTTTTTCGCGAAAGCCAACATTTTCATAAAAATCAAATTTTCTCGAAATTGGCAGCAGATAGGTATACTAAGAAACTATGAACAAAGTTATCCTAATTTATGACGTAGAATCCAAAAATAACATACAATATAGGATGTTCCATTAAAAATAACCTAACTTTGATATGCGGTACTTTTTGGAATCACCCTGTATACTTGCAAATAATTTTAATGTAATAAATAATAATGTGCTCCTTATCGTTGACTAAAATTTGAAACTCATATTTCTTAGCGTTTAGAGACAAGAGACCGAGGCAATAGTCGTGACTCACCCTGTATATAAATTTTGGCCCCACGTTGGGCGCCAACATTTATGTATGGAGACTCTTTAGATAAAATATTGTTGGAGTTCGGAAAAACTACTCTAGTTTACATTCAGCTTCATATGTAACAAAAAAAAAACTATGTATTACAAATCAAAAGAACATGTTAAAATATAATTTTACATTAACAATCATAAATTTTGATTTTACGATGTCCTAACTCAATCCCTAACTAACTAACAAAAATTTTGTAATCTATTTGAAAAATAAAAAAATATGGTACAACCTTATCCTCCGCGCTATAATGTCAATGTCCTATTTCTTTTAATGATCCTCGTTTTTTTTCTTCCTGTGTTCTACTTTCCTTTTAAAATGTTTCCTCTTCTTCTCTTAAAAAATATCTCTTCTTATTTTCTTAGTATGCCTTCTTAGCTAGTTTAATTAAACTTGTGTTTTATTTATTCACAAATTAAGATATATTTCCCTCAATATTAATTAAAGAAAATACATTTTTAAATATATTTTTGATATCTTTTCTACTTTCCTTGTCTTTTTAAAATCAATCTTCTGTTTTGTCTATCCATCCCTCCTATCCAGTGATTTTTAGATTTTAAAAATGTAATGCCAATTTTGACATGTGTTTTACATGTTAAATATGTCAGGGATTCAAACAAATAAATTAATTAATAAATACTCTATTTAAATATTCCAAATAATAATAATAATACACAATATGAGGAAACTATACAGTACAACATCATAACAATATGTGTGTGTTAGAATGACGGAGATGGTGATATGACATAGAAGCACGGTGTTGCCAAAGTGGCATGCTGACAATTTGTATATGTCAAGAGTATTGATTACGTTTTTTTCATGAAATAAATCAAATTCTATAGAAAATTCCAACCCAAACATCTAGCTTCAGATGGTATTGCATTTCTGAAAGTACACTCCTCGGGTCCAATATCGGACGATGGACGGATTATGGCGTCCACGAAGCGAAAAAGACGATTAATCCGTGAGCAAGCCACTTAGATAAAATTTTGTTCCCGGTCACATTAATAATACCTATTCGTTCAGCTTTTGTATAAATAGTTAAAGTAGTTTGCAAAACAAATTATAAGTTGAATTAATTGAATCTGAATAAATCGAGGCTGATATATGACTGACATAAATCCTAACCACCCTCTCACGGCGCGTCCTTGGCATCAATGCTGGGTTGTGGCACCATTGCACATATTAATATATGTATGTATCAGCATGCCTAGAATCTGGGTTGTTCAACGTCTATGTATCTGACATAGTCTTCATCATCATCTCCTTCGGAATCGGATATTTTATTTTTCCCAGGCCAAGAATATTTCGTGACAGAAATAATGCTCTAGATTTGCTTGACGATGTAGACTTCAAATTTAGTAGTAGTAGGTACAGCACACACATATATATACAAATCGTTCAATTTCGGTAGAATTGCAGCTGGCGGTTGCTAGGTCATTTAAAAGGATAGTAAGAGATCAATCGAACATAGGCAAGAGTTGAGTTGAGTTTGTCGAATTTAGAAAAGGGTGACTCATTATATATAGTTCTATCAAAAGAACAATTCATTCAAATGCTTGCAGCAAAGGATATAAACAACTGCGAGCAATCCTTGTTTAATATAGGCTGCTGACCTGGTGTGTTAGGTGCAATAGATTGTACGCACATTCCCATTCAGTCACCTGTAGTCTCAAATGCCTTATATGAGTTGTACCATCAAAGCTGGATGGTAGATAGTTCCTGTTGCAACACAGAAAACACATTTTTGTAAGGTAGGTGTATTTTTTTTCTTAATCAGTGATACTTGTACTTCGAGGTTATAATTTTGTTTATCCAATATAGCGTACTGTTTTTTGCATGAGCCCATTCGTCCAATGTGTACAAGAAGAACAAATGATTGTGGATGTTATTATAGTGGTATCTGGAGCTACTCTTTTGAGAAAATCTACATAAGACTTCTAGTAAAATTTTATTTAGATAACCTTGGCCGCAGAGAACAACGATTTAAGAACAACCTGCCGGGCAATGACTGGTTAGATTTATAAACACCCACAGGAATGAATTAACTGTTAGATTAAGCGAATATATTAAACGTTCCATCGCCTATGTGATCAGGAGTATTTTAAATCAATATTTTGATAATTTAACCAATATTCGCGCAAGTGTGCCAATAGAAAACACCATGAATGACCCTGCTCGTACAAAAGTAGTGGTAAAAAGGAACATTAAGTACGCAGAAAGAATTATTGATTCAAACTTAAGTAATGTTCGCAGTCAGTGCTTCTGGCGAAATGTTACCACCAGTAGTTTACAAAAATGAACACATTTATGAAAGCTGTATTCAAAATGGACCACCGAAAACCAGATATGCAAGAACTAAGAGTCGTTAGTCTGATCAAAACCTCTTTGAAGAATGGTGTTTGTCAATCGCCGTGCCATATTTTCGGCGATTAGAGGGCGACAAACTTTTTATTGGGGATAATCTAGCAAGTCACCTTTCATTCACAGTTGTTCGAGAATGTAAGAAAAATAATATCAAATTTGTTATTTTGCCTCCAAACAGCACGCACCAATAAAACGACCATGGAGAACGATTCTCACCGAATGGAAAAAAATGAAACAAAGGGACCTTGCCAAAGAAAATGTTTCCGAGTATGTTGCAAAGTGCCCTATTAGAAATTGGGGCTAAAAGCAGTGCAAATATTAAAGTTGGATTTTCTGCTACTGGCATATCACCTTGTGATAGGCAAAACGTTCTTAAAAGATTGCCGTCTGAAAAAACTCCAGATCAAAGAAATCAGGCATTAGTTGCGTCTTTTATAGAAATGTTTAAAGAAACTAGAGAAGCACGAAATACTATAAAAACAAAAAGGAAGGAAATTAATGTTCATGCTGGGAGCAGTGTTAGTCTGAAGGACTTTATGAATATTGAAGATGAACTTCAACAAGTTAGTAGTGAACACCATATTAATAATTTTGTAGAAACCAATAAAGAGAATGAAGATACTACCGCAGAGAATGAAAATGTTATTGAAGAAGATGAAGACGTTATTGAAGAAACCAAGGAATTTTCTATAGAGGATGACATACAAATGGAGAATTTTGAAGAAAACGACTTCCTAGAGATGCGTTTTCCAACTACCAAGACTGCTAAATTTTATGTATGTCAGGTACAAGAAACTGAATCTCAGGATTCTATAATGGTTAATTGTTTAAAACCATCCAAATTGCACAAACAGTTTCATTTTCCTAACGTACTCGACATTTGCTGTGTTATATTAAGCTTAATTAATAAAGACCTGCCAAAATCAGGCCTATGCCAATGCTTTGTCTGGCGCGAGTCGGGATAGCATGTTTTTTTGCCATTTTGGTTAGGTTTTTGTGTAAGTGTTTAATACAAGTTATCGCTTAGGCGTTGATTGCAACATGGTTAAATCCGTGGACCTCCAAATGTGATAGAAAATATTCAGTTGTTCAAAATATATCAAAAGCTGTCCAGTCTCACCTCGTTTGACGGTATAGCAGCAGAAAAGGATACTGTTCTATAGATGTGCAAGTGGGTGTAGATGCTAATTTAAACAATTTCAATATTGTTGCGAGTTAGAGAGGCTCTGTATACGATTCAACAATATTTAATAATTCTGAATTGAGGGCAAACTTTGAAACGCACCAGTACCCTAATTGTTATCTATTAGGAGATAATAGGTATCCTTGTTGCAAACACAACCAGAGATAAGGTACAACCATGCTCACAAAGCTAGTAGCTGAGCGAACATTTGGAGTGCTGAAACGGAGATTTCCATGCTTAACAGTACATCTACGAATAAAGATTCCTACACTACTGGTCATCGTTATGGCCACCTGCACTTTACACAATATAGCATTATTATTGAGTGATAATGTTCCTGATATGGCCCGAGGTAGTCATGTGTTCTAAAATCGTTTCGCGCAAACATAGTAATTGTGTCAATATAAAGAAAATGTATAGCCTGACGAATTAATGATGTGATTTGTTAACTGAGCTTGGCAACTCGCTGGTGAAACCTAAACAAACTTTGACTACTTTTATGAAATCTTTGCAAGTTTAATCTATATTGAAAATATGAGAGGAATCGTTTAGAATTTACTTTCTAAATAAGCTCGGTTTTCAAACCAACCACGTATGTATGTTCTTCACTTTCCGCTATATTAGTACTTGGTATTGTAAACATCTCTGATGTACGTTCTGATATAATTCCAAGAAGCCGTGAACCATCCATTTCCAGACATATTTGCTCGAATTGAATTGTCCAGTACCTACACTAATCTAGATATCCTGTTTGCTTTATGGTAGATCTTTAGAAGGAATTCCATATAACTTGGGAGCTTTCTTTTTAGATAACCTATTCTGATTAATTGCGTTTACAACCTTTTTTATTTAATTTTGGTCATATTTTTCACGCAAGATTCAGTATTTTTCTTTACTTTGTTATAGTCCTTTTTTAGGTAAGGATGTCAATAAGTACCACAATTGCAACAACTATATTGTTTAACCCACTAATTATTTTGATTAAATTCATAATAAATTAATATTTGATTAATTTAATTCGTAATTAACTACGAAACATTAAAATGTCACAGTTTATTAGGTCATTCTAATAATACCAATATTATAAAATACAAATTAACTATATTTTCAATGTTTGCATTAAAACTATATTCGCAATTGCAATCATCCAACCCTTCAGTTTTAATTAAATCTTCTACTCTGAATAGAACTAGCGCAACTTTCGTAGTATGAAGTGAAGTAGTGTTCGAGAATTCTGTTTTATTTATTCTAAATGTTTACGGCGGGAAAGTAATTGTGTTAACTCGGTAGGGTATTTTAATCAAATATTCTACCAGATACCGAATACTAAAATCGTAATAGCGTTCCGAGCATCATTAAGATTTTCCTGCTGAATAGTTTGTTTTCTTCAGCAGAACTGCAGAACTTATTTCTCAAGTATATACTCGACATATACCAAAATTGATTTCAATAATATACAGCAAAAATTCTAAATATTTAATAATTTCATTGCTCGTTTAATTAGTAGTTTAATAAAATCTGTTGTCAAATAAATATCCTTCTCTGGAAATAAATATCCTGGCATAGATACATATATGTACCGGTATATATGCTTACGCTTGAATTCATCATTGATTTTGTAGAATCATAGTTCATCACGTACAATCGGCCAAACATCCTGCAGGCAGGGTTTAACGTAATGCACTCCAATAAACAATTCAATATGCAGACTAGAACTAATTGACAGCGTACACTTCAACCATATCGGCTAATTATGACGAAATGTGCCCGAAAATCCATTGTTTTGTGGGAATGATGTGAGATAGACTCATTACTGAGGATATTGTACGATTCCTTATTAATCTATTGAAATCCAAAATGCAACAGAATTGATTTATTATATTATATTATTATATTCAAGAATCACAGCAATTGTATTGAAATTGTACTAATTCTCTATCGAACAAGCTCAGAACTAATACCAACCAATCACATACATATGTTACAAGTACAGCCCAGAAACTTTAATTGGCTCTTGCCTGTAGAACGTTAGGGAAACTATCTTGACCAAGCATAAATGATATATTATTTGCTTTTGACCATTGTATTGCGCAACTACAATGGCACGAATCTAGGTCAACCCAAAACATTGTCATGATTTAAATTCACAAATTCGGGCAAGATAAAAACATAATTTTGAATATAAACATTAACATCAACTATCTGTCCGTTAACATTTCCAATGCATGGTCAGGAAACACCTGGTTCGAAAATGGTGTACCACTCCATGAGTTTATCTGGAAACTTGAACTTTTATTTAAATTTAACTTCATGTGGTGCGCCTTGATGACCTACAATTTGGAAAAACTACTTGGGCACAATATATTCCACAACTGTATACAATTCTAGAGTTTACTGTCTCGAAAGGAAACCTATTTATTCAAAGTACTCTTTAGCGAAGAATTTCCTGCCATAGGACACCGGGAATTAAGCCGTCAAAGTTGTCAAAGTTCTAGCCTTGTACATTAAACTTTATGTAAACACGTTAAGGGCGATTCTACGTGTGTATACAACTGCTTGGGTTCTCACGGACTTATATTTTCATATTCGCTTACGTAAAAGCTTTCAGAGTCAACAGTTTGTGTTTCCCCTCTCCCTTTGCTGCACTTTGCCGTAACTTTGTCGTGAGCAGCAAGTTGTAATGCACAGTAAATATTATTGATTTGATGTATCAACTCGAACTGTGCCATTAAACGATTTCATCGACTAGTTATTTGTGTGAAGTAGTATTCCTATTGGACAGAGGATAAAATGTTGGTGACGAGGTTATCTGGTCGTTACGTAAATACTTTACCCCAGTCTAGATAACATATTTTAATGTCTTCAAACGATATGATAATGAATGACTGTATTAAAATGGTTGTTTAAATTAGATGTTTGTGTAGAGTTGGTGTGTAGAGATGATCTGATCTCCACAGCTTAGCGTTGCTATCTACAAGCTGTTAATTGAATCATTAAAATGTGGACGCTCCAAATACTAAATACTTCAGTTGGCTCTTCTAGAATTATTTGTAAATGTTGTGGCTAAATTCTAATTCTAAAAACCAATTGTTTGGGGAATAGTTTGCGCTTTTCAAAAGACGCCGTTACGTTTAATGTGTCACTATTATGGTTGTAAAACTATAGCTTGGTATCATTTGGTTCGCCTTTATTTTCGTTGTAGTTCAATATTAATTCAGTTTGCTACGTAACGTCTACTTCATCTCTTCAAGCGACAGCAAACAATTCCTTTTTGTTTACCAAATGTTTGGAAGTTCCCTACTGGATCTCTTAGTGCAGACGTTAAGCACAAAAAGTGCAATTTCACCCACAAGACACCAAACACTCAATATAAAATCGACGTCTTTCAGCAGGGAAGCTATCATTATCAAGGGGATAAACTTGTTGAAAGGTTTCGGATTTGTAGTGTCTGTTTGGGGTTTGGTGGGTCAAATAATGTTGTTTATGATACAACGTAATTTGCCTTCTTTTAATCGTACTCACCTCGATCATCAATCACCAACCAAAAGGCATTTAAAGAGTTGCTAAAACCTTCTCGGACACATGACTGTACTACACTAAGGTGACAGAGTAAAATAGACACCCGGTAAACAGACATGAATAAGTAAATGTCCAAATTCTAAGAATTAATTAACAATCATGCCACAATTACGAGGCTCGATACTTGCATAGTGTAGTGAGGTTGTATGAAAGGGTGGCAAAGAAGGCATCGAATGACTTGGGCAACCGAAATGCGAACACATCCGGAAAATTTTTGGCAGTCTGTAATTTTTTTTCCGATGAAAGCCGATATTGTCCATTTAGCGATAGTGGACAATCACCATATATGAATCAGATTGAAAACGTGCAGCACCTAATACAGCAGAATATAGCCAAATGGCCTCGCATGCCTAGCAATAAACAGGAACTTGTAGCTGCTATTACTAATATACCTGGAGAACAATTTAATTATATGCCTCAACGATTTGAAGCACTTCATGTCAGTAGAGGTGCATCAACAAAATATTAATTATACCTAACAATTTTAATAATAATAATAATAATAATAATTTTTTTTTTTTTTTTTTTTTTTTTTTTGTGAGTGTGAGGAAAAATGCCTTAACGCACCATCAGGGACGAGACCCGTCCCCGGTGTGTGGGGCTCGCACCCACTAAAAAACCTCACTCTGTCAGGTGTAGAATCCATCCCGGAACCGCTGGTCGCATTACTTCAGGATGGCACCTCGTAGTTAGCCTCGGTCGGCTGCCTCCATTGCTTGGGTCTCTCTCTTCTTCTCCTTAAGCACCTTCTCGACGAACGTGGCGATCTTCTGCCAGTGGTCGTGTCCGGAGAGCATCGTTTGCACGACGTTATCCGGCGTTAGAGGTCCTACTTCGTCTTGTACAGCGTCTCTGTAGTCACTCCACCTCTCGCATTCGAAGAAGGTGTGGTGAGCATCATCTTCCGCAGAGTCGTGATACTGACATGTCGCGTTCTCTGCTTTACCCATTCGAGCCAGGTATGCGTTAAAATACCCGTGTCCGCTAAAAAACTGGGTGAGGTAGTAATTTACCTCGCCGTGGTCTCTGTCCATCCAGTCCGTGATGTTGCGGATGAGTCTGGCCGTCCACCGTCCTCTCGTGTCGTTCTGCCAGCGCTCTTGCCAACGTTGTCGTGTGAGCGCTTTAGCGTCCGCTCTCGCTTGTCGTGCACCGACGTCTCGTCGTGTCTCGTAGACTCTCTTCTTTTCTAGAGCCAGTAGGTCTATCGGGGTTACTCCTGCGATCACGAGCACCGCCGGTTCGGAAACCGTACGGTATGCGCTGGCGATCCTGAGTGCTCCCCGTCGCTGTACTGAAGCCATCCGCTTTCTGTACTTGTCCTGCTGTAAGGCGTCAGCCCAGATCTCGCTTCCATACAACAGTATGGAATGGGTGACGGTCATTAGAAGCCGGCGTTTACTCGCCGTCGGTCCTCCTACGTTGGCCATTAGTCGGCTCAACATCGTCGTTACTTTAGCGGCCTTATCGCTCGACGACTGAATCTGTTGCCAGAAGGTCATCTTACTGTCGAGCCGCAGTCCGAGGTACTTCACGGAAGTTGTAGTGGTTATGACTTCCGTATCCACCGTCATCTCGATCTCCCTAGGGATTCTTCTCCTGGTCAGTAGAACGACCTCGGTCTTCTCCGTTGCCAGGGTCAGGCCGTGTTCGTCCATCCATGTGGTGACTCTTCTCATGACCTGGTTGAGCCTTCTCTGGGCATCCGCCTCGTCACGCGCTAGGATGACTGCCGCTACGTCGTCTGCGTATCCTATCAGATACGCATCTTGCGGCAGCTCCATTCGGAGGATCCCGTCGTAGGACACATTCCATAAGTCGGGGCCCAGTATGGAACCCTGCGCCGCTCCCGCTGTTATCTTCTTCGTGCACGGCCCGCCTGCTGTGTCGTAGATCAGCTTCCTGTCGCTAAGGTAGCTGCGTATCATCCTAAGTAAATAGGATGGCGTGTCGAACGTGTTCTGCAGGGCGTCCAACATGACGTCCCATCTCGCCGAGTTGAAGGCGTTTCTTACGTCCAATGTGACGAGCATCACCAGGGGTCTCGAGTAATGATTTCCCCGTTGAGCGGCTTCGAAGGTTTCCACTACCTGCGCTACGGCGCCGACGGTGGAGTGTCCCTTCCTAAAGCCATGCTGTCTCTCGGACAGGCCTCCCGCGTCGTCTATGCTGCTCTCCAGTCGTGTTTTCAGCAGTCTTTCTAGTAGCTTTCCAGCCGTGTCCAGCATACATAGCGGTCTGTATGCCGATGCCGTGGTCGGATCGCCCTTGCCTTTGCTTATCAGCACTAGTCGCTGTACCTTCCATCTCTTGCAGAACGCTCCTTCTGTTAGACAGCGGTTGTACATGTTCAGAAGCAGATCTGGGCAGACACGCGCCACAATCTTCAGAGCTTCCGTCGGAATTCCGTCGGGTCCAGGTGCCTTCCGGTTTTGTAGGGAGTTGGCCGCTCTTGACAGTTCATCTCCGCTAAAAAGCGGGATGTCGTTCAATCGCTCGTCCTCCATTTCCGCAGTTCTCTCCGGATGGGTTGGGAACAATGTGTCAACGATGTTCCGCATCCGATCTCGTTCGAGGACTGGATTCGCCGTCTTCGTCGTAAGCTTCTGCATGACGATCTTGTACCCAAGGCCCCATGGGTCGTTTTCAACGTCCTGCCGCAGCTCCTCCCACTTACGTTTCTTGCTCCTGTAGATGGCGTTCTTGAGATCTCTCTTGGCGTTCCTAAAGTCCTGGGACTCTAGTTCTGCCGCGTTCGGATCTCGTCGTCTCACTCTGGTTATTCTCCGCCTCAGCTGTAAGCATCGTTTCCGGAGGGTTGCAATCTCGTCGTTCCACCAATACGCAGTTCTTCTATTGTATTTCCTTCTCCGCGGCATAGAGGCGTCGCAGGCGCGACGTATGAGGGCCATGGTCACGTCCGCAATTGTCTCCGCCGAACCGGTACATTCCATGACGGCATCCTTTCCCTGAGCGATTGCATGAGCCAGGGCGTCTTCATCCAGCTTCGCTACGTTCCATCGAGGACCGGGCTGAGCAGGATTTCGCCTGATCGGCTGCTGCCTCGTCACGTGGTAGCTTATGTACTGGTGGTCACTTCCGGTGTAGTCCTCCATGACTCGCCAGTCCACGATGTCCCGCACAATGTCCTCCGAGGCCAATGTGATGTCCGGTATCGTCTCTCCGTAACCTGGTCTTCTGAACGTGGTGGTGTCTCCGACATTTACCACGCTGAGTCCGAGTCTGGCCGCCATGTCCAGTATACGTCTTCCTCGTGAATCGGTGTATTCCATACCCCACTCCACGGCTTTGGCGTTCACGTCTCCTCCTAGAATAATGGACCCTGCCATTTCTCGAAGGTCGTCTTCCAAGTTGTCGAGCTTGCCCTGAAAGTCCGCTATCGGCTCGTTGGGCGTGAGATAGCAGCTCACGTAGGTGATGGTGCCGCACTTTACCCAAACGTATCCGTTTCGGGCTCCGTGGTTGTCGACGATGACTGTGTTCGTGTCCGGGATCCATATAGCTGCAGTGCCGAGTGTGTCCCTGTACCACCCGGTGCATTCCTTATCTCGGTATTGCTCACTGATAAGCAGCAGATCTACTCCGGTGTCCAGTTGTAGTTGGATGAGGAGGTCGTCTGCTGTTCTGCTTCGGTGCATGTTGCCTTGTAGGACTCTGGTCATTGGCTCTTCTTTGCCTGATCTAATGCCTTTCTGAAGGAGGGACATGCGCCGGACCCAGGGACGTGGCTGCGTGTCGCGGTGTCTCCCGTGCAGAGGAAGCATTTTGCCTTGTTTTTGCAATCCTTCCGTTGGTGGCCTTTTTCTCCGCAATTGATGCAAAGGCCTTGTGTTCTTCTGTCTGGTCCGGGACAAGTAGCCTGCCGATGTCCGTAGCCGAAGCAGCGGAAGCACCTGACGACTTCTACCCTGCGTCTAATCCTGCTGTTTATCCAGCCGATCTTTATTCTTGGTGTTTCCAGCAGCTTAAGGGCTTGGCGCTGACTCAGTTGAACGATAGCCATTCTCAGCCCTCTGCTGTTTGCGTTGGTGAGGCTGATCTTCACGTCGCCGTCACTGACTCCTAACTTTGCTGTCACTGCTGCGCGGACTTCCTCCGTTGTCGTTAAGCAGTCTAGATCTCTGAATTCCAAAGTCTCTTTGGGCTCCAGAGTGCTAATGTTAGCCTTCTCGCCCAGGATCTTCTTCAGCGCGCTGCTGAAACCTGCAGTATCCTTGGTGCTGGGTCCTAGTTCCAGCAGCATATCACCCGCACGTGTTTTCCGGACCGCTTTTATCTCGGTACCCGTCTCTTCCGGTTTCGCGTTGCTGCGTAGTTCTCGCAGTACTTCGGCGTACGACTTTCCTTGCGCGGGTTTTACAAGAAGCGCATCTAGTCGAGGCTTCGTGTTTCGATTCTTCTGTTTGTTCTTCTTCTGCTTTTTTCTGTCGGTACCGTCGTCCTTGCTCTGACCTGCGCTGACTGTCTTCTGCTGCTGTTTGCTGTCAGAAGCTTTTGCAGCCGCCTTCTTTTCTTCTTGGGCTTGTTTTCTTCTGCCAGCCCGATCCTTCATCCATACATTCTCAGAAGGATGCGTGTTCTTCTTCTCTATGTTGTCGTTGACCATAGCAGAAGTAGCTTGCGTCTCGGTTGTAGGTGCTGGAGCCTTTTGCGCGCGCTCACTTGCTTGTAGTTCGGCTTTCTTCCATCTGTTCCTGCAGTTGGAGATCATATCCACTGCTTCTTCTAGCTCCTTTAAGCCGTTCTTAACGTCCATGGAGACGTTCTTCTGCCTGCCAATAGCCGTCTTCATCGTCTTAATAACGCTTATGCATTTCTGCAGTTGTTCTTCTTCGCGACGCCGTAACTCGGAAATCACTGTGGTGTCGTCGCACTTCTCTACTGGTTGCACAATGTTGAATGTCGTCAGATCTATGGTAACTGGCGACCTAACGTGCTGCGCCGTTGGTGTTCTGAAGCCACCGTTGGGGCTTTCTTCGACGTTGTTCTTCGGTGTTCTCTGTTGATTTGATGATGTTGCCATGTTGAGTTGTTCGCCAGCGCTTCGTGTATGGAGGGGCGGGCCGCAATAGTCAAGAACGGGTGTACCCTCAGATCCTCGGGATCCTACCCCAGTTCCCTGAGGCCTGACCTACGCTTCACCAATCCCGGAATACGCGGACGGACTGGAGCTCGCCCGGGGCAATGCAGATTCCGACATCTTGCATCCACCATACACTACCTGATCAGGGCCCGAAGTGGCTGGTTCCTCACAATGCGTCGCGGATCCTCGTCGGCAGAGCAAGCTCACATCAGCCTACTCCCCAGCCGGATGAGAAGACCAGTCGGTTCGTAGACACTCCCGGAGTCGCCGCAACGCTTGCCGATCTGTACCTGGGAACAGAAAGGAAAGGGAAGAGGAAGGGTAGGGGTCAGCGGACAGCTGGCGTCACTGGCTGTACCGTTTCCGCATACGGTAGCGGCACTGGGGCCGGCCAGACACTTAATAATAATAATAATAATAATAATAATAATAATAATAATAATAATAATAATAATAATAATAATAATAATAATAATAATAATAATAATAATAATAATAATAATAATAATAATAATAATAATAATAATAATAATAATAATAATAATAATAATAATAATAATAATAATAATAATAATAATAATAATAATAATAATAATAATAATAATAATAATAATAATAATAATAATAATAATAATAATAATAATAATAATAATAATAATAATAAAAAAAACATATACGATATTTGGGCATCATGATAGATGAGCGAGGGTCCTTCCGACATCATTTTTTGGATTCTACAAGTCGAGCTGAAGCAAAACTAGCGAAGATAATGAAAATCATGCCAAACATAGGTGGTCCAACAAGTGCTAAGAGAGCAGTTCTGTGTGGCGCGTTGCATAATATTATACTGTACGGAGCCCCGGTGTGGGTACACGCACTGGATGTTCAAAAAAACCTGGAATTATTAGTGAGATCGCAACGCAACATGCTCCTACGAATCTCATCTGCCTACAAAACAGCATCTGCTATTGCGCTTCAGGTAATAACTGGCACTTTGCCTATCGATCTTATGGCACGTGAGAGAGTATACTTGCATGACCGGAAAGATGCGCGTAGAGAGGCTCGAGATCTGTCCCTAAACCACTGGCAAAATCGATGGGTGGCTGAAGTTGACAAGGCACAATGGACGAAAACACTGATCAGCGATATAAAAATGTGGATTAATTGCACACATCGCAGATTGGACTATTACCTTACTCAGGCTTTAACGGGACACGGTACTTTTAGAGCATACGCCGCGAGATTCGGCAATGACATCACAGATGTATGTGCTTACTGCGGAGCAACGGATACTGCCGAACATACATTGTTTGAATGTCCGAGGTGGAATGAGACTCGTGGAGTACTTCATAATACTCTAGGTATTACGGTGGACAAATATAATATAATACAACTTATGACGAACAGTGTAGAAATATGGAATGCCATACATAAAGTGATAGTAATAATTATGCAGTCGAAGGAAAAGGAAGAGCGAGAACGACAGGCAGGAGTAGATATTAGCACACGCCTATAAGTAAATAAATATATAATAATTGTTGAGTAAGGTAATAAGAAAAAGTAAAGGACGATGAAGTGGGCATGCCGGTAGTATCTGATGTAATATCACTTGATGGTTCCGGATACTACAGAGGGCACTGAGGGGTTTTAGTGGGTGAGAGTCCCACACGCCATGTTGTGATTGACCAAAGCACATGGTGTGCATAAAGCATTTCCCCTGACAAAAAAAAAAAAAAAAAAAAAAAAAAAAAAAAAAAAAAAAAAATAATAATAATAATAATAATAATAATAATAATAATAATAATAATAATAATAATAATAATAATAATAATAATAATAATAATTGATTTATTTGCCCAGCAGATTGCATCCAATTACAGGCAATTAAGACAAAACTAAATATTTCTGGAAAAAGAGCTGTTTCTATACAGAAGAAAAAGGTTTTAAAAATGCTGATAAAGAAGTATGATGGATGTCAACATCGTTACAAGTATTATTAAATAGAGTACATATTCTGTGTATTGGGGATCTAAGTAATATATTACTTACTCAACAAATCGGGAGCATCAACACCACTATGGAGTAAATTATATAAAAACGTAGCCATCTGGTTCCGCTGAGTTGATAAGGTGTCCATTCCAAATTGTTGTGTGCTTGTTGTGTAGCAAGTCATGAGGATAACCACGGTCAGGATAATAACCATTAACCCGAAGGTGCAAGTACTTCAGGAAACGTCTTTGCACCATTTCGAGTGCGCTAATTTGATTGATATAAATTGGGGACCAACTGTGCGAAGTTTTGAACGTATAAATGAATAATACAATGACAGAATTGCATCAATTGATGTAAAACATCGTGTAGTTCTGATAATGGATCGCAATGTTTTCAAAGCAGAACTTGTAATCACCAACACGTGGTTCCAAAATGTTAGTTTTGAATCGAAAGTTACACCCAAATCCTTAACCGAATTGCATCGTTGAAGTTGTGTGTCATCGAGTTTGTAGCTGCAACGTATAGGATTTGATTTTCTATCGAATGAGACCCCTTTACATTTGGGTATGCACATGTTGTAATGTTGTAATTTATTTTAATCACACCACACTTTCAAAACATCAATCTGACTTTGTAGATGTTCACAATCATCAGCAGAACGGATCAATTTTAAATAGTTTTGAATATAACTAGAATAATTTTTTTCTCAATTTCTACCTGTCTATTTTACTTTGTCGCCCTAGCGTATCTAATGGTATATATCTGTCTTATGGACAAAAAACTCTTTCAGCCACTAGTAAAAAAAATTTGAACGTCAACACAAACACAGTCGGCGAGAAATTAATATCGTTTGCATCTGCGTCATATAAAGCGTGTACTTTGTTTGAAAATTTAAACAAAATCCACGCTTTTATTTTCTTCCATAGTCTTTCTTGCTATTTTTGTTTGTTTCGAAAACAATATATGCTACTATGTACATGTGTAGTAGTTAAAATTAACTAAGCGAACATCTCTTTTTTAAAGTCGTAAGTCAGTAGAGTACATGAAATAGAATTCTGTACTTCTCTCTTGTAAAATAAACGTTTCAAGTTAACAACACAGCTTTTATATTTTTGTTCCTTTGATAAAGATAAATTTATACAAATCTCAGCATTTTTTAGATGTATTTAGATAGCTCATACCCGACATAAGTGACATTTCAAGTATTTGAAAGAAGCTACTGTGAAACTAGAAAGTTGTTGCTGTTATATAAAAAGTTGGTTGATATCAAATTAATAAAATTTGTGTCTGCAATACAGTTTCAAATATTACAATTTCTTTAATATTACAAGAAACGTCAGATTGGCCCAGATCATTCATCTGAACAAGTCTATAATAAATTTTAATAATATTATTATAGCAGCTTGGAGTGAAGAGAAATGGCAAACAAAATTTGGCTCTTACAATTTGAAACTGATATCGAATTCCAAAATAACCTCTCTGCACCCATATTGAAACCTTGAGCAAGATAGTGATTTGACGCAAGCCAGCTTAAAAAAGCGTGTACAATGGGTCGGTGCAGTGAGTGTTCCTTTAAACCTGTGATTTAAGGTATGAACATCTGTACGAAATTATATTTTAGCTTATAGGTAAGGGGCTCAATTATAGGTAATAACTTTGCGGGAGAGTTAAGCCATTCTCAGCGATCGTCTATCTTTCATATTCAACCAACCCAACTCAACCAACTTGTGGGATACATGATCAGATTATTTTATACCGAAAATACGATGTAGAAGCGAAAAACAGTTCTAAAATTTTTATGTCTGCTTTTGATTGGAATCTAAAGAGGCGTTAATAACTTGAAAATTGTCCAATTGTCTAAAACGCTGAAACATTTACAACTGATCTAGATGGATTACTAACTAGGCCATGTTGAGCTGCCATATCAGAAATCCTCTGAAAGTCTACATTAATAGCGGTATTGACAGCTTGAGTATCTACATAACGAAACGCATGATGTAGTTGTATATCAACATACACATGTAGTTTGCAGTTACTCACGTGAATATAGAATGAAGCAGTATAAAGAATAAATAAAAGTGGTCCCAGGAGAGAGCCTCATTCAAACCAACACATTTCACTATACTACAAAGGTAAGTGCTTTGAAAATGTCCAGAGTTAATACATAAATCCACTGTAGTCACGGACATTTTCAAAGTATCTAGGTGTACCATCTTTGGCAAATTAAATGCGAATTTTTCAGCGAGGTATTTCCATTTACTAAGTAAAGGCTATAGTTTGAAGCAAATTTAATTTCTCTAAAAGAGAGTACTGCTTTGATGAACTTCTTTAGAGTAATTAAATTCACTTTAAAGCAAAGCTTTTATTTAAAAAATCAACATTCCCCGATCAAAAATTCGCATTTAAATTGCCAAAGATGGTACATACTATGTATATATCCCAGTATAGTTGAACATACTGTAGAATTAACCAGCGTATAGGTTCAAACATAATATAATATATCCAGAACCCACCACAATTTATATTACCTGATTTTTATTAGATATGCAACACCCTAAAGATAATACAACCCTGTCTGAACACCATCATAAATAATAAGTTCTTGTGTTCACTGCGGCACACAAGAAAATATTTTAAAACAAAATATGGGCTACTGCACTGTATTAACAAGAAAAGCAACTTATATTTTAAACGTTTAAGTATGCACTTAGTGAATAAATGGAATGCAGTAGATACCTAAGACATATATAATATAATGTGCTACCTAAAATATGTATATGCATTTTAAAAAGAACACTCGTTTATATCACGCGATTTCTTACCAGGAAAATGTAAAACATACAATGCTATTATTTTCAATAAAATGTTTGAATCTATTACACGGTCTGTCCCACATCCACTGGGACTGGTCTAAAAAAATACAAAGCATTCATTATTTTGATTTTTTATTCTTGTTTATTGACCAGGCTGGTATCGAAACGATTTCCTTTTATCTCCAATTTCAGTTTGGGAAATAGCCCAAAGTCGTACGGAGCAAAATCAGGTGAATACAATGGATGATCGATAACAATGACGCCTATTTTGGTCAAGAATTCACGTACCATGATGGTTTTGTGCGATGGCGCATTGTCATGCAACAAGAACCAACTGCCTGCCTCTCGATATTTCGGTCGAACTCGTCAAATTCCGGCCCACAATCGCTCTAGAATTACCAGATGAAATCCTGCGTTCACAGTCTGACCATCTGGGACAAATTCACTGTGCACAATTCCCTTTGAATCGAAGAAAACGGTCAAAAAGAAAACGGTGTCTTGATTTTGCTCTTCTGAAAGCGTACTTTTTCTCTTTTGTTCTAGTGACTTCCAGTTGTTTGTTTTGGCTCGTATTGATGCTGAACTCTACAATCTTTAAAGAGTTTGTATTTATTGATGGTATTTATTACCAATAAACCTCAAACATTCTCTTTATATCGCTAAATTCTTCAGCTACTTCTGTATTACATTAATAAAAGAGAGATCAATAAAAAAAAAGTGAAATACTCAACTCTTAACTGAACTCTTCCCGTGTTTCGTGCGACCAAACTAAATAAACAAAAGCGGAAGAAAATAAAAATGGAGGAAAGAGGACTCCTAACTTCTAACTTTATCTCGGAGAAAATCCGGTTTTTCCGTTCCGATAATCCACAATATTCAGATGGCCGTGACAGTACGGAATAGCCGGTCGTTCGGCTCGACGACTCTTCGAGCGAAATTTTAATCAACGCCGTACAATACCGCAATTTTCTATGAAAACTGTCCGAAAAACTGGACACAATGGTGTGTATATCTGCAGTGGAGCGGCGCTTATCAGTTTTATCTACCCTGAGGCCGTCTCGCGGATCGATAGCGTTCGTGTGCTAGAGGAAAGAGAATACTGACCGTATGGCGAAGTCGATCAGAGGACTGGTATGCTTGGTCTAAGGGTAGAAGTACACTAATAGACATTTAAATGTGAACATTAAGTTTCTCTAATGTGAACGAAAGATAAATAGTCGCTAGAGAATGAAACAGATTTATTGACATAATTGGCAGGGCTACCTCCCCTGTAACAAAGCCGTTAAGATCTACACACACATCAAAATAACTAGCAAGAACTGTATTCATCACAAGTAAGACTGCTAATACAAGTCTTACATCCTCACCTAAAAAAAAATCACCTTGATATATCTTTAAACAATCGCAGTCAACTATAATTCTAATTTTCTGGTCACATTGTGGCGGCCATAACTGTACACTAACATCCCAAAAACACGCGAATCCGTTTCTCTTCGTTCATCGCGGTTCCAGATCACTTGTTTACCAGCGGTATTGTTACTGCCAGTCGACAATAGCCTATACACGGGAGTATGCTGCTTCCCGATAGCATCAAGAAAGTATTAACGAGAACCTGAAAACAATAACAAAGCTATCAGAAATGGATCTGCCTTATCGTATTGTGCGTTGGGCAATGAATTTTTTTAGATACCTATACATACAGCAACTTTGTCATGTCCGTTGCAATGCGCTTCTGCAGGTAATACGATTAGAACAGAAACGGTGCGATTAAAAATTGATGTTCTTTAGATGGTATCTCGGTTAATCTGGAACAGATAGTTTCTTTTATAGATTTTATAGATTAAAAGCGATTCTTTTTAGAAACATATTTAATTTGTGAAGTACTTAGGGATAAAATGAAAGTCAGGGAAAAATTCAAGAAGAATCATGATTTTATTCCCGAAGCACTATTTTACGAAACTGAAGATCAGATACAAAATACCAGAATACAGCGACTGCTGTCTGGTTTCTGGATCATAAAATATCCGTCATTCACGCTAATAACATAATTTAAGAAGTCATCCTCTCTTTCGGGCTCTTTCAAGCGGTTTTTGCCCTTCTGGTGTCATATTGTTTCAGATTAATATAAAACCATCCTCATGTCGAACCAATTCTATTGTATCCAGAAATTTCAATTCCACCCTCCCCATATTGTGGATAAAGATGTTTTTATGATTTTTATATTATGTAAGGAAGTAATATTTTGACGGCTACCCTAGCAGCTAGCCTTACACTGATATTTGTTTAAGAAGATTTTATTATATAATTTTTTGGAGGAGACTTACAATAGTCTTCCATTCCATGTCGCAGAGGCTTAGTTTGAGAGCGGTTTGCTGATAAGGTTGGCTTTACTGGTAAGTTTTTTTTAAGTCAGGCGAGAGATCACACTTGTTTCTGTGCCAAACTCGAACAGGTAGCTGTTGGCTGAGGTTGCACCATTATTATGACTTGTGAGATGCCGAAATATAAATCATCTGGGTCACATGTCTTCTCCAGAAGTTAAAATCACTTCGGGAAGAGAAGTGCTGATACGTTCGGGTAATACTATTGATATGGTTGTCGTCATCTCTAGATAATAGCGTGCTAAGTCGTATGCAGTTTCTCTAAGATCTGGTAATATGCCGACTATCTTCGAGTTATCGGCCAATAAATCTCTCCTTGAAGTTATTGAAAATATCGGAACCCCTTATTCCTAGCAAGCTATTGTTGACTTCAATCGATTACTTGACGAACAGTTTACTTTTCAGCAAAGGGGGAAGGCACAAAACACGCTGGAGCGTTAACTAGAACTTGGCATGATCTGTTATTTAAAATGATGTAACTTGACATTGGTGAGGAGCTGGATACGACAACAAGCCGATTCGACATCTTTCCCACACTCCCATTTTCTCTCCCATTTTCCTAACACTGCTGCAATATTCGTTTTCTACCATCATCAGTGCTGGTGTGCTTCAATGTTCTCTACTAGAGCTTGAACCTTTTATCTTCTATATGAGGGACATTCCCGCCACAATTCGTTCAATACCTAAGTTTAACTGTAGGATAGGAGAGATACTTTTCTAGAGGATTTACTACCAACTGTCTCTAAGCATTTACGAGAAAGATCTGCTCTAGTAGCTTCCCTCCTTCTTAACCCTAAAATGTATAGTTATTTTGTGGGTTTAGAAATAAGATATTATAGGTAAAACGATGCCCAAAATATATTTTCCAAATATAAATGATTTTTTTCTGAAAACTTGAAAATACAAAAGATATTTTATTTGTGGAATAACCAGAGACAATTATTCTTTGTATCAAAACTGAGACAATCAAAAAAGTTCATTACTTTTTGAGTCATCGGAGCTAAATCTCTGCTGGAGTTCAACCAGAAAAGACCTCAGTACCACCACGGCTTTATTCACTTCTCAGGGTCCTCTGAGGTACCACCAGAAGAAGTTGGGCAAACATTATGTGCAACTGTGAGGCGGTGGCCCGGCAGAGGCTCCACTACCTTGAACTATCTAGAACCGGCTAATATTAGAATTACTGTCCCCCAAAATAATCCTAGAACCCTAGAGGGTTCTTTTATGTACCAGAAAAATTGCTTCTTGAATAATCCTCTCAATCACTTTGTTGCCAAGAGAATGATGAATGATGAAAAAACTATGAGGCTTACTTATAACTTACTATGCCCTGAGATTAATTTTCTAGCAAAGTAACGAAATGAGAGACTAGAGAAAAGACTGGAGTAGTTGCAGAATCTACGCTGAACCTAGCAGGAGAAGCAAGAACTAACATCATTAAGGAAATAAACAGTGCCATTATTTTTCAAGAGTAGGCTCTGATGCTGGGTGATGGATAATAAAATAAGCCAGAAGATACGGAAAAGGTTAACCGGTGATTATATATTTTTTCTTCTGCTACAAAAGAACTAAAATTTAAAAAGAACTATCCTGAAGTTGGAACAAAATAAGTTATAAAGTTTTTAACTTCATGCAATGTCTGTGTAAAAAATAAAACTAATACGATATTTACGAAACGACAACCGCCTGATCTGGTTGACTATTCGAGAGAAATTTGTTTCGTGTTTCTAGAAAAGTTGACGTCAGTTTCACATATTGGAAACCAACCATTTCGTCTGCCTGGATAAAATCTTGATAGAAATTTATTTTCAATGCTGTATCCTCTCAACGGGCAATAAAGAATTCACTACCATACATAGTTAAAGTATGCTATGTTTGACTCGAAATAACATTTTCATGTAGATAGAGGTTTCCACAACAAAAGTAATCCAAATGTGCTTTTTCATTTTTAGACCGTAGACTAGCGATGACATAGTTTTAATACAGAATAAACATTTATATTATAAATGCAAAACTCGCTTGGATACTGTAATTCTGTGTAGATAAAATTTGGCAAGCTCTAATGGATTGACATTCTTTTCTAATTGTTCTGTATAAATTTGATAAATTAAAATAATATAATAATTAAGGTAAGTCATACACCTGTTCCTCGTTGGAAATCAAGCCAATTGTCCTACAATTCACATGGTCTCATTTATTTAAAACTTAATCATGATTCTAAAAATATCTCTGCAATTTGCCAGCGTTATACATCATTTTAAATAAATATGAACTTTCAAGGGCAAGTTAATTTCGTCCGAATGAATATTTCATTTAGATTAAACTTCCTAAATCGAAGTATATTTCGTCCGGTAATTCTCGACAAAATGTCGAATATTTTCTTATGGAAATGACGCAGAATCGTATCTGGACAGATTTGAGTTCGAGATATTGTATGTTAACATATATTTGGACGTGGAAGGTCTCTGAGCTGTGACAAGGGTAAAATTGTCTTGTCGTCCTGTGGTCACTTTAGCCCAAATCATGTCTAGCGGCAGGTGTTGAATGTAGAATAATGTAGAAATAAGATGTGTGTATGCTGTGGATTCGTATTTCCATAAATATTATGTTATTTAAACTTTGTTAGGTAATAATTAAACAACGAATTTCTCTATCAATAGTTGGAACGCCAGTATTTTAACAGAATGGAAACTCACCATCTATCTAATTTTAAAATAACTTTGATTACCTACATATGTAATGAACTTCAGGCGGAAACGAAAATAAAACCAATAAATAAATCTCCAGCTATAAAACTAGAAATTTTTATCCTAAAACGCAACTAGTTTTGCATGATTAAAGTCTGAAATACGTATTAGTTCCAGACCAACTATTCCGAAAGCCGTCTTTCGTACCTACCTCAACAAAAAAGAAATTCAACTTTACATCTATTCGTATACTTTCAACAGTATATGCAGCATGGCATTTTAAGGGTCATTATTCTTACGCTGCCTACTTCAAACTATACACTTCTAGGCGTATAAAGTTTTACTCCCACCAAAAGCAAATCGCTTCACCCTGCTGCTTCATCAATAAAAGTCCGGAGCGAAGTGGAACTTTTAGTTCCCATTCATGACCTGCTAGCTACAATAATTGATACAAATTACGGTGTATTTTGCATGAATATCGTTATATGAAATGATAGCTTCTTTTTAAGACGATGTTTCTTTCAAATGTAAATTTAAAACTCTCGTCAGAGTAATTGGCCTCGATGAATAGGTAATGTCTTGTTATCGAGGAATAGATTGGGTATTAAAGTATGGACGAATGCTTGTAATGCTTTATAATTTTGTTAAAATAATAAGTGGGCAACGCAAGTCTTTGTACCTGTAGAATAAAATTCATAAATTATACTGGCAATTAGTAATATTATCGGCATATTAAATAAAGCTAGAGAAACGATATGCTTACGCCTAGAAATGGCCATTCAGTCTGGTGAAAACAAATTGGGAATAGAAATTCATCTCCATTGTTAAGCAGAAAGTTCAAAAGAAGATGCTGAGCGCCTTTCTAAACGCGAATTCCTGCAGATTTTTGCAAATTTCTAAAACAAGTTTCATCGAGAAGCTCTTAGAAAGGACAAACTTAAGCAGCAACAAAAACATACTGAAAAACATTCTGCAAGATCTTCTGTTACTAATGTGGGTGTGGTACTGCTGGAATGCTTTCAAAATGTAGGTTGTTGACGAAATACATACATAATGATAATAATAATAATAATAATAATAAGATGTCATACCATATCTATGGAGTAACGATGTATAGTCAAGCCCACGTTCCGGATACACTCCATCCTACATCCTACATCCTACATCCTTTGAAGGATAGATATTGAAGAAAGCGACGTTGTACTTTCTCAATTGAAAGCTGAAGGTAGATGTAGTGTGGTGACCAGATTTGTGACGCATATTCCAATTTACTAACAACGAATGTAAAAAATAACGTCTTTAGTAGTTGGTCGTTTTGAAAAAATTGCGAAGCACGTATAACGAAGCCCAGTGTTCTTGATGCAGACAAGGAAAGATTTGTAATATGTTGAGAAAAGCTCATCCTAGAATCGAAAAGTACCCCAAGGTCATTGAAGGTGTCGACCTTCTTCAACAACTGACCATTAACATTATAAATAGATGCAGTTGGATTCCGTTTGCGAGTGTAGGAAACAAAACAGCATTTGCCAATATTCAATTTCAACCTATATCCTGTACACCAGTCGATAATGTATTGAATATTGCTCTGTAAGTGCAGAACGTCATCCCAACTAGCTATGGACCCATAAACTTTTATATCGTCTGCATACGCAAGTACAGGACAGGATACATTTTCTAAAAGATCGTTTATGTATAAAACAAAGAGTAGAGGGCCTAAGATTGAACCCTGCGGCACACCAGAAGGGGGAGAAAAGGTGAACGATTTATAGCCATTATAGTGGACATAATTACATCTACCGATTAAATAAGACTGGATTAATCGTAAAAAGGAGGAGCTTAAACCAAAATCAGAAAGCTTCTGAAGTAAAATCATGTGGTCAACAGTATCAAAGGCGCTACTAAAATCAGTATACACAACGTCAACTTGTCCTTGTTTATCTAAATCTTGACAAATGTATTGGCAGACCGTTACGAGGTTAGTGACTGTTGAACGTCCACGTACGAAGCCATGTTGATGAGGCGATATAAATGACCTAGTGTTTTCATATACGTAAGAAAAAATCACATTCTCATACACTGATAAGGAGGAAGTGGGGTTCCAGAAATCACTTACCTTAAACATGTAAAAGTACTGAGGGCTTCTTTTTGTCAAGGCTGGACTACATGTCTTCCAACATTTTTTTTCCTCCGAGAGAGTGACTCCTCAAACCATGGATTTGACGATCTTAAAGTGGAGGTGGTCTCAATATGGTTATCTAATCATCACGGCCGTGTCTCGAGAAGGAGGAGTGGCCTGTCGGGATTTAGCGTATTAACGATCTGCGCTGGTTCTGTTACACAAGCCTCAAAATCATTTTTGCGAATTTAACGAACTGGCTTTGCGATATTTTCATTACCGAATGTATTTAGAAGGCTTGTCTTGAAGGAGAATAAATTTCAAAAGTCATTTTAGTTTCCAGCTAAACGACTTCCACGCTCACAACAGACGTGATCGTCCAAGGATCTATTTGCTTCCCGTTTTTTTCGTTCATGCTTTCTGCCGCTTGTTCTATATTCTTGTCAAAATACTCTCAAATTAGCATCACCGCTTACATTTAGCCCATCAGAAATCCTCTTCCACACCTTTTTAGGATTGGGAGGAAAGAAACGTTGCACTCACCTAAAATTTCTCTCCACCGCGTCTTCAAGATTGCAAGTAACTTGAAAATTTGGTAGTAAAATTAAAAAAAAAACAACATATTTCTAATAGGTTCAAGTGGAACCAACCATTTGCACTGTTGATATTTTTTGCACCAATTGAATCAACGTGAGTCCAGTTGGAGCTAGCTCAATTCCCATTTACACACTCACACACGTCATACTACAGATGGAAATCCAAGAGTACTTTTCTATTCTCTCTTACCTTTTGGTAGCTCTAGGATTTACAACCTGTTTAGTGCTAGGATCATTGGTAACGTTAGTGTCACCATAATTATAGAGATCCTTTTTTCTGTACTATTGAAGAATTTCAGAATGTCCACGATAAACTAACAACTTGAAATAAATTTTAAAATTGGATGCAGTTCTGATGGAGACGTTATTCTAAACTATGAAACAGTCTTTTCCAGATGTCAAGAAAGGTCTCAATATCCCACTCATTATTAAAGCGTCATGTTTCTCCAAGTTGGAAACTGTTTCTTCCACTTAAAGATTTTATCTTTTCCTCTAAAATCTACAAGGCTTTCATGATCTTCTTTATTCAACGAATTGCTTTCAAAGTTATTGCCATTAACAGAATCCCCTTTACCCGTCATTTTTTTCTATAAGTTCCTCTAGTTCGCGTTTTTATACATATTTTTATTTATCAGTAAAGGAAACTAAAATTACCAGTAGTATGTGGGATCAAAACTTTTGAAAATCCATGTACGTACATCTAGAAAACGTTCTTTATTTCGCAAAACTTCCCTCTTCTTCTGGTGAAGTAGACGAAATCGATTGATGATTACGCTTGCCTTGCTTAGCGGTTGTGTCTTATGTGCCCCATTTGCAAACATATAGCTCTCTTGACGGTACTTCTGGGACAGCAGCGACATATCGGTGATCAGAATATATTAAATTCCGTAACATTTCTCTGCTTATATCGGAGAAGCGGTAAAAACGGATAGGTATACGAATTACAACTTCCTCCGGATGTATGTTGGTGACACTGATATCGTAATGATGTCAATTTATGTCATTCCTGATTCCTTTCGCCTAGGTAAAAATTATACGCAATATTTTCTTGAGAGGATTTCGCCGAAATTTAATCGGAAGCACTTATTACGCCGATAAAATGTATTTAAGTGAAAGAAGTATTGAGCAGTTCTTCTAGAAAAGCAGTAACGTTAAATTGGATTAAACGGAAGTTTATTAAATGTGTGATTCCAGATAATCATATGCTGTCCTTAGCTGGTCCTTTTCAACTTTGAAAACGTTATATAAAATATCCTCAAATTTAATGATGTAATACGTATACGAACATGTGAATTCACGTGCTTACATCTTTTAACCTACTTTCCCGGCTTGATAATAGATTGACAGAAAGCGCAGCGAACGTCCGATTTTTCAACCTTTTCATACACCAACGTATTATGTGTGTTGGCCGTTGCCACGTTCTGAAGTGGACAATCGAAGAAGAGGAAATTGCTGACGTAAATACATACTTGAAAATATATTGGTAATGATTTTCCGACGTCTTTTATATAACATTTTATTCTTCCGGGAGAGACCTTAGAAACTATTTTGAACAATTCTTGTACTAAGCGTCTGATTGTTAGCTATTGCGTATCGTTTCTCGGCTGGAACCGGTATCGAAATCAAACTTTTTCTCAATCTATCGTTCGATGTGATTTACTCTTGTGTAATCCGGTTATATTTGAGCATTTATTGTTGGTTTTCGAGTGCAGTATAGCAAGGATAGTAAATCATACGTAACGCTTGGATTTAAACCGAATGTGCTTACTTTTATTTCGTTCTACTCTCTAAAATGAATCGATGAAATAAAATATAATAAATTACTTCGTAAAACACAACCCCTACTGAACGTCCTGTATAATTGTACTTATTTTAAAGAAGGAACCTGCTTAAAATTGATGTTTACAAAACCGTATGTACTGCTTTACACAAGGATATCACTGGAGGGTTTGTATCTCGAGATATGAGAGGACGACATGTGCCACCAAACAAACTTCCTGATGAGGTTCTTAATAGAGTTCGCTTACACATCAATTCTTTTCCACGCTCTGAGAACCATTACAGTCGCGAGAGAAGTTCTAAAGATATTTAGGGCAGGAATTAAGCAGGGAGAAGACGTAGAAGTTATATATAACTAAATGTTAAGATGAAGGAATTCTTAATAATGAAGTCGCGAAATTGAATTTAATTTAAATTTTTAGTGTTTTGCATTAAGAAGCTGATATGAAGTATAAAACAAAAAGGGGAGGGAATCTAAAGTGATGATGTATTGATTTGTAGATTGGATCAAGGATTGTTAGATTGACTTAGATTTTCTATATGAGATATAAAGAATGAAATCCTTATTAAAACAGTGGTTCTTCCATTCATTGCTTATCTACAGTATTTCTTAATCAGTGCAAGAATATCTGTTAACACAGTTAAATATAAATTATAGTTTCTGGTCCAAAATATTTCCTGTAATCTACGATAGTCGCAGTGGTAAGAGCGACAATTCAGCTCTAAATGAAAGACGGTTGGATGTGGTATCATTTGCACAATACACATTATAGTTGTTCAGTTTATCACAACATTTGAACTTGGCTTTCAGATCTTGATCACCTAATTTTGCTGTTTGAAGCAATTCCGTTCGTGAGTTCGTGAAACTGGATCGTTATTGGACAAAATAACCCATTCACGTTCTCTTCCAGTGCGCTCAACGCCGAAAACATTGCTGCTGTTGCCCAGAGTGTGCACGAAAATCCATCAGCATCAACTTGCGATCATTCTCAGGAGCTAAAAGTTTCTCGCACTTCTCTAAGGAAAATTTTGCATAAAGACCTCGGTCTGAAGGCTTACTAACTTCAAATTAGTCCAAGACCTGAAGCCTCGTGACCATCCGATGTGTTTTCGTTTTACTCAATGGGCTGAAGATCGTTTGGCCGAAGATTTTTACCGAAACATCGTCTTTTCAGATGAAGCCCACTTGCACTTGTTAATAAGCAAAATTGTCGCATTTGAGGTGTCAGATAATCCAAACATCATCAGTGTGAAGCCGATGCACCCAAAACGAATAACTGTTTGCTACGGATTTTGGCAAAATGAGCAAGGAGTCGCCATTAGGATCAATGGCGATTTCTACAAATTGAAGAGGATGACATGGACGACGTTTGGTTTCAACAGGACGGTGCTACTTGCCACACAGTCAGCGTAACAATTGAACTTTTGTGTACCGCCGAAATTTTGATGTCAAATGGTCGCCTCGGAGTTGTGATTTGAGCCCGTTGAACTATTTTCTTGTAAGTAGCCGTTCAGGATAAACTGTCCAATCGAAATGAAATCGAAATTACCATTCATGAAATTCAAGCCCAAAGTTCCCAAGTCTGTTTGTTCAAAACTTTCGAACTAAAGTGTATATACGAGAAGTAACCGAAAACAGAGAGAGAAAATATTTAAGATGTCATTTCCTTTAATCCTCGTAAACATGCTTCCGATTCGATACGACCGTAATGACGGTAAAACAAACGCGGAGTTTTCCTCGGTGTACGAATCTGTTTCTTATGCATTTATTCCGGAACTGAGAATTGCATTGATTAAAGCTACGACCATTTGCGGTGAAATCTGGTCGATGATTATGCCGTGGCACAACGGCGGGTGTACGGTGTACAAAAGGGTCGGTGGATTCTTTTGTGTGGCGCTCAACGCGAGTAGCTGCTCTCAAGTAATAAATCGTTGAAAGCAGACGCGACAACTTTGCATAAGTAATGAATACATTACGCTCAACAAATATCTAGAATTGAACTTTCATCAAATAATTATCGATAAGCACTTTTTGAATAATTTAATCTGTGGTAATTATGACGTTTAAGAATAATATCGCCATCTTTTCTTACATCATTCTATTATAAGGAAAACGTGGGAAAATGAGATCAGTCACGTTAACGGCATCATCATCAAACATGAACTTACGTGTTAGGAAAATTAATGCAGCTCTTAGGTACATAAAGGAGGTCATTTACTACGGTGCGAAGCTCTAGCTTAAATTAAGTATTCGCTAGTCAAGCATTTTCTATTCGATGCTGGTGGGTTCAACGAGTCTACCAAATTCATTGCGATATATAAGAATAAAAGTGTGTTATTATCGAAAACGTTTAAAGCAGCTAAGATTAGGGAATTAACAATGGATAAAAAATTACCTCCAGTTAAACATTTCGACAGTGGAAGTTTGAAACTTGAAGTGGGTAATTCTTTTAGTAAAGCTATCCAATAAAGGGAATAAATTGGAAAAGATTTTGTGATATATGGTTCAAAAAATTGTATCAGATCTCATCAAGATATCTACTACACTTAATATATTTTTTCTGAATGTACTTCTAAGAAATGATCTGACATAACTAAAAGTTTCGACAAAACATTGTAACTCGTTTTCAACTCCAATTTTAGCGCTTTCAAACTTATATTTCAACAAGTAGGTATGTACACAAACTCAGCAAGTTGATGATTATATTTATTACTAATTATTCGTATCTAATTCCACGTCGTTAAGCTTACACGGGGCAAACATTTACACAACACAAATGAAAGTTTTCAAGGCGAGCAAAGCAGTCAGTCCTGTTACATGCCCTTATTTGCAGCCCCGGTAAGTTTAGTCGACGAAAGTACGTGCTCGCGTACGAAAATGGCGAACTAACAAGGTAAATATGCCGTTCCATGTATCACATAGAGGATTCTGTACTAATTTCTAACACAATAGAACATAACAGCATGTGCGTACCGTGAAAATAACACACGCAGTTGTGACACAAGTTAAATTAGTGTCTCTCTAATAGCAAAGCTTGATACATCTCTATTATTATTACAGTCATGTAGCGTGTTTAAACTTGAAACTATGCTATGTGCATATGGGGATAAACTACGTTGGAAAAGGGATGGGAACGCTGTACTCTAATGACTTTGCTTATGTCGTCTAAATGACCATACTGGGTGAGCAAATGTGAATGACTGGTACGTGATTTATTTCTTTGACAACCTTACCACAGTACCTTCCAGTATTAAAAGAAAGGAATTGCTAGCAAATGGCGGTGTCATCAAGATAGGAATCTGCATCAATACATCTCTAGCGACAATTCAAAATTTTCTATTCATATCATTTATAGCTGTGCCCAAAAGAATTTATGACGCAAACCAAAGATGTTGCAGAAACAGACCAGGGCATGTAACAAAAAGCTGAAGCAGAAATTGTCTATCGTCAGCGTAACCTAATGTCTCCTAGTCTACCATCTCGAATCTTGAAACGATGTACTATAGCCGATTACACAACGTACAATTGCAGTCTAGTGCACGAGTGGCCTTCTCTGGTACAGTACAATTGCTACTTATGGATTTCTAACTTAGCTAAGTGCGGCAAAGACCATATTAACCCTGGAATGCTACACTTATTTTCAGAACTTAATCTGCTACAGTAGGGTGCAGGTGTATCCCAAATAAATGTTGGTCAATTTTTGTCAAAAAATATGTTTATTTAAAAGTAATGCAAAAACAAGTGAATTAACTTTCTACATTTGGGTTAATTCAGTAAAAATGTATTTTATTATTACTCCGTACAAGTTGAACAAATTTTCTTCTAATGTTGTAAACAAATGAATTTTTTGCATACATCGCAGTTGACCCTGGATTTTAGGTCTTGGCTTAAGTGGCAAAATGAACATCTACCGGTGCACAGTGGTTCAGAACGCGAAAAACGCGATCGAAAATCATATTTTCAACTTGGTATGAGGGCTAGTACATATAGGTATACAATATAAAATGAAATAAAACAAAAATGAAAATGAAAAACAAAAATACAACTTACTCAAACTCGAGTTTGGGTAACATCTGAAGCGCGTTTGCAAAATTTACTAAATAAAATTTGTGAAAGTCTTTTATAAGTGGTGGAACTTGAAAATACAAACTTGACTTTGATTTGCAAGTGGGGCTTTGATGGTAGTTCTGGGTTTCCACATATAAAAAAAAATTGAAAATAAAGGTATAAAACATGACAGCATATTTATGACTTTTTTAGTGCCATTGAGGCCAATTGACAATGAAAATCATGTATTATGGCAAAATCGTCGACCATCTTCTGTTAAATTTCGCAGACCTTTGAGAATGCAATTGGTACGTGAAACTGAAGAAATGTAGAAAAATGAAAAAAAAAAACGTCAAATTCAATTCATTAAGGGGTGCTTTTGACAAAGAAATCCTTCAAATTTGCAAACTAAACTGTATAATTTGTTTAAAAAATATTCTTCGTATTTGTATTAAGTATTTTTCGCATTTAAGGGATGTATTTTAGGTTAGGTTTTACAAATACAGGTTTTTATGCATAATTTCAGATTCAGCATACCGAAAAACATATGTTTACTCAACTTTTAATGTAAAATTTGCTAAAACTAAAGACTAAACTATTTCGATCGCGTTTTTTGCGTTCTGAACCACTGTGCGCTGGTAGCAGGTGGCCTTGTTGGTACTTCTGCTGGGGGAAGGGGAGAGGGGGTGGAGGACTTTCCATCTAAGGCTTCACTAAATCATGTGCGAGCTTTTCAGGCAATCTCTTCTGTTTTTGATAATTTCTTTATTCGGTGCATTAGAAGCTCGTAGAAGTACCAACGAGTTATATCCCATTAAACTTCATTACACCGGCATAATATAATAAACCAAAGAGAGCCACCATTTCAACATTATTTGTGTCCCTGGTGTAGGAAGATTTATTAGCTATTGGTGAATCTTCGGTATTATTTTTGCCCATTTCTTTGCCATATTTCAGTCTTTGAGTTTTTATTTCTTTATTGGTATATTCTATTCCTGATTCTATTTGCCTTGATTTATTTTTATTTCCGAGTAAATGTATAACAAAATTTCTTTTTGGTGTACGATGAACTGCACCTTTCACACCTGACCATTTGAATCCATGTTTGCTCCTTAGTTTGGTGGGAACCTTCAAAACTTGAACTTTATCTTTGTCTGCTAGCTGTATCTGTGCCAACGGTACATCTGCCTCAGAACCATACGCGGATGGTAAGGAATATAAGGAATATAATTATATCATCCTCGTCGATCTCGTCCTGAGAAACCTCAGAATCAGAATCATGGGGAATACGGTGTATTGCAGCTAGATCGTCAGGAGCCATGACTTGCGTGATATAAAAAACAACAATTAAATTAAAAAATAGCATGCATAAGTTATGCAATAAAAACATTAACAGTCAAATAATTTAGTGAAACAAATATATACTTACAAGCAAAAACAAGTTTAATATGCTATTATTCTGCTAAACTGGGGTACAGCTGTACCCCAACTATCAAATATATCTAAAATGCAAAGGCACTCTCTGTCACCAATATCGCACACGGACTGATGCATCGTTTACTGAAACTACTCATAAGCCCACGACCGCAGCTCCATCTATTCCCGAATGGTGGGATTTTTGAAGAAGGGTTGGGTACAGGTGTACCCCAAGTAACATTCCAGGGTTAAGCTCCTTGGAACCCTAAAAAACCTGATCCTACGACTAATAACTGGAGCTTCCTGGTACGTTAGAAACCAACAGCTACAAGACGACCCGGGGAGTAATTTCACTGAAGTTTGTGACACAGCTGGCCAGGAAGAAGTTGGAGAGGATCGCACATGCTGATAATCCGCTAATTAGTCACTTTTCAAAGTCGCCAAATTGTCGCAGTTAGAACAGTATGGCTGTAGACTTTGCATACATATCGGAGCAATAACAATGTCAGACTAACACATATATCTCACAACAGAGAATTCGGTTTCCAAAACCCAAAATCTTGAAGAGTAAAAGGCTGATGAGCAACAAGTTCGGCCTTAGAAAAACGAAGTAAACCATGGAGTGACGAATAGATGTGAGTGGCGAGAAGGGTACTTCTTTAGGTGACCGTTTGAGGCCATTTTGATGCATTGATCTAATAGCTCACGAAAATTAATTTGTTGAAATATAATATTAGTATGATTGAAGAAGTTGCAATAACTTTAAATTTTGATCTAAGTTCAAGTTATCTGATCATTTTAATGTGTTTCTAAAAATACAAATAAGAAGTAGAATAAATCAATATCTTGGACGCTAGTTCTAAATCGTATAACACAATAACATTTGCATCTTATACACAGAGACACAACCGAGAAAGAAGATTAGAAGACGAATAGAGCGCTGGTAAAAGGGACAACACAAAAGGGGAAAAAAGGAAAGAAAGAACACCGTTCGTCCGATTTTGGGCAAAACTCCTCTCGGAATTTTATTTTGCAAAGTTTAGGTCGAAAAAGGAACGAAACTGCGCCGCCCTGTCGGCTGAAGTGGAAACTAATGACATAGAAAATGGAATCACTTTCGGATCCATTTGTTTCACAGTAGATGTGCCAGATCCGATTGCCGCTGCAGGTCCTACCGAAAATTAAAGTCAGATCCTTTTTGATTACGTCACGTCCTCCGCGTCAGGTTCAGGAAGTACAAGGAAGAGTACGAGTTGGGTTGAAGTGTTACCTACTACTACTGTTCGGGATGTATTTCGTGCAAATTGTAGATTCAGAATAAAAGGAAAGGAAAGGGATCTTACAGCAATGTTTGCAGTGTACGAGTCAGGAAAGAAAATCTATAGTAGGTAAGTTTAAAATGAGTTTTTGTTCTTTGCAACGATAATAAAATCTTTTTCTATGAGATATAATCTAGCAATAATGCTATTAATTAATTAAACGAAGCCTTCGCTTGCTATGTATTACGAAAGTGTGTATGAGAATTTAAAATAAACCTAATCAAAGCTTTAATAGTAAAAAACAATAAAACTACCGTTATTTCTAATGTTTCATTCACGAAGCCCTAAAGACAATAATTTAGGAGGTTTTGGTCCAGTAACATTGGCAACTAATTCAATTGCTAGAAAACCCATTTACTTTTTCAATAAACTTAAGCTTGCGCTAGAGGGCGACACACAATTTTAGAAAGATGTTTATGATTATAGATCAGGTGTAACAGTCTGTATATTATCCGTTTTATTATACATTATTGCACAATATTGCATCAGAATTTGTAACCAACTGTATACAAAGACAAATATCCCATAATTAGTCTGAAAGCTAGTAGTCTTCAGCTCTTCCTACGACCTACGCACGGAAAAATGCAATCAAATGTCACAAATTATAGTCTTTGTCACCAAATCTTTGAAGTATTGCTTACGTGGATGTTTCAGCTTTTCCGAGTTTATGTAGGTGGTACTTCAGGGTCACATGACCTGTCAGAAACCCTACCAGCAATCTAGGGTCCCCTTTGCCGAAAGATAGCAACGATTGTGCTGTTTTCTTTGCCTGCTTTTGTCGTGGCGTATCCTGCCAATGGGAGGCCTTTCTGGTGGCCTCCCATTTGTTAACTACTTCTTTACGTGGCTCTTTTGCAGCTCACAACAGGGATAAGGTCCAATGAAAGGCATTTTCGCTGCTTCTTTGGCAAGGTTATCTGCCTTTTCGTTTCCTTCGATCTCTTGATGGCTTGGGACCCACTGAAGAGTTAGGTGGTTTTTGCGTCCCAATTGCCTAAAGTTGCATATGCATTCATGCAGCAGACTGAAATTGTATGTGTAGGCACTCACAGCCTTCAACGTCGCTTGGCCGTCACTTGATATACAAATTGTTGCGCCACGTATCCCTAACTCGATGTTCTTGAGAAATCTCTGCTTGAAATATGTTGGAGTGAAGTCCCATAGGCACTTTGAGGTAGTGGTTAGGCCCACTGATCCCAATGCCCGTCCTCACTCCTTCTATTCTAGAACCGTCCGTGTACCATGCCAGGGTTCCTCTTTTGAGTTGAGGCTCACTGGAGGCCCACTTAATATGGCTTTCGATGACCACTTTGTAGGGTTGGTCGAAGTTGTATTACATAGAGATCTTGTCCTTTGGAATGTGAATTAGGTAGTTGATGTTGGGATCTTCAAGAATTTTAAGGTTTCCTCGAATGGCCCCAGATTTTAATCCCTTAAGTTTGTTCAGAGATAGGGCACTTGATATAGCCTGTTTTTGGATTCCGGAAGTACTTCTAGCGCTGCAGTGAGACAGGTCCGCATAACTCCTGTGACATTTAGACAAGTCAGTCTTTAGATTTGTTGAAGCTGTTGTCGTACAGGCTTCTGTGTTTTTTTTTGGGCCACCATACCAAAATAGCATAGGTGATCATGGGTGTTATAATTGTCGTATATGATTAATAAGTTAACTGTAAGTAAGATTAAATTTGGCAATCAAAATTCAAGTCAGATTTTTATTTATTTTTTAGGTTAGGAAACTCTGGTTAAAATATATCGTTATAAGATAAAAGATTTCGTAAAACTAGAAATATTCATGCAAAAGAGGATAGCATTTTGATTAAGGAGCGAATGTGAAAATCTCCAGAATCAAATCCGAACAATAAACAGTTTCGCTGATTTTCTTCGATTTTGAGGTGGGCCACAATCACATTTCCAAATTTCTGGGTCAAATGGAGGACAAGTCTCAACATGAACTTCTTAATCGTCTTTTTCAGTTTCCACGTCAAATTTTACTGTATCCGCAGAGCATCTTTGATTAATCGGAATTATCGCTTGAGCCGCAGATAAAATCAGACTCGATATGTTTTATTTAAGGGGTTTACAGAAACGATCGGTTGTACAATCTATTGTAATATCGTAGTTGGTTTGACGGTGGTTTCTGTGGAGGAAAAACAAGCTATACAAGCATTTTCTACATTTTTTTTCTTTTTTGCTTCTAATTCTTCTAGCCTCAGCTGGTGAACGGAAATTTCTGTTATAGTAGTCACCCAGTTTTGTAAAAATTGATCCGCATTTATGAAGGACTCACATGGGGGCATAGTAGAGGGCACATATTTTTCGGCATAAAAGATGATTGAGTAACATGTTGATCATTGAAGGCAATTTTTAATTTTGTTTTGAGGGCCAATATTTCGACATGAAGAGGTTGAAGTTCATGAAAAGTATGTGGTGGAAACAATACGTAAGCAATCCCGTCTGCATGACAATAGTTCACAGCTTCATAATATGCTCTAACACTTCGATGAACAAATCACTGCTAATCATATTAGGTTTGAAAGATAAACCTATACTTCCTTCTACTATATTTTACAGGTTGCTTCTGTCTATTTTATGAGTTCTTTCTTTTTTGGGCGTTAATAGACACTCATTAAGAAGTATATTTTGTTTAAAACAGCATCTCTTGAATCATATTTGTATTGGCTTAAAAGCCTTTTCCAATTAATTCTGCAGGGTTAGTTTCTTCAAAACCAATTTTTGGAGTAGACATCTTATTTGTAATTTTGGAAATTGCCGGAATGACATTTTATATTCACAAAAGGTTTCTCAACACCGTAAATGTTAAATAAATTTACTATTAACCTGTATTTCCTTTTCTTATCGGAATAAAATGGTGCTACATTATTAATTATTAATTTCAGGGTAAATGTTAACGAAATAAAATTCTCCGGATAGTATTTAAATGCTCCATATACAGATCATTTAGAGAGACTAAGTCCAGCTAGAAAAGAGATAGATCTAGAGTGGGGCGGTTGTAAAACATATACGGAATTAACGCAAGCGTGTTATTTCCCCTCCTTCGCTGTGATAGCGAGGGCATACACATACATGAGCGATCCACGTGCCACACTAGCCTAAGTACGACCACAGAATATCAAACTATCAGAATTTGCACTTCCCTTGTCGGGAAAAGTACGCGCATTTTTAGTGCGCAGCGTAATCCGCCATTTTCTCTGGAAGAAAAATACTTCACGATAGTTGATGTTTAGTATTCGAGATTCGAGCGTTGTTCATTGTTTACTAACTATCAGGTGTTATTAACGTTTGTGTTGAGATTAACTTTTTCAGCGATTAGTTCCGCAAGTGCTGGCTCAAAGCTGGTTTGGGACTGTGTAAGAGCCCTAAATGAGGTGGGCACCCTAAGGAAAATAACTTTGGCCTGGGTCTCCAGCCACACGGGAGTGAAGGGAAACGAGGCGACAGATGAGCTGGCCAGACGAGGTTCGTCAAAGCCTTTCATAGGAGCGGCCCCTTCCCCCGGCATTATCAAATCACAAATTGGTGGGAAAGATCACCAGGACAAAGACAGGCTAAGGAGTTCCTAAGCAAACAGAGGCCTAAGTTTACTGAAGACCTACTGAGTAAAGACAGCAAGACTGTCAAAATGATAGTAAGCCTGATGACCGGTCATTGCAGACTGAATAGGCATATGTTTAACATAGGCCTGGCAGAAAATGCTCTCTGCAGAGGAAGAAGAAACCCCAGTTTATGTTTTGTGCCACTGTGACGGCTTAGCGAGGACAAGGTTTCTAGTAATGGGGGTAGAGAACCCCACAGCCAACGGCTACATAAAAGAGCCGCTCTCAAAAATGATTTGTCTGATTAAGAAGGCGAAACTAGAGAGGGTAAAGAGGTTCACAATAGACCTGTAAAGGTCGCGGTGAAATAGGCCCACATGCCACCCCACTCCTAACCAAACCTAACCTAACCTAACGGCTTCTAGTTTTCAGTCAAGACCCCCCTGTCAACGTATACAATATTTCCTCAATCCGACCCTGCGTTTATTCTACACAAAATGGCGTGAATAGGCTGCATCTGTCTTAAAAAGATCAAAAGCGCCGACAAGGAGTGCAAATTCTGGTAGTTTTAGGTGGTGTGGTACTACTACTAGGAAGATCGAAACTTATCGCAGCGATAAAGAGGGAATAGCGCGTTTGCGTTAATTCCATATGTGTTTCACAACCGCCCTACTCTAGATCTATCTCTTTTCTAGCTGGCCTTAGTCCCTCTAAATGATCTGTATATGGAAATGTGTGATAGAATGTGATTAGGCGACAATATCGATGTGTATTCAATAAACAAGTATCGAATAAAGTCAGTTGATAAGCTTGCAACATTTTTGATCTGATAGGTATTGTTTCTGCGGTTTACAAAGCACCCCTCTCCCTCCTTCCCCTCCGTAACACAATTTAAAACTGGTAAGAAGAATTTTTAATCCGTGCTTTTATAAAACGCTCAAAAACTGTAACACCACTCTTTTGAGAAGTGAAATGTTTGTAAGCACTTGAAACTAAAACGTTGTATACTATGCTTGAAATTATTTTTCATAATTCAAGCACGTATTACCGAAGAAGGATTGCTTTTACGGCTTTGAAACGCCGTTTGTCACGAAAAAAAAAGTATCCATCCTCTCACGTGCCATATATCCTGATGAGCACATCTGCTTTTAACAATGTCTCCCGCCAGATGAGAACCTTAACGATAATTGTGAGATATATGCGAGAGGAGAAGAAATGCAAGCGGATCGAGCCGGAGTGTGTGTCTTGCAGGTAATGATAATGTCTGGTGCTGATGTATTCCGCGGAAATTGATCGATGATTTCCATTACTGGAGACAGGCCAAGGTCTTAGGGCGAAATGTATGGTCGCCTATGTATGGGGAGATAAATAATGTATTTTATGTCGCGAAGATATATGAAGAGAGTGGCCTGTTCTGTCGCCTTAGATAATGCCACTCGTGATATTAGCGTGTGTGAATACGTGCGAATTTATTAGATACGTCACTGGTATTTGTAAGGATTTCGCTTTGCGTTAGGACGTAGTTGTTACTATCAATACCGGTTTGTTCCAATCTTAGAATAAAATAAATAATTTAAAAAACTGTTTTTCTGTTTATTATATATCTACGTATTTATTCTCTCCGTCTCTTCGTTGCCTCCTTATCCAACACCCTACCCACTCAGCTACATCGTAAATAAAATATTTTTCCAATAACGCGTTTTCGCGTGATCTAGTATCTTTCATATTCCCGCTATAACCTTTTCTAATTGTCGATTTTTATTTCGGGACGTATTTCTTCTTTCAAGAAAGGTATCGCAAGTGTTTTCGAAAGATTCCTTGTTAAACATGTCCGAACCGGCACACTCTCTGTATATTTTATGGTCCCTTTGGAGATTTAGCGTCTTAAGGTCAGTGTTTATATTCAGAACGGCGGCAGGGTTCGTGAGCTAACAAGTCCAAACTTGCATCGTAAATAGTTAAATACCTGATGCCGTGGCCTGCTTTGTTATTGGACTGCATCCGACCCGACCGGCATGTCGATGGAAAAATTTACACAGGAAACAAGGCTTGTTTCTCTTTACCTTGTGTACAACGTAGTACGTGTGCTAGGAAGGAAGTGTCTGCCGAGGAAGTCTAATTCTTGTTTCAGAGGGAAGGTTGGTTGTGTACACGGTTTACGCCTGGAAGCTGTGTAACGACAACAAGGTGCACAAACACGTAAAAGATAAATAAGGCTATCTTCAATTGGAAATAAATTTATAGCTTCGAATTGCAAGCAGAATTGAATACGAAAGAATACAATACTTTATGGAGTTTTGATATTGCAGTTGTAGTGTTGTATTTTGTGTGATAAATGAGGATTGGGTTCCCTACATGGACACCCAACAATTCTTTCGATATTCTATTATTGAAATGAAAATATGAAATGTCAAAATGGAATCAAAATGGAAGAACAATAGATAGGAGAGGATAGGGTACTTTTCAACGCCACTTTTTTTTATATAGAGCATCTATATTCTATACATCGTAAAAAAAATAGGTAGAGAAGTAGGAGATGTATTAATAAATTCATTGACAGTTCGTCATTGCACAAACGCAAATGAATAAATTATCACTTTTGTTAGATGCTTTTATTGTACTGAAAATGTTTCTCCTAATCTTCAATGTTGGCTGGTTTTCTAGCTTATCTTGTTTCAAACCCCCTTTTACCTTCTTCTACCCTTTTTCCCTCTTCCTCGTCCAGAGGGTGGTGGTAGCGAAAGCGGAGTCTTAGTTTTAGGTAACACCTTTTGAGATCAATCACGAGAAGCAATAGGCCAGATAATACAGACACAGCATTTATGGTAGTTGAGGATCAGGACTAGAACAATAAACATAACCGATAGGTATTAGGTTGCATATTTGGTGTTTTTCCTAACAATTTTAAATTTTCAAAACTTATCTTCTTTCTCACAACTGGGACACTCTTCATGTATACAAAAAAATCTTCTTGATCATTATCCACTTCTTCTTCTTGTTCAAAACTGGTTTTTTTATTAGGGGTTCCTTTTTTAGTTTGAGGTTTCTTCTGACTTTTATGAAGTGTCTTCTATCTTTATGAAGTATGAGGCGTTATTTCTCCGTCTTCTATGGCTTATTGTGTTGTTTTCCTCTTCTTCTTTCTTTTGCGTATCTGTTTATTTTGATAGGGACTGAATGTTGTGACAGCTGCTTTGTAGCTCTTTTTTTTCTTTATGAAGGTCTGTTTGCCACTAAGAAGTAATTTCATTTGGATCGCAAGCGAAATTTGCACCATCCCACAGATACTGCCACCTTTTCAGACAAAGCCCCGCCACTGGATTCAACCACTACTTCCTCTTGTATTGAAATAGTTTCATCGCCATGCTTATCCAGTATCTTTCATCTTTGGTAACATTGAAATCACTGTTTTAGGGTTTCATCGAAACATGAGTCACGTCCACAATTGCAAAATCAAACACCAAAAAAAAAATGAAGCTCTGGAGGAAAGATCCAATACTTGTGAAATCTATTGATTGCTGTAGCAGGAACAGCTACTCGCAAAAATGCTTCGCTAAGAAACTTACTAGTTTCTTCCTTCCAACGTTGTTCCGGAGGATCTTCTCACAATCTTTATTATAACAAGTGTTAAAGGGTTTAAAGATGGGATTTCAAGCGAACTAAGGGTATACATAGTTGGTGGTTAAGGTTGTGCCAATGCTTGAGCATGCGATTTTGATGTGAGTGTCATTGCAAATGTGTCAAAATCGCGTACTCGAGCATTGACATAATCTCAAGCACGAACTATAAATATGACCTTAAGAATCAGCAGGGACTCGGTCGTTAGGCTACGCCCTCATTTTCTGCCTTAGGAATATAACAGATCAAGGAATAAAACGGCCTCTAGCAGACATGAAGACTGCACTTCTCTGCCCCAACCTACGGTCCTTTCGAAAAGAATACTTTTTAAGCAGCCTGCTCGACATTGTATGTCCGACGAGCAAGATGGGAGTAATTGTTTCACACCGTTAAAATAATGTTAAAAAAGTGTTAATTTTATTAAAATCTTGTGTTCTTGCCATGGAAGTAGGCTATGGTTTTCTTAGAGTGCCCAACCCCTGTTAGCCATCATGTTTTTGTTGAATGGTAGTAGAAGGTAGCAACCCTTGACCTATATATGTCAACTTTAGGTTAAAAAAGAAGAATGTTTTGTCAAAAAGCTATTTTCATATACAGAATGCCCCAAAATATTTGGGCAACTTCCCAAATTTACATAGAATTCACATAAAATAACGTGACAACTTTCTATAAGTGTATGAGTTTCAATTCCGTTTAGGTTTAGGGTATTGTCAGGAAGTACATGGACAACATTTTGAACATTTATTGTAAAAAAGATCCGATTGAGGTGAATCAGATTTCTTAATTTTTCGAATTAGTTACTGTTAAATATCTTTTTAATGACAAGGAATAAAAACTTGAAATTTGGTGAGCATGCGCAATTTGATATACCCTTTAAGAATAGTTTAAAAAAAATTAGGGCTGCCATTTAAAAAAATGACGATGACGTCACATCTCAAATTTGGGAAAAGCTGCATAAAATTTTGTCAGATGAAAAAGTGGGTAATTTAAAATACTAATCGACCCGTCCGAGCATATTTCCGCAAAAAGGACTGTCTTCGCTTTACTGAATTTATTCCAGATTACGGACTCGCACTGTATGTATGTACATCAACATGAGGCCACCTTCTAATCTTATTCATTCACTAGCTTTAAGAACTAAGTATGCTGCTAATGTACACATATTTTTATATTTGACTGTATTTATGATAATCCTGCTCTCTACTTGTACCGAAAAAGAAGTGATAAACCGATTAGATTACGAACATAGCGCACGTTTCGTCAATAAATTTCCTCAACTGTCCAATGCAAATATTTTGTTTCATTTTTATCTTCCTCTCTCTATTTTCCTCCTTTTGATTTGTATCGAATGCGCTCACGTTGGACGCCAATTTCTCACCTCGACTTTCATATTTTCCGAGTCAACTGGACACCTTCGCCAGCTTTTTAAATGTTTTTCAGTTTGACGCGTTCGAGGGAACTTTCAGAAATACGAAGGTGACAGTTCAATAAACGTTACACACCGTCGCACTGCCGAAATGTTATCGTCACCACCTCGGACGACTTTTCGTTTCTTTTTGTTTTTCATTCTTTTTCATTCCATCCGCTTCCCAGGGTCTTTCTATTTATGTCCCGGCGTCTTCAACTTCTATTTTTGTCGCGCTAGACCGGTTATTAAACGTCAAGTGATATATGAATTTCATTTCGAAATCTTTAATCACCAATGTATTGTATGTTCATACTCACGCATTGTAGTCGATTGTTTTAGCAGTTGCTTTATGTTGCTAATTTTCTTGATTCCAATCTTTCTATTGTTAGTTCTTTTTGATTTGTGATAATATTGTACACGTACACATGTTGTGAAATATTAATATGTTAACTCAGAATAAATACAAGACAAATTATAAACGCAGCTGGTAGCCTTCAGTAAATTTAACGCCTTCATATTTCCAACCGTCACGACCATTACTTTTCGAATCTAAAGCGAACCGAAACAACCAATTAGAAGCGTTCACTGCTATGTTACGCTTGTCGTTTTTGGGTTTTAAAAGGCGTAAGTACAGCTAGAGGATAAGTTTTTCTGTAGTATCCACCAGAGACGGCGAGCAATCAAAAAGTTACGGATAACACAGTTCACCGGTTCAAGCACTTTGCCAAACTACATTATGGATATGTCAAATTGACGCCCCCAGAGCGTAGAAAAGGCGTCGTCCCTGGCGGATCTCACGCTCGACGGTGTCATTTTTAACCGCGTAATGGTTTTTCATTCGTACCTTTCGATTCCGATGCGCCATTGTTATGATACCACGGGAAACGCTCACCACGATCCATTCCGGTGGAAAGAAAGAGATGGTCTTTGGGAATATATGTATGTATGTGTAACTAAAGACGTCGACTTGAGATCTCATTTCTCTTGCTTCCATCGAAGAAGAAAGTAGAAATATTTTTTACGTCTACTTTATAAAACGTCGACGTCCACGAGCTGGATAACAAATGAAGGCGGATGAAATTTTGCAAAAAAATAACTTTTTAAAAATATTTTGATGATAAACGCAAAATTAAGATGATCCTAATTAGTGGGGTTAGCAGCCAATGGTAAATTCTTAGAAAGAAATAAGACTCATTAATCTTGACCTTCAGCTTTCGAATTTTATTAAATTCTTCATCAGAAGGTAATCATAGAGTAAGAAGCTAGCACTAAAATTATGTAATCCTTAGTCAAAAACATTAAAAACTTGAATAGTCATACTTAGTCAAACTTAATTATAAGATTAAAAACAATTAAAGTTGTATTGAATTTTCACAAGACCACATGGTCTAAAGTGCGGGAGATCAAGTACATAAGTGACTCTTGTAACACTTATGTACTTGATCTTTGAATTCTAAAGCTTAAGGTCAAGATTAATGAGTCTTATTTCTTTTTAAGGATTTACCATTCGCTGCTAACCCCACTAACTAGGATCATCTTAATTTTGCGTTTAGTTAACGTTGTGACAACCGTTACTTCCTCTCTAAATATTTTGAGGACTCCTTGCTATACTACAAAATTGACTACATAACCTAATGTAATTGCTGAGTTAGCTACATTTATTACTAGTCTAGAGACCATTTTCCATCTAAAATACAAGGTGCGGCAGAAAACTTCCCAATTTGTGAAGCAGGATGCAACCAGTAGCGACAGAATAGAATGGTGGGGGGCATGTCTTTAAATAGCTGCATATTTGTCGTTTTCAGTGTATCCCATGGCTTGAGATTTGAAAATGCATCAGTATATGTAAGATTGTGTTGATACAAAAACTGAGTGAAAGATCTTACAAACTCCGTAGAAACTTGTGTCAAGACATGCTTCAGAACGTTCATGAGGCACATTTTTGTTTATCAGATGCAGTAAATAGACGAAATTGCAGGTACTGATGTGAAAACAATCCCCAGGATCTCCATCAACGACCATTGCATAGTTCCAAAGTAATAATGTGGTGTGCCGCTTTTAATTCTGGTGTGGTTGGTTTGTATTTATTTGAAGAAAATGGTGACAGTGTTACTGTAAACAGCAATCGGTACTGCGCCATGCTTCGTGACTTCTTACGGAAAAAACTAGGCGAACTGTTTGATGACCTTGCGAATGTGTGGTTATAAAAAAAATGACGCCACAGCCCACACAGCACGTTAATCCCTGACATTGGCGAGGAAAATGTTTCTTGGACATGTCAAATTTTCATCTTGCATTTACTAATGAGACTGCAATGATAGCGAGGAAATATAATAAACGTCCTATCCATCCGAAATTCTGGTGAGACTACGTTTAATTTAAGACGTTTGGAAGTTAATGTTAATCATGGTATCACTGGTTTTACTGGATGCAATGTACGAGGGGGAACCAAAAAAAACTACTCTATGGTGAGATGAGTTTTGGTAGTACCGCTTTCTCCCACTAGATGCATAAGCAGCTGATATTCCACAGTCATCCTCCAAAGCATCCCGGAGACGCTGTCAGGCATCAAAGAAAATGAATTTAAAAAATGTTTTTATCATAAGTAATATAACAAGTGACCAAGATTTTCCGATAAAATTGTAGTATTTAGTAGTAGAGATATTTACTTGGAACGCTGATTCCAAATAATTTCAAAAACTTACTAACACCAAACCAAATGGATTTCTGGAGTAGGCTTCGTGTTGCTGGTTTTGAGAAGTTGCTGCTGACATAAATTCTTTAGACATTTGAAAGATACCAAAACAAAACGACAGCTATAATACAATCTCTAGATGTGATTGATTTCAGACACAGCAAAAATGTTGTTCAAAAGTTTTTACGATGTAGTCATTCTTATAAATTACGACAGACACTTGAATCAAGCTTCAGTGTCTAATCCACAATCAGTGTCTTTCTCTAAGATGTTTGCACGTGCCCAAGTACTCAAGGTATAAGCGTGAATGTATAGATGCAAGAATCTATAAAAATTGTGTAGGTCTTCGTTTTGTTTAAGATGTATAGTCTACACAGTATTCTATCCGTCCTGCCTTTATTGAGATGGTCCTTAAAAGAAGTTAGGAAAGAAGGACCCTTCTTCTGCTAGTTGTTTTCTCTATTTACAGTCTCAAATAATTTGGTCAAAGAGATGCTGCGAGTATCATTTGAGCAATTTTTGTAAATAGAATCCTAACACACATCAACTAAATGTACCTTCGTGGGTGTTAATTCATATAAAAAGAGCATACGTGTGAAAAATTCTTGGCCACGTCTAAATAAAAAGGTACCAACTTTAGCAAAGAGGGGTCTTAAGAGAGATAGGACCGAAATCTCTTCGGTACAACACTCAGGGCGATGAGTACAATCTTTTCCACCCCTCGTAGGTCGAAAATTTGACAAATGCCCGGCTAGATTTTTTCGTTTTTTTTTAAATATCTCGGCTAGTAAGACAGATAGGACCGAAATCTTTTCCGTACAACACTCAGGACGACGAGTACAATCTTTTCCATCCCTCGTAGGTCGAAAATTCAACAAATGCCCGGCTAGATTTTTTCGTTTTTTTTTGCAATATCTCGGCTAGTAAGGGAGATAGGACCGAAATCTCTTCGGTACAACACTCAGGACAATGAGTACAATCTTTTCCATCCCTCGTAGTCGAAAATTCGACAAATGCCCGGCTAGATTTTTTCGTTTTTTTTCAATATCTCGGCTAGTAAGATAGATAGGACCGAAATCTCTTCGGTACAACACTCAGGACGATGAGTACAATCTTTTCCACCCCTCGGAGATCGAAAATTCGACAAATGCCCACAAGATTTTTTTCGTATTTTTGAAATATTTCGGCTATTAAGCAAGATAGGATCGAAATCTGTTCGGTACAACACTCAGGAAGATGAGTACAATCTTTTCCACCCCTCGGAGAAAATATCGATGAAAATTTAGCCCTATAAGGCGCTAATGTGCTCTGTTGGGCGTTTGGTCTCTCGTTTAGATTAACAAAGTGAACCTACTTGCCGAAGAGGAAGCAGATCCATCAAACGGTTATTGAGCTAGGTAACATTTATATGATGAAAATGTTGTCCAGAAAAATTAATGAAAATGTAACTGTCACAGCGCTCAAACGAGTTAATGTGCCTTCCTGAGAGTTTGTCCTCTCGTTTAGATTAATAAGATGAACCATCTGGCCGAGAGCGAAGTAGATTCATCAAACGGTTCTCGAGAAAATATCGATGAAAATTTAGCCCTATAAGGCGTTAATGTGCCCTGCTGGGCGTTTGGCCACTCGTTTAGACTAACAAGGTGAACCTATTTGCCGAGGAAGAAGCAGATCTATCAAACGGTTATCAAGCTAGGTAATATTTATATGATGAAAAAGTTGTCCAGAAAATTTATGAAAGTGTGAACGGTCACAGTGCTCAAACGCGTTAATGTGCCTTCCTGGGGGTTTGTCCTCTCGTTTAGATTAACAAGATGAACCAACTTGCTCAGAGCGATGCAGATTCATCAAACAGTTCTCGAGAAAATTTATCTCTATAACGCGTTAATGTGCTCTGTTGGGCGTTTGGTCTCTCGTTTAGATTAACAAAGTGAACCTACTTGCCGAAGAGGAAGCAGATCCATCAAACGGTTATCGAGCTAGGTAATATTTATATGACGAAAAAGTTCTCGACAATTTATGAAAGTTTGAACGGTCACAGCGCTCAAACGCGTTAATGTGCCTTCCTGGGGTTTTGTCCTCTCGTTTAGGTTAACAAGATGAACCAACTTGCCCAACACTCAAGGCGATGAGTACAATCTTTTCCACCCGTCGGAGATCGAAAATTCGACAAATGCCCGGCTAGATTTTTTTCGTTGTTTTGAAATATCTCGGCTATTAAGGGAGATAGGACCGAGATCTCTTCGGTACAACACTCAGGGCGATAAGTACAATCTTTTCCACCCGTCGGAGATCGAAAATTCGACAAATGCCTGGCTGGATTTTTTCGTTTTTTTTTTTAATATCTCGGCTATTAAGCTAAAGCAACAATGATATTTCATCGTCCTTTCTGAAAATGGAAACGCTAACGAAAGAGTAACACAACTCATTAACATAAAAATCTGTGTAAATATACCGTTAACCTTGCAAGAGTAAACCCATACATTATAAAAAAAATTAAACAGGAGTAATTGTATTGCATACAAGACCTTAAATGGAATGGTAGTCGCTCACACAATGGCTCGCTTTAAAATTCAAAGCCGTTTAATTCGAACCGGAGATACTCTAAATATAATTAAACAAAACAAATACACCTCTACAAGTTTCTGTTAATTAATGTTTGGCGAGGGGGTTTTCCTGCTAGGGGATTTTCCACCCTCATGGGTACCACCTACCCCTATCCCTTAAATCCTTATATATTCCTTTCTGCGCGCCGTGCTACAAAACTCGAAAATCTACAATTTCTGTGGCGACACGCCAAGTGGAAAATTGATGTCGTTTTCCAGGGGCGGCGAAGGATACAAGGGACCCGGGCGGATGACGATGGCAAGGGTACGAAGGACCGTTTTCTCATGCCGCTGTCTACCTGCCAAACTAAATACAACTCTGTCAAGTGCGAAAAACGGTCGAACAGTGGAGAAATTCACGTCTGTGTTACGATTCGTTCTTTTTTTTTTTGGTTCCCATTTTCTTCACTTCCTTTTTTTTTTCCTTGCGAGTGGACCTGCGATCCTTCACGACTGAGTGAACTATCTATAAATCATTGCATGCTGCATATGTAGGGATATGCTTATCATACATGTTATATGTGTATCCATTCGCACATTTGTTTGAAAATCTTGATGTTAGAACATTTTTTATTTTTCCAAACAAAAAAAATAATCTAAGGTAAGCTGGTAACATTAATACAATTTCAAACAAGCTGCTCCATTTATTACTTAATTATAAATATAGCATCGCCATCTACTTCAAGTGACACCAATTTAGCTGCCGCGTACACGCCGAGATATTTACTCACCTCCACCAACCTCTAATGCCAATATATCTTTGTCCATGACAAAACTAAACTTTTATTACTTTTTATTTTAACCACAAACGTGCAAGTTGATGTTCTTTTCGTTTGGATTTTATAGAGAAAAAGAAATTAATATGTTGATGGTCATAACTGTCATTTGATCTCTTCTTTGAGATGGCTATTACCAACAACATTGCTCTTTTTTGTTCATCTGTACACAGTTTTCACGTTTTGCACCCACTAGATGTTAGGGTGTTTAAAAATGTCAAGAATTCAAGGCGAAAGTTGTAAAAATGTAGACTAATTAAAAAAAAAATTGGTCGATACCGGATGCTTTTCACGGGATACTGCATTCGGCATTTCTTCCTCAAGGCCGAACTATTATTCCTATGCCCCCAAAACTATATTACTAGCCTTCGCAAGGAAAAGGAAACTCAATCTATAAACCATCAACTAGATGGACAGAGCATTTAGTGGAAGACAGAGACTAAATATCTAGGTCTTACACTAGATAATAAACTTCTCTGGAACAAGCACGAATTTGAAGTAACCAACAAAGCTAATAGAACCCTGATGGTTTCTAGAAACTTCGCAGGGAAGAATTGGGGATTTAACCCAAAAATTCTGCACTGGATGTGCACTGCAATACTGCAGCAGTAGCTTGGAGTAAACGTCCCAGTCTGGCCACAACGCGGATGCGTCTCACAAAGACACAAAGACTGGCATGCGCTTACATTACTAGTGCAATGAACACATGCCCAACGGCCGCTTTAGAAGTGGTACTAAATCTCACACCGCTTCACATTTTAGTGGAGAGTGTGGCAAGACAAACCACATACATACTCTATCAGGCAGAAATCAGAAATCCTACTAGGAGATGATCAGTTATGGGACATGCCCCGCGATGGGATGTCGAAGAAATTCAGCCTCGAAAAAAATTCACTACGAGGATAGGCTTCAGAAACGAATGGAATCAAAACTCCATAAAGGAACTGAACAATAATGCCCTATTAGGCATACAGATGCCTCTAGGCCAACCGGAGGGACTGGAATCGGAGTATATGGGCCCAGAACCAAGTACTCTGAAAGTTTAGGGAAGTTCTGCAGCATCCTTCTGGCCCTAGAAAGAACCTAGACAGAAAGTATCGGAAACAGGAGATTATCATCTTGACCGATATTCAAGGAGCCATCAAAACGCTGAGTTCCTATAGAATCAGCTCACAAATGGCTTGGGACTGTCTGTTTGAGCTAAACGAGCTAGGCAGAGAAAACAAAGTCACTCTCATGTGGGTGCCGGGACACACCGGATTAGAAGGAAATGAGGAAGCAGACAAACTTGCAAAAAAGGAAGTGAGTGCATCTCTCTTCGGCCCTGAACCTTTTTTCGGGATCAGTCAGAGCACAATATTAGAGAAATTAAAAAAAGAAGTTGATCAAAGGAAAACCAAGCACTGGTTTGATCAACATGGAACGAGACAAGCGAAAACGACTCTGGGAACCTATAACTAGAACAGATTCAATGAACTCATTACCATGAGTAAAGACAAACTTCGCTTACTGACAGGAATCCTAACAGTTCACTGTCGGCTCCGAAGGCATACGAAAACAATTGGGCTAGCAGAGACAGCAGAATGCCGTTTCTGCGAGGAGGAAGACGAAACTTCCATACATATCCTCTCTGAATGCGTAGTACTACGTAATTCAAGGGCTAGGCACCTAGGATCTTATGAAATAGAAGTGGGAGATCTGCCAAAAGTCAAGCCATCCCACATTCTAAATTTTCTAAAGCAGAACAACCTAGCTACGAAGTCGAGAAACCCTCAAGCACACAGCAAGAAAAAGGGGGCACAATAGACCTCTCAGGTTACATATATACATAAATATACATAAATATGTACATGCCCGTTATTCATCCGAGGACTGCCATTTTAGCCGAGAATTTTTGGGGATATTCAGGCGTTCTGCAATCAATTAGTCTAATCAAGTCTTTGATTGCTAGAGCTCTCCTGATTTGGATTTTAGACGGTGGTCTGTTCAAATCGAGCTGGTGAACGGGTTTTGACAGCTTCCAATTCCATCAAGGATTCTGTCCGTTAGATCGAGGATGTGATACTTCAGAGACGTTACCCTAAAGCTTTCTTCTCGTAGCTGTGGATTTCTCATGAATCACAGATTATTAGTCTGAGTATGCGATTTTGAAGGAAAAGTAATAGTACAATAGTAGTGAGAGGTATAATACAAGAGTATTTGGATTTTCAAGAACATCGAAAGCAAGGGATAGAGATAGGATCTGGAGGTATTAATTTTTGCCTTAGGGTCATGCGTAAATCCAGCATACCTGGGTATCAAATATGTGATTGAGAGGCTCCATGGATGCTGAAGCCTTCTTGGAATATGTTCTTCGTCCCTATAAGCAGCGAATCTGTATGGACATGGCAGTGTCATTAGTGTAGATAGCGAGGTCCGTACCAGAATGTTGTGGAAAACCGCTCATGAAGATTAAAAATAGATTTGAACCCAGCAAATAAACTTGCGGAACACCTCCCGCCATTAGCCTAGTAGTCGAGATATTTGAGTCGTGACGAACCGTTCGAGCTCATGTTTCGACTTATTCCTTTGAGGATATTTTAAAAATTAGACACTGATGCCACCGCGTATCGAATTCTCTTCCGATGTCTAAAATTTCTCTTCTCTCCAGGGCGTTTCGAATGACTTCAGTTAGTCGAAACAACTAGTGTTCGGTGGAGTATCCTCCCTCCTTCCTACTTTACATTTTTCCAAAAATTTCCTCAAGATACATAAATGTTTACAACTGTGCCTCCTTAGGATAAAATTAAACATAGAACCTGACCTTGAACCTACATATACATTAAGATGTTCACATCACCTGCGATGGATTAATGTTATTTCTAACCTGATTAGCAACCTATTAAAGGTTCTCCACCGTGTACCGGCGCTTAGCAAATCGGATTAAAGACTAATGCAACGGTTGCCGCTAGCGGAGGCGATGTTGCACTTCTTCCAACTTGAATTTAAGTCCCTGTCGTATTCGTAGTAGTAAAACAATCTAATCAAATCCCATCCAGATAACAGAGAAACTTTTTTAATTCTGGTACACCCGGGCCGAAGAGATTTATAACTTATCCGTATAGCTTATCAGTCTGAGAGGACTTCTCCTGCAATTTTTATTAGTATTCACTGCAATACAATGATGATGCAGAATAGTCTTCGATTCTTCTGCGAGATAGAAATAATTAAGGCAAGATAAAATTGTTTACCATCTACTTTGATAGAGTTAATCCTAGAACTCCTAAATAAACCTCTACAGGGATCAACCTCGTAACTAAAACACGAACGTTTTCAATTTCCATACTTGTAAATTCGGGGACGAAGTTAAGCCATTAGATTTAGCCCATCCTTTACCATAATCCCATATATTTCAATTACTTTAAAACCAGCTCCGCTGAAGCGCGCAAGAGAAAAAACTCGTTTCAAGAGAACGATCGACCTTACAGAATGGCCTATCTATCCGCACCATCGGACGATTTTTTTAACGTTTTACCCCCCTAACAGTTCACCTGCGGATTTCCCTACAGGGCGACAAAGCCCCTCATATTGATCAGGACTAACTTTTCCCGTTTTTAACGACTTCTGATCTAAGACCCGGTCGAGGTTGAACCCTCACGATTCGTCAAGTAATCCGCTTTCACAAACGTCTTGGACGAGTTATAAATGTACGTGCGAGACTGCCGTTCTTCCCGTCTTATTAATATATCTCTATCTGCTCGCTTTACCTTGCACGCGAGTGCTAATATTTTAAGCCATACGCGTCAGATATCGGAAATGTTCGGGAGAAGGTAGCGGAAACACGTCAAGCAACGTTAGATAGTTTCTATATTGTTTGTAGATTAATTCTCCGCTTCCTTGCTATTTTATTGGTGAATATCTTGACAATATCCAATTAAATTTTGAGTTAAAGGTTGCTACAAATAGAACTTATTAACTCAATGATTTGAAGAAAATTAGTTTCAAGCATGAAAGATTAACATCATAACATTACATTATTTTGAATTCTAAATTGCATATTGTGGAAAATTCAATTTGAATTTAGACAATTAACTAGTTATTGAGTAAAGTTAGTAACAGTCACAGATGTAATCTTAGGATGGGTATCTATTTGTGTCAGTAGCTTGTGAGATGTAGGAGGAGGATGTAGATTCTATAATCTAAAATCAACTCCAGCCAGAGATGAACTCGAAAAGAATCAAAATTTGCCAGGGCTCATTGTAATTGTATTTACACCGTATAACAAATTTACACGATTAAAAATTCGAGAAAAATAAGTGGATGGAAATTTGGTTTATATATAAACCATTTTAGTTCTAAATTGGACGGCATGTTTTCCTACCAATCTTGAATAATAGAGGATGTCTACTATTGTTCAACTAAAGTTATTAAGTCAACTGCTAAAAACGAAAATTAGACTTAGAACTAAAAAGAATTAATAAAACCTCTGATCTCATAACTTAAACGTCTAAAATAAAACAAAACCGTCAAAATTAGCGTTAGGCGAACCGTTCTTGGCCTACTAAGAATGTAGATCGGCCATATCTCAAGAATGAAAAGCGTAGGATGATCGCTAAAGGGCGTAGGTGATAACTTAATTTTAATTCTTATTTTACGCAAAAAAATTTAACAAAAAAAGGTCAATACTAATAAATATGAAAAAAATCAAAACAAACTTTGCATATTTTACATCGGATTTTCTGTCTTTTGTCAAATAAGGGGAGGGAAAAAACTTTGTAGTTGAAGGAAATGATATTAACTCTAGTTCTGTTGAACCGAATTTTGACATTAAACCAATCTAATAATGACATTGCATGCTACTTGGGCGCTTCTTAAAGGTACTTTTTGGAGAACATTTCGTTTTTTCTCGAAAATATTAATGGAAACAGTACATTTTTGACAACAAATTATTATACTTATTGTAGATACAAAATTAACCATCAAATCAGTGAAAACCGTGAGCAGGCGGGGAAATCTTTTACCAATCCGAAGATGTCTTCAGAAACGTTCTGAATGGTAAAAATTTCTGATGTAAATAAATTCTTCTGCTTAGTGAACGAAATTTATGAAATTTGGTCTTATTAGAAAGGATTTTCAATGTCCTAAGTCAACATCATTACAACCTATTGAAATCTTGTCCGTCACTTCTACAGGGCGATAAATAAATTTAAATATGAATTTTATATTTTTAAAAATTCGTGCAAGTTGGTGCCAACAAAGTCGAGCGAGTGATATTTTCCTAAACCTAGTAACTAAAATTGTGATTCAAATTCTTCAATATTGACTTTTTTTATTGATGTTCAAAACTGAACGGAAAGGAACGGAATAGAAGATTTGCGTAAGATGTCGCAACAAATGTATTGCTGTTAATTTCCCGTAAATGTTCGTAATTTTCTGGCCCCTTGGTGGGTGGATATATTACAAGAACCCTGGACCCCAGGACTTGTTTAGATTTTTATTTGTGGGGATTATATTAAAAGATATCTTTTTAAAGAGAGTTCAACGTGTTCTACTTCTCGTCACTCATCTTAAATGAACAGGATATTTGAATATCGTTCGCGTATTTCTAAGTGAGAAGTAGGGTAAAGTTTATTAACATAAGAGGAAGTGAAAACTTCAAGAGGATCTGGACTAATATTAACTTTATTATGCTGTTTCGACTTGTGATTGTTTGTTGTTTTTTCAATTATACCGTTGTGCTTTTCACGTTAAAATCAATTAAGCTTTCAAATCATTATTTTAAAGTATGAACATAAATAAACGGTCAACAAGGTAGAGTGGTTCACAAAAATCAAACGCTTTACATATTTAAATTTCCTTAACCCTCCGTTAATCGACAACTTTTATAACACGGTGGATCGCGCTGTATCTCCTAGATACATGTACATAATATATGATATGTTACTTACAATCTAAACAATTTTCGCCCAGATGTCTTTCTATAACACTGTACTAAATGCATCTGACTGTTACTTCTAAAATAGTTATAGGTAGCCTTTTGAAGAAAAAAGTGAACTATTGTCAACTAGGGCAAATACATACTTTTGGCTGATTAAACGAACTTTATTTTTACGGAGTAAATCAAAAACACACATTTGAATAAAAAAATGAAGTTTACTACTCTTGCAACAATTATTACATAAATTTAACACATGAATGGATAAAATTAAGCTAATTGACCTTTAGTTATTCAGACAGCTTTCACAAGTAATTTTTGAATGTTGTTTCAAAATAAACATATGCCGCATTGTTCACAACGATAACCGATAAATGATGTTTTTCAGAAATTGGTAAGGGTTGACAGCGTTGTCTTTTTGGTGCCCTTGACGGTGAATGGCTCGAATTCTTGTTGGGGTTTATATTTTTGTTCTCACATCTACAGGAAGACTTGCAATTTATTATTTAATTCGTTGTTGCTCTTCACTAGATTTAGAGCCAGTTTTTTCAAATAATCTAGCACCTTTCCTGAAGGGCGATGAAGTTTATGTTTTTGATTTGCGAGATAAACGATTATTTCTAATTCAGTCCCGCAACGTTCATAATTTGGTGGAAAATTACCATTGGCCACCTTCTTGTTCATCTTCCAACATTGTAAGTGGCACAAAGTTTATCCTCAACATCTACGGCGATTTTGTATTATTATAAATAAAATATTTTTTCTTGCAGGGAAATTTGAAACTTCTGTTTGAACCAACATGCATACTTGAAAGTAATAAACGGTTTCTCCAAATGAATTTTTTCGGAACGTCGAAACAAGACTCTCGTCTTTGGTATAAACCTGCAATAAGCTTTAAAACAGGTTCGATTTTTCGGATTCAAAAGTCGGCGGAAATATTGTTTTTATTTTTTCTTATTGTGCCCACATAAGTTAGCTTATTTTTTCAACAGCTGAATTCATTAGCTTCAAATTGGAAAACAGTTAAATATCAGTAATGTTCCGGCCAAATCCAAGAATAGGTTGAGAAAGGCGCATTACTACCGAATCCGCCGAATTTGATTGATAAAGGGTGTTAAATTTGTAACAAAGTATATTTAAATATTAGCGGTGTTAATACAATTTGGCATCACTTAGACAATTATATTTTTATTCCATATTTATTTGGTTTGGATGGAATATATTTCTAAATGAGCAGCCCCGGAAACCCTGTCAAATTTCGTCGATTGTCACATTTTCAGTATTATAAGTGCTTTTGACAGTTTTTACGAAAAAATAAAAGTTCGAACTGTTGATTTAAATTGTACGTCGCGTATCTACTGGTATTCCTTTGTCGAAAACCTTATCAAAAATCTAAAGCGTTTCTCCGACAAACATCTGGTTATTCTAAAATCAGTGGCCCAAAAATCGCTAAGTCGTTGACGATTTCCTCGAAATTACACCTGCCAAATACAACAATTTAAAAAGGCTTTAATTTCTGCTTTGTTTGTAAATCGACAATCTACTGAAAATTTTCCAAATTTTTCACGTACATTTTTATATGTTGATTAGTCCATTCACTAATAAATTTAAAAAATTCCGTAAAAAACAAATTATACACTCTGAGCTCAGTTTAACCGAATTTTGCATCCTGTTTCGTTACCCGGATTTTCGTAACAACGTTATCCTAGTGTTTTTGAAATTAGGCGGATCTTTTTTCCAGTTGTCACCTTTTCCTAAAATTACTTTCTTGACAAAAGATATAAAATAAAATTACGAATTCACCAAAAAAGGGGAATCTGTTTCTGCTTGCAATTTCTTCTTCGTCATCGCTAATTTCGATCAATTTGAATCCACTGAAAATTTCTAATATCGTCTGTTAAATGATTCATCAGACTCGCCAAAATCTTCGGTAGAAGATCGTTTTCATTTTCTTCAAAAAATAAGACGCTGTATTTCGTCAATGGTTCCTGTTTTGATAAATCGAAATAGATTTTCGAACTCATTATCAACGCAATGAATATTTTCAAGCACGAGGCGTAGAGGTTATGTCGTTTATTGATGGAGTTAACAAACGAATAACAGTCAAATGACAGTTTTGTCAACTCATTTATAAAGTTGCATCGAAAATGTATAATTATTTCAAGAATTGTATCGTCGCCACTAATATTAACTTTATACACGGACAAATTTTTTAGTTTTTCTGCATTGTTTATTTCATTAAACCAAAGGGAATTTGTGCTTTTCCACTAAAAATGTTTCAAATCATTATTTTATAGAATACACTAAATATATCCTGTAACGCACTGTTCGTTTCAAAAATATAAAATTTACATATTTAAATTTCTTTAACGTCCTTAGTAATGGACAAAACAGTATTAACCCTTTCAGTCACTATTTATTTTGATTCAGAGAAAAATCTGAAACTGTGGTAATAGAAAGTCTGATTAATTGGGAATTTTTTGATATCACTTGTGAAGGGTTACCAACCTCCGTTTAGGGTTTGGCACATCTCGTCAATTGACGATATCGTAATTAAATGGTAATAAAATAAAATGGACAGCAAATGGATGCCAATAAACGTTTTCATTTCTTGGACGCAGGTGGGCCCAAATCTTTCTTCTTCAAACAGTTAGTCGCAAAAGTATTGAAAAAAAAAACCATTGAATTTTCTATCTCAACTACATCTCTCAACTGTTTTCTCAAACCACTTGATGTTTGGAGTTAGAAATTGGATCCCTTTCTTCCAACCAACCTTTTCTTTGGCAGTTAGTTCATTTTACGCAATGAACTCCTTCATTACGTCTTTTTTGCGCGTTGAAGCTGAACGTGAGGTGCTTGGGCCAGGCCGAGCTTCAGTAGGTACTTCTTAAGCAGGTACATCTTCCTCGACTTGTTTAGTTTCTACAACTTCTTCAGATTCGTGGATTTTTTCATTTTCTTCTTCAAAATCTTCGTCACTCGCAGGCAAAAACTCGGGTCTAGAGCTTTCATTGAGGGGTGGATATTCATCGTCTTTCAATTTCCGCTAGATGCTCGACCAAGTGCACCATCTCGTCATATGTCAACGAAAAATGAAGAATGAATTTAACCTCAAAGTTAAATTTGGTGTGAATGCATAGGACCATAACCAATCTTCCAAAATAGATTTTAATCCCTAATCTATCCTTAAGCTAAATTCTGTGAGTCCTACAGATACAAAGAAAAAAAAAGAATGTATTAAGAAAATAATTATAATAACAAAAGATACACATTTAAGCATTTGTTTGCTCTAACCACAAAATAAAAGCCCCAGTTGTTGATTATCAAAAATTACTTGGCGCAAGTAAAGCTTAAACTGGGCAGATGACAGACGCTTAGCTATCCCCGGAACCACATTATACAGTTTGTTTATATTATATGAGAAGGACCGCTCAAATAATGCTGTTCGATGCAGCGGGGTGCGTGAGATAAGCCCCCGCGATCTGACATTAACGTGATGCACATCAGTTCGAAATGTAATATTATTGTAAAGGTAAGAGGGAGCCCTGGTTGGGACAATTGCATGGTACATCCTCACAGCCCTCAATGTGAAACGATTTTTCGTATTTAACCATTTACATAAGGATAAGGTATGTATATGTTATATGATCAAACTTCTTTAAATTGTATGCAAATCTCAGACAAGAGTACTGCATTCTGTATTCGTTTCTGGTTTATAGTATCAATACATGGACCGTAAACTGTAGAGCAATACATAAACAGCGACAATACAAATGCATTGCACAGAGTAAGCTTAATTTCTGTGGGTAAATATGATCTATGAGGGAATAAAATTCTTAAGTTGGCATAAGCACGTTTTAATTTTATTGATTTCTTTTATTGCATTACTGTCTGACCCCCAAGACTCAAGAATTTTTTTATGTGTGGCTGTATTATCAATTGTTATTATTAAACTAGGAAAGTGCTTTGCCGACCCTCGATTATTTATAGCGACTTTTTCAATTTATATGCATAGGTACATTCATCCACGGTACAAAATATATATAAACTGTATTTAAACGTAGTACATAGGTTCCAAAAGTTTCCACAATGTCTGACATTCATTTCCTCGTATTCCAATTTCGAACTTTCTAGGTTTAAGTCGTTACTCTAGTGCGAAAATTTAAAACGACTGAACAACGAAAGTTCAACTACTGCGAACGCGAGAGTACAACCACCAGGAGCAACAACCCAAGCGTATATTGTTTCATTAACCGTGACGGACCGGTGCAATTTATGTTCTACATGTTGTGGTGGGTGATTTTTCTTCTACTGCTGAAGGCCATACCGCCGTAAATATACCACCGTCTTTCATTACTGTCTCCGGCGTATTCGCTCTTTCACGCGGCACGAGCTCTACAATACTAGCGAAGTCGGGAAGATGTCTTCAATAACGAAATAACATTGATTCATTGGTGCCATTGAAGGCGTTCGTCCGTTCTTTATATGTATTTGTCGGTGTAGAGGTGAAATGTTTCAAGTTAATTAGAAAGCTTAATCTTTAACCTCGTTCTGAATGTTAGATTTTTCCATTTCCTGCAATTTAGTTTATGGATGTTTTGAACGGGATACTTGAATTTGTAACAAAGCGAAATTTCCTACTTCAAAGGGATTGTTTGCTTACATCTAATAGATCAAATGTATTTTGCTTAGCTTAAATAGGAATTTATTGCTAAAACTTAACGATGTATTTTCTTGGAAGAGCTTTAATTGCATGCAGGCAAGAAAATAATGTTATGCAGATCTATTTTACTAGGGTACTGTACATTTAAGAAATATGAGTTCGCTGCGGAATTAGCTTTAAAATTACTTCTCTTAATTTAGTAGAGGATCCAATTATTTAGTTAAGGGAAAAAGTAAAAGCATGCAGTATAGATTGCCGCAGCATGACGCTGCTAAAAATATTAATGCCATAGTACTGTGTACAGACGCACTAAACAACGATATCATATGCCGTTTGTTGTCTTTTTATGCTGAAAATTATGATTAGTACTCCCCATAATGACAAAAAGAAATATAAAAATAATAGGAAAGAATATCACAAACTTCAAACAGCACACACGTGGAACACATATAGTATACGATTTTTAGTTAATCTTCCTCGCGAAAAAGCTTTCTCCCCCGTTCTTCCCATCTTTGAATAATTGAAATACTATATCGCGCTCGTTGAATAATTGAGTACCGTATTGAATTACAAGCGCTACGAGTCCATGCGGGCCTTATGCATACACTCCGGAGTCAGAAAAAGACCCCGGAGCACTCTTTCCGCGGTACACGAAAACGAAAGCCGTTCCTTTTTCTCCCGCTTTTTCCCTTCTTCTGTAGGAAAGCCGCACGCTTAACCAAGTCGACTCTCGAACCAGAAGAGGAAAAATAAATATTGACACGATATTAAAGAACGAATTGCTATGAGGGTGCTGATACAATTTCCCACTTCCAGGACGTAGGGAAATCTTTTTCTAAAAATGTAATACAGATGTAGCCATGCTGCGCCGGTATATATCGGCTCTGCGTGAGGTGCGTCTCGAGAGTATTCAAGTTATGTCGGTCGAGTTCTTCACGGTATCGTCCATTCGCTAGTCCGAATATTATGCGAGTTCCCTGGTGGGAATTTTTCGACAGCGTTCTGAGGATTTTCTTGTTTTGTCGGTGACATATTTTAACGTGTATTACGATGGTGACGTGAATGGCTAGGGTTTTGCGTCAGCTTTTTTGCAACTGTTAATAGACGTTGATGCAGTCATATGACAGCGTTGGATTAATGTGATTTTGTTACAGGATTGATGGATTGTTGTATTTAGTTTTGAGAATTTCTAATAATGTATCTTAAATTTTTGATGTGGCTGTGTGAGGGTTTGCTTTCTTCGATAGCTAAACTGCTGATTTTGGAGGTTTTAAATGGTAACAGTGAGTTTCGCCGAATTTGTAATGGTGTTTGGTGTTCTTTTAATGCTGCAGTAATACTATACGGAGTTTTCCTTAAACCGTAGACGGTTAACGAAGATTTTGCAGCAGGTTTAAATTAATTTTCTATTAACCGCGTGCACTAATATATGACGACTAGGTATATTTTGCAGTACCTAAATTATTTGTCAAAATATTTTCGTTACATCGTAAATCTATTCAACATGAACACTAAACACCAAACAAGTTTTAACTAAAACAAAAGGAACAAGGTTTTTATTTTAGATAAAGAGGACTACTATGATCGAGTTAATGACCTGTTGAGTACTGGTCCTTATAAATCAATTTCAAAAAATCCTTTACCGAAAATGATTAGAGACGTCAACAATGTGTTTAAAGCTTGTAACAACCTTGTTACTGCTGATGTTAGACGTAAGCTACATGTTTCCAATCATGTTATCCTACTAAATTATATTGTTTACCTAAAATTCACAAAGCTGGCAAGTCGGTAAGGCCAATTGTTTCGGCAATTGACGCACCGACTTATAAGGTTTCCAAATGGTTGACCAATGAATTGAATAATTTGCCAATACAGCAACCTAGTTTTGCAGTAAAAAATTCGTTAGAATTTATTAAAGAAATTCAAAGTATTCAGTTGCTGGAGGGTGAAATATTGATTTCATTTGATGTTAGTTCTCTTTTTCCTAGTGTACCGATTCCAGACACCTTGACATACCTCGAGGACTTGTTGCTTCAAAATAGTTTGAGTGAACAATGTGTCCAGGAATATATTCGCTCAACTGACATCTGTATGAAACAGAACATTTTTCAATTCAACGGAAGTTTTTATGAACAGCTGGAAGGAACGGCAATGGGTAACTCCTTGTCGCCCTTTTTGGCTAACCTTTTCACAAGCCGTTTTGAAAAGGACTTAGAATCTGAGAGCGAATACTTTCCTAGGGTTTGGTTGAGGTATGTGGATGATATTTTCTCTATATTTGACACTAAAAAATGTAATTTTGACGATTTTCTCAATAGATTAAATAATCGGTTCGAAACCATAAAGTTCACTTGTGAAAGAGAAGAAAATGGTCAGCTACTCTTTCTAGATATTTTAGTAATTAGAAATATCAATAAATTAGAGTTTGACGTGTATAGAAAGGAAACCAGTACACTTCGCTACATTCCTTCAGATTCCCATCATTGTGTTCAACACAAAATGGCAAGCCTGAATTTTTTGGTCCACAGACTTCTCACTTTTCCCTTGAACAAGGCGAGGTATGAGAAAGAGCTTAAAATTATAAAAGATGCGGCCAAGTGTAATGGTTTTGAGCCTCAGCATATCTATAAGTTAATTAGGAAGTTTAATTATAAGAAAACTGTGAAAGAATCTACGATTTTTCGAGAGGATGTTAAAGCTTCACCCGTTGTGACCCTCCCTTACGCTCCTTTATCACTAAAGGTTTGAGTAAAATCTTCAAAGAGCTACATAGATCTCAGAATAGTTTACAGTTCTGGGACTAGTTTACGAAGTCTCATCGATAACCCTAAAGGTAAAATACAACCTCTAGAAAAGTCAGGTATTTACGAAATCAATTGTAAAGATTGTAATCAAAAATATATTGGGCAAACCAGGAGAGCAGTCTCAACTAGATTAAAACAGCATATGGCTAATCTTAGATTTAATAGAATTGAGAAATCGAGCGTTGCCCAACACATTTTTGAAACAGATCACAACATCGATCATACGAATGTTAAATTAATTATACAAGTAAACAATTGTAAGTTTCTAAATCTTTTCAAAAGTTTAGAAATATATAAAAATAAGTCATGTGTAATGAACTGTGACAACGGACCTATCCCGCATTCGTCATTGTTTTCGTTAATCGGAAATTAATGATGCGTATCGGATTGACCGTGCATAACATTTAGGTTACCTGTATTTGTAGATTTTATTTTAATTTAGTTTTATTATCGCCTTGATAATGACAGCATTGCTGTTGAAACGCGTCGGTGTTTTAGTTAAAACTTGTTTGGTGTTTAGTGGGTTCAAGTGTTTAGTGTTCTACTTCTGCCCCAAGAGATCCAGTGAAGAACTTCGCTATTCAACATGATTCAAGAAACAAGTTCGGTAACAAATTTCTAACAATAACCATCGTTTTTCTAGCACCAAATAGGAGTTATTATTCTTGAATATATTATAAAGAGAACCCCAATAACAGCAGGTATCTATAGAATATGTTAACAAGATTATTTTGTTGTTGCCACAAAGGGATCCTCTTTTTTCATCACAATGAGTCAGATCAACTAGCAGCTAAAGTCCGAATCATCATTCAAATAACTAGGAGAAGAAAAATATGAAAAACAATATGCTTTTAATTTTGAAACTATATTGTAACGAAAGGATTGATGTTGCTAATTGGCAATAACGTGCATCAACGTAATAAGATATATAATTTTATAAAATGGTATACTAATCGTATATACCACTTTCGACTTTTCAAGCTAATTTTATTTCTACCAATTATACTATCCAAAAGATCAACGTCTCCCATATACTGCCCAGCTAAGGAAAAGTAGCCGTAAGTCCAAAAATGTCACTATTGAGTTAAATATGGTGTCCTACATTTTTGAACATGGAGAATCTAATGAACTAGTAAAAAATGCCGTATCTCCAACACATAAACAGATATTGAAGGTATGTGTTGCAGTATATACAGTAAAAGTACCGTATTTCTAGGCAAGACTGCCGTAAGAAAACAATTCTAACCAAAAGTGCAATAATTCCAGTGAACATACTGCGTTTATGCTTAGATCTCTGTACTTACGGCCAGCTTACGGCAGTCTTACTTAGTAGTTGCTGTAGATACTGCAGTCTCTCTTAGTAGATGTGTAACAGCTGGTGAACTTACTGTTCTGTTTGTTTGTTGTCTGTAAATTTTCGATGTTATATTATTATTGTTTAAAGCAAATAAGTGGATAATTAAATATTTAAATAAAGTGAAAGTGTTTTTTTTATTGAATATGAGTGCTTTAAAGTGTAAAACTGTGTCAGCTCGTTCGAAATTAATACTAAACTTAGCTCTTGAAACAAGCAAAACTGGTTCAGATGGAAAATCAGATGCACAGTGATTTATTAAAAACAAACTGTAATGAAGAAGCTGGATCGTCAAAATCCAATGTAGGCCAACAAATGCCAGATAATGTTGAAAAGGAGACATCCGATATTGTTGAAAATCTATCATCAGATACCGGTATTATTATATCGATGATACTAGAAAAACTATATACTTGTTTATGATACGAATACAAAATCACTTGTACCACACCTACTGGATGAATTTGATTTTAATGAAATTACTAATTTGGAATTACCAGTACATCAGAACACTCCTATCCTATCTGAAGAAAACGATAATCTACTTACAGATTTAATCCAAGAAAACAATGACAATATGAACTAAAAGACGATACAGATTCACAAAGAAATGACAGTGCCAATGACTTCAACCTAAACGATAACCATCACGGGAACACTATAGACCAACCCATCACAGAAATCAATGGAGAAAAAATAGGCCTTACTGACTTTGCCAAGAAAAGAAGAAAGTTTGAAAACAGTCTAGAAGAAAGAAAAAAGTTAAAAGTTGAAGAAATGAAAACATCTCATTCAGTACAACAGAAAAGTGTGGTCAGAATATTAATGCAGAAAGAAGAAAGCTTATAAATAAACAATTTTGGGATATGCAGTGGATATAACGTAGACATTTTATTTTGAGTTCATGTGATAAACTGGATGTTAAAAGAAGAAGTAGGCAAAATAGTGATTCAGAAAGATGCCATGACTTACGGCATGAGGTTTGTAAGAGTTTTTTTCTTACAACGTTAGGTTTAAGAAAACTAATGATCGATTTGTGCACTACCTATACACTCACAAGTACTCCTACAGGAGCTTTATTAACTCCACCCAATAATAGGAGAGGAAAACAATCATCAGTAAATAAAGGTGCACATGAAAAAATTATACAACACATTGAATCTTTCCATCCCATGATATCACATTATAGACGGGAGCATGCTCCAAATGTGTGGTATCTACCAGGTGACATAAACATAGCTCTTATGTATAGTGATTTTCTTGACAAATCCCGTGAGTTTAAGAGAAGAGTATCCTATGATTTATACAGGCGTATTGTCAAAGAGCAACATATACCTTTTGCACAACTTGGGCACGAGGAGTGCGAGAAGTGTGAACAGTTTACACTTCATGGCCACAAACAACAAAATCTTGACCCTACATGTGATATCTGTGAACACTAGAACATTCATAACGAATTAGTTACTGAAGCATGAACTGCCTATAAAGATCTTTCCGAGCGAGGATTGTCAGATGATTTGCTTTTCAGGTGACATGCAGAAGATCATCATGTTGCCAAGAGTGGATATAGCATATCATGAAACTTTTGCCCCTGTTGGGAAAAAAATAAGTTAAAAGTCTACTCCATACTGTGGAATGAAGGAATATCTGGCAGCAATAAAGAAGATAATGTAAGCGCGTTATACATGTTTTTAAAACAACTAAGAGATGTTGACAAAATTGTCCTGTGGTTAGACAATTGTTCTTCTCAAAACCAGAATTGGTGCTTATTTACATTTTTAGTATATGTGATAAATCAGATGACATTGTAGCTAAAGAAATAGTTGTTTACTACTTTCAGCCTGGTCACTCATTTATGAGTGCGGATAGTTTTCTCCATCAGGTAGAACAATCTCTGAAAGTGCAAAGAAAAACTTACGACTTCGAAGACTTTGTGTCTGCAGTAAAAAAAGCGAAGTTTGGAAATGTTGAGTTAATTAAAATGCAACACTTTGATTTCTTTCACTGGCCCAATTACCTGACCCAGCAAAAATTAAAAGGTCCGTCAAGATGGTACTTAAGTGAATTGGGAAAAATTTTCAATCAAAAAAGGTGAGAGACTGTATTCTTCAGTCACCTTAGAGATTTATAGTAATCATCAATTCAAACGCGTAGAATGAGTGGTTGCAGTGGTCGTGAGCGGCAAGATGTTTGACTGTGCTAAAACAGTTTGGTTTGTGACATTAAATCACAGGAAAATTAAAAAGGAATGATTGAGAGCTCAAAATTGTTGGAGAGTCGAGATAATTGGAAAATACTTGTCGTATTTTAACCGCCCCACCAACAAGGTGTAGTATTCCAATCAAATTAAATTAATTATCACCAGGCAATAAACTAAGATTAATATAAATGTTGTACAGTTTAATTTCGATGTAAAGTTTTCTAGACTCGACTTCGGTGTAATTTTGAAATTACTTCACGTTGTGACGGTTTAATGTTTTTCTATGACCTATAAAACTTTCAATTCCAAAACTGTACAATATGTTACAATATGGCGCCCAAAAGGATCATTTCAAATACACTATTATGCAATAGATCAAAAGTGATCGTCTCTTTCGTTTCATAACAAATACTAAATTTTAAACCAACCCTAATAATGAGTGAAATTTCCATGGTAAGGGTCGATTATTTATGAATCAGCCTAGTCGGTAATAAGTTATTACTAGTTAGTTACCTACCAACTTCGTTCCCGATTGTTTATAACGACCTGATGTTCAAAATTCATCGTCCAGCTTAACTCGCGATCTTTTTAGAAAAATCTTCTTAAATTCATTTATTTCTGTTTAAATTGACTTTGAAAATTTTTGATACGTGTGAATTAATTTTGTTCCAAAATTACAATTTAAATTGAACCTTTTTAACATTCCTGACACAATAGCGATTTACGTAATGCTATGTACTGTCGATCTTCTAGAGCAAAGATTCCTAAAATTTTCTAACAATGCAAGTATCCACCTCCCTTCTAAAACAATGGTATTTTTCAATAATTTAATGTTCTGTGATATTTCAGTCGATGTCCTTCATCAGGAGTGAGAACAATATTCACTTACTTCAGCAAAAATATCGAGAAAATACTTCAAAACAAGCTGAACATAACATTATTAAAGAAGCAATATTTTGCTCAATAAAGAAATTGATTTTGTCCCAACCTAAATTGTGAACTCAACGAGATTTGTGGTAGTGCTGAATCTTGGTAGTTATCAGACATTCTATATCAGGATTGAATCAATTTAACATCGCATAAGTAAGTTGTTGTGAATCCCATTAGTCCTTTTAAAGCTGTATTTCTAAGTAGTGGATACTCTTCCGTTGTCTTGATCCAAAATGGGATTAAGTTTAAGTCTCCAAATACAGATTTTAAAGAATAATGACATGACAGTTCTATCAGGGAGTTTTTACAGATGCTGACACTTTTAGTTTCTTTTTTGTTGTTGCGTTGGTTGTCTTCTACAAATGGATTTCTTGTCCATAATATTTTATCATGAATTATTGGAAAGTAAATACCAAAAAAGAACTAATTTTATGATGAAAATAATAAGACAGATTTTTAATATAATAAAAAATGGTCTAAATCTAAGTGGATATTATTTAAATCATCTGGCACTAATTGCCTGAAATTAGAAGCTGGCGTTTCAAAATGCTTCTTCATTGCCATAGCAGGTTCCTCATCAACGTTCATGTTATACGTTTCTAAGAAGACATTAGGGACTGGGAAAGCATCATAACAATTGTCTTCCACTTTACTGGGCCATCTCCCAAGCTTCATAGTCGATCCTATTTTACCTTGAACACAGAACTCGTTGACACAAATAATGATTCAAGATTATATACATATTGCATTACTATTAAATTTCTACCTCTCTCTCTTTCTCCTCTTTTGCGATGACATATATAGGTACAGATATAGATATGCATATTTTTTCTCTTTTTTAAGCCTTCTTTTTCATGATCTACATACAGTATTGATTATAATCCCCCCATGGACACATCCATGAAATTGTTCTTACTGTTCCAGCATCTCAAGACTAAATTTGAAAGAATCGTTATCTTCTTTCTCATTTCATGTCTCATTTATCAAATCCTCACAACAAACAAAATACTCTGTATTACTTTAAAAAATAATTTCTTTTATGATACTTGATATCCCCCTACAAAGCAAGGAGCAGCTTAATATTTTCCCAGTTAATTTCACGTGTCCAAAATAAAACTCAACGGAAGGGAAGACCAGCGTATAAAAAATGAAACGGAAGAGTTGTTTATAAGGAATTATAAAGCTGGCTGGCGGTTTACCGTGTAACCGTCATACATAATCTACCATATTAAGTTCTAATGGTGCTCGAAAATTTTGTTCCGCCATTTAATAAAGTTAAATGTCGTATACATCGTCCGTTCTTAATAACCCTCTTGTACCCCGCAACTTATCATCTTCCTCCGGGGGTTTATCTTTAGATGCGGCAACCTTCCGTTGACGACTCGTTATTAACCTTAATATAATATTCCATTTTTTTCGTTGTGTGCTTGAGAAGGACTTAGGTCCTTAACCGCGCGGAAACCATATTTTATTAGAGGATTATAAAGGAAGTGAGGTCGGTTTTTGTGTTATATTAAATTTTGACATTACAATTGATTGCTTGTTATTTATTTTTCATAAAATTTATAACAAATATCTTCTGTACTAGGTACATCATTTAAATGCATTAAAATGTTTTAGGCTGGATATAAAACTTTTCTCAGTGACTTAATAATTGCATATGTGTCATTAAGTGCACCACTGAAGTCATCAGTATCAATCGACCACACCATTGCACCTCCTAGATTGTTATCCACGACGTAGTTTGCCTGAAATGGAGAGGTTTTTCATCATAAATCCCATTAAAATTTTTAAAACCAGTATGCATTACCTTAGCTATATAATTTGCCTCGGTCTCGTAGCAAATCCAATCCATTGCATTTCGGTAATAAGCGTAATTATTTTGAGCTACCTCATCTTGAACAATTGTATATAATTGGGATTGCACTTTGGCTTGTATCTGTAAAAAAAATAACTCATATAACAAAATCTGAACAGATAGAATTAAGCAGAAAATTACTTCTTGGTAACTCAAAAATCCAGGTTCACCAGTATAATCTCCAGCTGCACCGGGACCTGTAGTTGCTGCACCGATAACATAGGAACCACTGCTAAACAAGGTGAAAGACCTGCCATAAGCTGGAACTCCTAAAATGATCTTGTTGGTAGGCACCGCCTGTTTCCAAGCTTCAACAGTTTTATTCTGCAAATAATTTGTTATAGGATATAATTCCAATTTCTTATAGTTATCTTACAATTTCATTTAGAGGCGAGAGCCATCCGGTAGTGGCAGAATCAGTTGGTGTGTAGTCGTAACCCATAATAAGCACATAATCCACATAACTAAAACGTATTTGTAGTAATTATTATGATTATTATTATCTATTTTGATATATGGTATACTTGTTAATAGCGGTTAAATCGTAAGCTGCATTCATAATGGAAGTTGAAATTGGCACAGCAATTGTTAAGAGTAAATCCCATTTGCTAAGAGTTTCCTTAAGCTCTTTCAAAAGCAAACCGTAATTTGCTTTATCCTCAGCAATGCCACCCCTTTCAGATGGATATTCCCAATCAAAGTCAAGCCCGTCGAAATCGTATTGCACTAAAAATCTAATGACACTATCTATGAATGCTTGTCTGTATTTATCCTCGCTAGCCATCTAAAATTATTGTTTTGTATCGATTGCAAATTATTCATGAATTAACATACCACAGAGTATTTTCTAGAGCCTTGATTCCACCCGCCAATAGCTAGTAGAGTCTTCAGGCATGGATTTTGCGTTTTCAGTGCAGTAAAGTTAGCATAACCGCCTATAATTAAAAATCAGTAATATGCAGATTTATTTTGTAAAGAGGTATATTCCCAACAAACCTCTTGTATAATCATTTTCTGTGTCCAAGGATTCAATACCTCCATATTGGCTCAAACCAGAGAAAGCGTAAATTAAATGGGTGCACAAACTCGGATCGATATCATTGGTTGTAAACTTGCCCATATCTTTCCGATAAATGGCCCAATTTGCGTAATAACAAAATAGGACTTTATCATCTAAAATAATACAAAAAAATGTGATGAATTTGGTGCAGTTTTTATGACAACTAATAAAAAAAACTCAAAAGCGTACTTACTAGTTGGGCAGTTATCTGCACCATGTGTCAACCATATAGCTGACAACGATGCTAGTATTAAAACTATTAATTTCGTGTTCATTGTAGTATGTCGTTGTAGGTGAATCGAAATACAATGAACTCTCTAGGTGTAATTGTTATATATCAATGATAATTACCTTATCGATGATGTACAATTATCTGATAAAAATAAACAACATACGCACGGCATGTACCATGAATGAATAGATAATTTCTAATTTCTATTCTAAGAAATGGGAAGTTACAACGAATATACATAAATTTAATTTAATCTCTTGTTTTGATGTTCTCTCTTCTTTTTAATTTACGTAATGGTGTAAATTGGAACTTGTAAATTTTGAATGTTCTATCAATTGGATTTTGGATCAATTGCCCCATTACAATTTTGATTAAAATTTTATCCAAAAGATTATTAAATGACACTTTTGTAATCGTGTTGCAGACCTGTCAACATTTCACCTACCTTCTCTAAAATCTATGTGCAAGCACAATTATATTCAATTTGTTTGGAAGTTTATAAAACCATCGATTATGGCAATGGTCTGCTTTTCAATAGTCATCGATCATTCAAAAGTTTTTTTTTTACTGTATTTACTGCATTTTATCTAAATTGTCAATATAGAAAGATTGCAGTAAATAATAATCAATCTTCAACATCTCCCATATATCATGGTGTGCCTCAAGGGTTCACTCTTCATCCTACAGTTTTCTTAATATATTTAAATAACCGTCATGTCTCTGTTCCCTCCAATAACTTAACTCTGGATTCTGATTATATCAACTACATGGTCTTATCTTATACAGGATGCGGCAAAAAGATCTGACGGTTTTAAAGTAAAAACAACATAAAAATGAAAAGTGATAAAAAAAATGTATTGCTTATTACAGATATATACTCCCTACATGTAAATTAATGAAAATGACGTCCGTTTAAGATCTGAAGATAACGTCCTTTAAATCCTCTTTGCACTGAAGCTGTCGAACATCTTCTCTAATAATGCAGGAGACAGGTTGGCGATTTCTTGGTTTATGGACTCTTACAGTTCAAAGAGTGTGTGGGGTCTGTTTGTATTAACTCTTGTTTTAAGGAATCTCCACAAGAAAAAATTACAAATGCTAAGGTCTGGGGAGCTAGCTGGCCATGTAATGTCCCCTAAACGCTAGGTGACTAGGTCGAAATTTGCTTCTCAAAAAGTCAATCACCTCATTGGCTGTATGGGCAGTTACCCCATCCTGCTGCAGCCACATATTACTGCGCACTAAACGATTTCTCTGAAGTTCAAGTATCAGGAAGTTTTTCAGTATTAACAGATAACGATGAGAATTGACCGTAACAGTTCGACCATCCTCTTCAAAGAAGTATAGCCTGATGACACAACTTTTCGTTACACCACACCACACAGTAACTTTATCACTATGCAGAGGGCGTTCATGCACTTCATGAGGATTTGTAGCCAAGCTATAGCGAAGGGTCTGTTTGTTGACGTAACCGTCAAGATGGAAATATGCCTCGTCCCTCATCATCAAAATTTGTTAATCATTTGCTCCGCAAATGTTATCCGCCATGACTGGTTTCCACTGCTTCTCTTACTCGACCGATATTCTCTGGTGTTTAGGCTAATCTTGGACAGCCTGTGGACTTCCGTTTTAACGTTGAATCGGTAGTTAGGAAGTTACCCACCCATGGCAGAATTGTATTCTGAGTTGGGACTCTTCCTCTTGGACCCACATTAAAACGCCAACGGAACTGCCGCTGAACAGCAATGCAGGAATCGCCACTTTTAAAGAATGTCTCGACAACAAACGCACGGTGCTCGACCTACCACTGCTCCATGAATACTAATAATGCCCACGTGTGGTCTGTGAGATTCGTCTATCCCTGCCACCATCCACAACCTGTCTCCCTTCTGTAATAAGCAATAAAACAGTTTTTATCACTTTTCATTTTAATGTTGTGTTTACTTTAAAACCGTCAGATCTTTTTGTCGCGCCCTGTACATCATGGTTATCAATAATAAGGACGCCAGAAGTTCTCAGATGTAGTTATAGGAGGATATTTCACAGACCAGATCAAATTAATAAGACCTACCACATTAATCATTGCTTAGTCTAGGGTATTTAAATATCTGATGACTTTCTTCCTATGTGGGCCAATGACTCTCTAGATCAAACTTGATGTCGTTGGGTAGTATGCAAGAAGTCATAGAAAAAGGTTCTTTTTCACTTATATGTTTTTTCCAGCATCTGAAAACCTGCCACTTTTGGCAGAAAGTTCTGTACCTATTATGTGTAAACACAATCCCTATTTCAGGTCAACAATACATTCATCCTTTTGCTGCTCGCCTGTAAAGTATGCAGACATAATAGTATATGCCTACCAAAGTTTTTAATCAAACTTTAATCTTATATCTGCTAACGAGGCTATCCAGTATTGCTATACCATCTATATGATGATTATATTCGGATGTAATGTATGAAAAACTTGCTTCTTTTTCCTGGTATCAAATTTTTGCGTAGTTATTTTTGGCACTATTCCTGCGTAAGTAAAGAGAACACAAGCTGTTTTATTATGTTGCAAATCTGCAGCTTGAAATGTTGGTCCTCATGACAATACCCAAGTAAAACATAATAGTAAAGAAAGACTCTTCAGTGCAAAGAACGAGCTTCATTGCTGACTTCAAGTTTAAAAGTAATTGTTATAAACCGTTAAGGTATGTTCTTGTTATAAAATTACTGTACAGTTAATGTTATTTATTGAATTAATTATCTCTTTGCAAATTTATCAGTACACAATGGCAATAATTAATAAACGAATTACTACAATTAGAGCTGTTCACCGCCATTCTCCACGTTCATTTGCAAGCTAATAAAACTACAATCAACTTAATGATGTATGCAGTTACTGCAGAAATTCAATTAAAATCTTAATTGACAAAAACAAGGTAAGTTGAAATACAATCCAAAATAAATATGTTCCAGACCATCAAACACAGTTTTTGTATACAATACTTAATCACTTTCAGTGTGCTAATTTGTTGATTCCAAAATGTTTAGTAGCATTTGGGTTTATTACTCGTTTTCCGGTGATAAAATATATTCTCCATGTTTATCGGAATAATGATGATGCCGTGTATTATTCTTAAGAATTAGGATCTTTCATATACAAAAAAAATACGTCATCAATCTTTATAGACGTCAAATTAAGTAGTAACAGATAAATGCCGAATATGAATTGCGATTGAAATAGGATAACATAAAATCAGTGCTACTGCATTTTTCTAAAAATATAATTGTTATATACTATATAATAATTTACTACTGATAATTCCTATTGATAACTATCAAGAATATTATCTCCACAAACATGTTACAGACTTTTTAGATAAATGTATGAGATAAAGTTTTCGTATATTTCTACCAATTTTAAACAGAATAGTATTTGCAAAAGGAGATTAGCATTTATGAGTTATTATGTAATACTTTTTCTATAAACGTAGGTGTTATCTTCAGAATATGTCGTACTTGTAAAACGGCTCTTTTTGTAGTACTTGTAGATCAGATGAACAATAATTTTGAAACGGCATTTTTAGTCTAAATTATAGATTAAATAAGATACAATACGAGCCTCTTCTGAAATTGTGACGTTATCTTCATCTGAGTCTATTTGATTGATTGAATTTCTTAGTATTTTTGCAATATTACAAGACCCTTCGTTCATAGCTGCGTTCTTTAGCGGCAAATATATTTCTCACATTTTTTATTGGTAAAATCAGGACCGCCTTTTATAAGCTTCTAAATGCCCACATCCTGGATCAAAAAGTCTGCTGTAATACATTAAGATTAATTTAAGAAACCAGACTCTTTTGTAAAACTATGTGATACGTTCACTACCCCCTGCCCTTTGCCGATGTGGAATGAATCTTTTCAAAACTCTAGTATTTCTAGAAATCAATGTAGTGATGTCATTACGATGTTAGTTAATCGGCAAGGGTGTATTCCTTAATCTATTTCTAGTGGGAAATACTTCACAGACACTTGTCTTAAACTCACTACTTTTTTCTTCGTTATGTGTGATGGGTGCTTAGTTGCAGTGACTCTGTAAGCTGTCTGGCAATCACTGCAACTCTCGCGGTGTAGTCTTGTGTGTGTAAATTGTGTTCAAATGGAGGAAGATAAGGCAGAACGTTTCCTACAGACAGAACTTCAAGAAAAGGATAGTATGATCGCAAACAATCTCTTTATGGATGAAGCCATTTTTACGGGAGGTGGAACTAGAGATAATTATTATGGTACTTAAAAATTGATTTGAAACCAGAGATATGCATTTTCAACATCGTTTTTCGCTTAATATGTTGAAGCTTTATTCTCGACGATGCTATTATTAAGTCACTTGTACTTCAGGATCGTTTAACGTCTATGCATTATCTAGATTTCTTACAAAACTATTTGCTAGGATTATTGGAAAATGTTTCATATCAAAGAAGAGCAAACATGTTATTTCAGCTGGATGGAGCACCTCAAAAATTTTGGTAGAAATGTCAGAACATGTATGACTAACAATAAATTTTACTAACACATGGATTAGAAAAGGAGATCTAGCTCTGAGGCCACAGAAATTATTAGCTCTAATTCCATTACCATTAATAATTTATTATCAAGATTAGGCTTGTATTAAGCATAATTGCTTAATTAATGATAATTGACGATCCTGTCCCGGGTATTTAGGAACAAGAGCTAACAATCTACACTCTTTATATATTTGAGCTAATTCTTTTCTTTATTTAACGAGAAGTAGGTACACTCTCCCATAATTACGATACTTTTGTTACCCAAAACATCGATTCACTATTATTATAATAAAAACGGTCCAGCATATGCTTGCATCAGTTTGTTCAATAACCTGCTAATGGATTTAAAACAAATTAATATTTTATTAGTTGGCTAAAGCTCTGTATAATTTGTTGTTGAATTTAGGGCCATACAACATGGGAGATTACTTCTATGAGATTAATTGCCGGGCTAGTGGCCTAGTGGTTAATACACTTGATTCGTAGCATCTAACCCACACAGCTCCGACGGGCTGAATTTCCCTCTCCTTCAGCCAAATACCCTTGGAATATCCTCCAATCCACTCCAACCGAACCTGAAACAAACAAACAATTAAACGAGCCACTCCACGTTCACATACCACCAAACAAATCCTTTGCAAAATACCACCAAGTTAATGGACTGGGAAGAAATGGCCGCCGTCCTCTACAACTTTTTCAAAACGTGGACATAAAATTCATCTGCGAGCAGCTGAGAAATTTCCACAACAAGCTCACCAGCACGGATAACCCATTCGACCATCTGACGGTCATGCGGGAATACCAGGCAAACGCATCGAGCAGTGAATCAACAACGAATCACCATCCAGCGCAACCAACGCGACGATCTACGAAAAGGAGTTTATTCATCCTCCCCTTCTCTCCCTTTCCCTCGCCACAGAAGAAAACCGGAGTAACCAAGAAATCTTCGCCAACGAATCCTGCAGAAACCCCGAAGCATTTAATCACCAGAAAAACAAGAAACGACAGCCTGCACTTCATCTGGTTCCAAGGTGGCACATAGTGAGCTCGAGCCGGTAAACTACCCTGAGGGCTACGACGAGTTACCTGCCTACAAAGAATACTCGCAGCAAGGAAGAAACCTAGCTACACTGTACAGGAAAATGCACAAACTAAACCAACACAGGGATTGCAACCACGATGATAAAGAAGAACTACTGAAACTGCTATCTTAAATCAATCATATCAGCTCACAAACGAATTAAAAACACAAGAAACGACGCATCAAAACTTGCTCTCCCGAATAAGAAACACAGCAACAGGAACCACCCCAAATCACTGCCGAAGCTTCCCCGAAAGTGGAGTGCAGTGCAGTGAATCGTCTATCTGTGATATTCTAGCCCCTCTCCCTCTCTCCCTCCCTTTCCTCCTCCCCTTCCCCTCCTCCTCCGCCTCTCCCTCCCCGTCACTCATTGCCGTATGTAGTCATTAGGTTAAGACAAAACTCTGAAAAACACTGAATGAACTATGGTACAAAATTGAAGATAAAGCTAAGACAAATACAGTAATAATAAATGTAAGAATATTGCTACATACTAGTTGAAATGATAAAGTATTTTTGAATTTTGAATTGAATTGACTTGATTCGTAGTTCGGTGGTATTGGGTTCGAAGTCCAGTGCCTCCCTTCTGAACTTTGTATTTAACTGGTCTGAATAAAATATTTTCAACTATGTCAATATGCTTAAAAGATTGTTTGGAATAAAGCATGTTGGGTCTGTCTTACTAGAGTACTTATTAGGACCTACTATAATTCTGGGTTGGGGTATTGCTAAGCAATAACATAGAGATTGTTCTGGAGCCTTATTAGGTGGCAGATTCAGGAATTCAACTCAATATAGATAAACGACATGTAGTATTCTATCCAAGCGATAGTGAAGTTGTGAACAATGATATAATTTTTAAATAATATCCTTCTCTCCTAGACTTTTAACCCTTTCACACCGGTATTGGTTTTAAAGCAGCAAACAGTACAGCCTGAAGCGGACAGTCCTCGCGGATGCGTTCGCTTACCGGTACGACTTGAACGACAACAAACATTGACGGAAAATGCCTTCCTGTGAGCCTAGTTGGATTATGATCAGCGTCTGATCTGTTGCTACTGGTACGTCTTGGTTTCTGTTTATTGTATTATTTTAGAAGCAATTTTACCAACTCTTTCTGAAAATCTAACAGAGGAAGTTTTTCAGCAGTTTTTGTCAAATATGGCTGTTGATTATTATTAAGTTCCAGTCCATCAAATGGAAAAATATTTTTTTATAGTATTTGATAGATTTCCGGGCAGATTCTGTTGAACTCAACAACATATCGGTTCGATCTACACCCCCATATTTGCGTTGTAATCGGTAAACCAGGCAGGGTTTTGCCGATTTTTATCATTGTACCTGGGAGGTGTAGTCATTGCGCTGTTGTGTATGGAAGTCAGTATAGTCACATCCCTTTTGTCGCTCTACAGTAATGCCAACAATCTGTTAGTGGAAAAATACCCTTTGGGCTTTTTTTCATAAAAACATATCGAATGGTTTTCACAGTTCCACAACAATTAATTGAAAAGTGTGTCGTACAAAAGAGGACTGGTATACCAGTTGTCCGTGAACAGCCTGTGTCCTTTATTCCAGTAATTCTCTGTCGAAGTGAGCACTATGTTGCCAGATTTTCCTAAATTTGTATCGAACTCTGTCAACGAAGTTGACGCTCCTGTATATATTATGAAATCCAGTATAAATTCGGATTCACAGTCAACCAAAACAAAAAACTTAATACAAATCTGTGGCGTTTCGATGGTATACTGACGATAAGGAATTCTACCTTTGAATAATAAACTTTCGTCAATTACTAAATTTTGAAAATAATAGAAGCAATTCTTGAATGCGTCTTTGAGATGATTGCCGACTGGTCTTATTTTGAATAAGTTGTCCGTTCTGTCAATCGTTATCTGCAAAGTGAAGATACCCAGAATATTCGCGACATAATCTGTCCGAATATAGATGTTTCAATTATTGCGTCTTTTGACCAGTAGTCCCTGATCTTCTGCTTTTTTATCAAGGGCATGAGAAATGTGAGTGCCATTTCATCTGCATCCACAGGTCTGAACTGCCCAGCTGTGGGATTTTCTACAACTTCATGATTCTTGCAAGTCTCGCCAGCATTCGAGGAATTTTTACACTGATCTTTTCTCGGCGGTTCCTTCTCCGACTTTTTATCTCACACATTTCCGTCATCGTCATCGGAATCTAATAAATAATCCCAACCATCGTCTTCCAAAAGTTCGTATTCTGAGTTGGCGTCTAATACTTCTTCCTCATCACTGTTTGCCCATATATCAAGTAATTCTTGTTCTGTTAGTGGGGCTCTCTTGTTCTTTGTACGACTAAGTGACTAAATTATACAAAAAGTGTCACCTTTTTAGGTTACATTTCCTTTACGAGAAACAATCTAAGTCGTAGAATGTAGTACTGTAGAGCCAACCTAAAACGGAGGACAGTCCAATTTTTTTACATATTATTTTTTTTAACTTACACCAGTCAGTATCTATACAAATCAAATGTGTAAACCTTTCTGTTCTACAGCAAATTACGTACTGAAACGTTTTGTTTTTCTGTTCTAACACGACTACAACGATGGGGAAGTATCACCGTTTTTATGGGGTGAAGGATATGCAGCTAATTAGAACTATGCGTAGGCAATGATCGAGTATCGACAAATAGCATACATAGTTACAGATTCGCCTATTCGAGCAGATAGTTCATGCAAATATTTTAAATTCTAAGATAATAAATAATTTTTCTGGTTTTATTTATAGACTGCTGTACAAACATGATAAAGTCGTCGAGACTGATTATCGACAACTCACAACAATAAAAGGAAGACAATCCCCAACCCTCGAGTCTCAAAAAATATATCCGACAATCGGATAAAGAAACTCATCTAAAGAAACACGCATATAGAAAAAAGATCGGACAGTTTAGGTTATCGACCAACTGGCGTCGATTCAACAGCGAATAAGCGGCACAGTATTCTTCCTAAAATTCCCCTGGACAATAGCCGTTCGACAAAGAAATCCCTAGACAGATAAAAAAAAAACCTTAACCAATGCTCGGGATCTCTGATACATCAGCAAGTCGTTTTAACACCGCATCGTTTTACCACTGTATAAAGAAGACCATCTGGTAACGATCTGAACGATGAAACGTTTTTGGCGCAGTTTAAAAAAAGAAGAAGAAAAAAAAATGATCCTATTATTTCTCTCCGTTCGGAAAGTCACCGAATAAAATTTAAGAACTCGATAACTTAAACTGTATGTAGCATACATAGATATACACATTCGCAAAGTCTAACGTGAAATCTTCGCTACCTCGGCTGTAAAAGTTCGAGATGCACGGTCAAAATGATTGTGTGTAGGATGGATGCATTCAAAAAGTACGAATACTTGACTGCGATGTGCGGTATGGCGGATCGAACTTTCAATAGTCACTGAAAATGGGGAGTGTTTGCCGCTGAAGTCCAGATTGAGAAAGTTTTACAATCTGCAGTCGTGGATGCGAGTTCATATTCTGCATCTGAGCTAACGCTGCCGGTGAATTAAATATGGAATGTTGACAAACTGACGATAACGACAAAGTTTTATTGGGTTCTCGATTTATATAATACGTTTTTGTTTCTAATATATTCGCATAAATAAGTTGAAACGAAAAAAATGAGACAACCTTTAGAATTATAATATGGTGTTGAATTTTGTATGATGTGTACATGTACATATTTTTCTTCAGAAACAATTACAATTTCCCTCTTCCACTATGAACTTGACTTAGAAAACAACTGTTCCCGAGATTATATAGCGCAGTACTACTTCATATATATAATGCGTTTTTTCATTCGTTCTATAAAATTTCTCGCTTGTACCCTGATGCGACAGGGCACGTCAGCCATCAGTCTTTACGAATTTGTGTGCGTGCACGCGACTACTGCGACCTAGAAAGAGGGATGCGGACCGATGCATTTTCATCACACAAAAGAAATTTAAATGCAGAATATCAATCTCCAGGGAAGTGGTGATACGGCAACGCAGATCGAGTCGGTTGAGTAATGAGAGAGGCACCATCTGCCGTCATTTCCTGCTCCGTGAGCCGTCAACCAGCTGAAACATTACGTAATAACGTTTTTGGTGCGTTTTATTTCCAACAGTGAGCAGATTTGCATAAGTATTAACGTGTAGAACTCGCACATGATCAATATTGGTTTAGATTGGATTTGAATATTCTATGGCGGTATAGTTTCCTCTTTTTTTTTCTAGCTGGAATGAGTAATTCAGTGTTTTCCACAATGTAGATTCATATACGGTAAGTGCATATTTTCTATAATGCAGCGTTTTCTGGTGAAATATGAATTATCAACAACCAAAGCGAATGTTTGTTTGTCAATTTTTTTCAGTTTGTTTAAATTGGTCATGCCACTATTGTAGCGACTATGATCGAGCTCCTACTTACAATTGAGGAGCTTCTCGTAAAAACAACCATAGTCCAAAAAATTTAAATTAGAGTTATATATGGGACATCTATTTTCGACTAAATATGCTGGTAAAATCGGTTTCCTCAAAAAGAGCCTTAGTCATAAGTTATTCCAATGATAAGTATCAGTGATTCTTCAGAAACAACCATAGTCCTTGAGCGATTCCGACAAGAACGACCATAGTCCTGGACATTGGCGGTTTTTGTCAGCACTAACCTGTTAAAAAATAACCTTAAAATATTTTGTTTGCCCCGAGAAGCGATCACTGTGACTGTGAAAATAGTGGACGTTTATTGCTTAAAAATAAGTGATGCTGAGAAATATACAGGTGAAAATAATCCTACCAAGTGGAAAGCACGCAAAGAGAATAAAGTGAGAAAAGAAGAAGTCATCAAAACTGCAAAAATACGGGGGGAAGCTCATATTAATCATGCTCGAAAACAAGTGCCGACTAGAATTACAGGGCGTGATTGCAGGTATTCTTGTTTTTTATATTTTGTATCCCAAAAATATATCAGAGGCTGCACTGCAAAATTTGCTTCCTACATTCAATTCTCTGTTAAGTGAGAACGAACAATACAATTTTCTAAGCGGTTTAATTTCCTTTTATGTTCCAATTCGTCACCGCCCTAGAAGAGAAGATTCAAGCGATTATGACATGTCTGATGACTCAAACTTAAATAAAAACTAACGCAGTATTCACTTACAAAGTACGAGTTTCTGATTCGGAAGCTCAGGTATGGTGTTCACCAAGAGACAGACGTGGCACACATCAACATAGACCAAACAAGATACCTCAAGAAGTTGAAAAACTCATTGTACAACATATTTACTCATTTAAAGCTCACCAAAGTCATTATTCGAGATGAAAAAATCCATATCGCTTGTACTTGCCCGAAAAACTCTCTGTAAAGAAAATGTGTAAAATGTTCCTCGAGAAGTACAGGATCAACGTCACTTATAAATCGTACTGGAAAATTTTTAAAGGTAAATTCAACATATCTTTTGGTTTACCTCGAAGTGACATGTGTTCCATTTGTGACTTGGATGCGTATTACTTCAAATTAATGCTGCTGTGGATGTAGAAACAAAGCAAACGCTTACAACCCAAAAAGAGCTCCATTTAGCTAAAGCTGGTAAGTTTTACGAAATTAAGCGACGGCATAAACTGCGTGCAAGGCAAGGTGAACTGATTTGTTTGTCATTTTATTACATACAAAACTTCCTCTAGCCTCATCTACGAACAGGTGATGTGTTTTTCGCCAGCCAGTAGTGGTATTATATGTTTGAGGTACACGATTTGGGTTCTAATGAAGGTGTGAAATGTTAGTGTATGACGAAACAGTCGGCAGAAAGTACATTATTTTAGCAATCAATGCACAGAACGTAAGGACACACTGCTATTATTTAGCGATGGTTGCCCAGGCCAAAACAAAAATTACGTAATGGTCCGATTTTTGTATTTCCTTGTACATGGTTGGAAGTTGTTTAAAACCGTATTGTACTATTTCCCAGTTAGAGGTCATTCTCGACTGCCTAAGGATCAGGACTTCAGCTTAATTGAAGCAAAGAAGAGGAAACACGACGCTGAAATTCAATCTGATTGGGACCGTCTTATCTTGTCTTCAAGAGAGAACCCATCTCCTTTTCACCTGGTGAAGATGAAGCAGACAGATTTTTTCAACATTATGGAAAGCCATTTTTAGCGCTTTCACCAAACCACTAATGAAATTAAAGGGAATCCGTTCTCTTAGGACATCCTCTGACTCATTTACAACAACTTTATACGCAGGAACTGACTATCAAGCCTACAAAATTAGCTTTTTTGCGAAACTTGGCTAATTTTGTTGAGAAACTCGAAAACCAACGATATTATTTAAATTTGCAAGCAGAGGTCGGTCCAGAAGAGGACGGTTTTACGGAAACAGAAGACGAAGGCAACAACAGTGGTGCAGAACATGTTTAATTTTTTTTAATACTTTTTATTATAATCCTTATTATTATTATTAGGTATTACTTGTAAGTTTAAGCGAAAATCAAAGTTTTCGTTGATTATCTCGATATAAAAAAAATGACGTTGGTTGTTTTTACGAGAAGCTCCTCAATTGCTTCAACTGCATTGCTATAAACTGTATAGGAGCTTAAAATATGTAGTTCCAGTATTTTGTGGCAGCAGGAACAGATTATATTATTTTTTTCTTTGGTTGTCATTTGTTGTCAAACCTTCTTGTTCCATGAATGCTTATTGATTTCCCTTACATTAAATTAGCGAAAAAAATTAAAGAAAATCTTTAAAGTAAAGGATCACGTGACTCATATTGCTACTAAAAAAAAAAAAAAAATTAAGTGGGAGCCGTATTTACAAATTTTGGGTTGTTGAATAAAACTAAAATAAAGTTTTGAATTTTTCAAACATTCCAAGAGCCATAGCTTACGCTAATTGCCGAGGACATGGGTTGGCTATAAATTATTAGGTATTACGCCTGTGCTTTTACACCGACTTTAGATGTTATCTTTCCATATTTGCCGTGGAATTTGAAAAACTGCAGAAAACCAAATTCAGAAAGAAAGCACCGCCGGACTACGAAGCAATTGTGGTAGCCACCAGGGCTTATGTGTGGGAGAAAGCATATTTAAAAAAATTCTAAAAATCTCAGCTCTGATTGCATCGAATTCCAATCAAAATATACTTGTTAATTAGTATTTCATTTATGTTGTTTTTATAACTGTCACCCCCTTCTGGCACTTGTTCTGTTGTTTTAGACTTTAACTCGATAATCACAGATGCAAAAACTATATATGGCCGTATGTAGGCAGTGCGTACAGTTCGGTGTTTGAATCTTGTCGGTGACGTTAGTCCGGTTTACCACTCACTGTTGGCATATAATTAACAGCGCAACACTACTTACTGTAAGATAATCCTGTAACAAAGCTGTTAAAACATATTACACACACTAAAATACTTCACAAACGCTGCAATTCTAGCCTTGACAAACAATATAGCTTAGAAAGCCGCTGCAGTCAATCAACAATAATTAATGTTATATAATTAGAATGTTGATATCAATTTATTAATTAAACGATATATTATACAGATAAACATCGGTAACACCAGACACCACAACGTTTAGTTAATTTATTTTTATCTGCATTATAAGTAATCGGATGATTATTCCAATTTTTATCTGACTTTCGAACTTTGACAATTGGTAGCGGCCATATTGTTGAAGCGACATCTGTCAGTTTGGCTCTGATTTATACGGCCTGTTTTGCCAAATCACCATGGACGGATATAGCGTGCAGCAACACGTGCAAATGATAAAATTGTTTTACGGTCGTCGTAATCGTCCTATCGAGAGGACTATTCGCAGTGTGGTGGATAAATTTGAGGCTACTGGTTCAGTAATCAAGGAAGTAACACCCGTACGACGACGAAACACAAGTTCTGTCGAAAACATCGCCGCTGTCTGTGAGAGTGTGCGGCAGAATCCGAGGCAGTCGATTTCGTGTCGCTTACAAGTACTTGGCCTTTCGCAGACCACAACTTCGCGAATTTTGCGTCGTGACTTGGGCCTGCATCCATACAAAATTCAACTGATACAGGAGCTGAAGGTAACGGACCATAGACAACGACGTGTGTTCGCTGATTGGGCCCTGAAGCAGTTGAAAACTGATCCTAATTTTCATCAACAAATTATTTTCAACGATGAGGCTCATTTCTAGATGAATGTGTACGTCAACAAACAAAATTGTCGAATTTGGGACGATACCAATCCACGTGAGATCCAAGAGCGTCATCAGTCCATATTTCTTTCAGAACGACGGTGGCCAGACCATCACTGTCAACGGCGAGCACTATAGAGCGATTATTACCAACTTCTTTTGAGCTGAATTGGATGAAATTGACATCTATAACATGTGGTGTCAACAGGACAGTGCTATATATCACACAATTCATGCCACATTAGACATCTTGCACGAGCGATTTCAGAGGAAGGTCATCTCACGTGGAGGTTATCTGAACTGGCCATCGAGATCCTGCGATTTGACCCCGTTAGACTGTTTCTTGTGGGGTTGTCTTAAATCGCAGGTCTATGCGAATAATCCACAAACCACAACGGCCCTCCAAGCCAACATAACCCAAGCCATCGTTCAAATTCGGCTTGTTTATGCGCCAGAGTCATGGAAAATTGGTTATATTCTATAAATAATGGCATCGATGGGCCTTTCAAACGAATAAAACATTTAGATTATATCTCACACCCACTTTGTTTTATTTAAATTTAAAGATAGGAAGTGCTTAATGAAATACCCTTTACAAGTCCATAGTCCTTGAAATAACAATGAAATGATTTCTTAACCTCATAATATGAATGGGGAGTCGCCCTTAAAAAATAGACGACATCACCACTCATCAACAAATGCTAATTAAAAACTAAATATAATGTTAAAATGTTTATGGTTAGGAATTAAAGTTGCTTAAATCCTGTGTTACTAATTGACAATAAACTACTCAATGCTAAAGTAGTCTCTAATATCTTTGGAATTTTCATTCAAAAACAAAAAAAGATTCCAAAAATACAATAAACTAACTAGCATCTCGTGTGTAGCATGATTTCTAAGATAAATTCAGTCATAACAATAAATTAATAACTGATACGTCACACACACACAAAAACAACGATATAAATCTAACTTAAATGGTACAATAAAAGTTTGAATGGAATGTATTTCCTTTCAACAAACAAATATTGTATGTAACCATGATAAAATCTGTGCATCCTAGTTGTGACATGTTTAGCTAAAAATATATGCCATAAACAACAGAACCAATTAACAGTAAAAATATAAATAGATTTATGAACACAGATGTTACGATAAAATGCATTGATGATATTTTTGAACGTCTGACTGCGGTTTCTATAAATAGATTTAGGATTTCTGAACGTCATTATTGCAATTACATGTAGTAGATAAGATCAAAATATTTTGTCTTGGAATGTAGATCGGTAATTATGTTAAGTTTAGATCTAGTACCCTTATTATTTAATTTTTGTCAGCATATAATATAGGGTCAGTAATAAGAGTATATTGTAGGAACCACCCTACTAAGTAAAAGTACGGTTGACTAAGCGCAAGATTCGTATTTCCCCAAGAAGAAAATATTTTACACTACATCTAAATTCAAGGTTTACATGGAAAGAACACGTACAAACTGATTTGGACATGAACAAGACTAATTTTGAGGTAGTCTATAAAAGTAAGCACAAACATATTATACCATGTGTAACATGTCAATACATGTCAAAGTAATAAATAAACGTTTGGAGAAGTATTTCAACTGGGTGAAGCTCATACAAGGTGGAGCTCATACATAGAACCTCATCTACATAATTATACGACACGTCAGGGAACAAATTCAGGCGATATTTTCCAACATCAACCTCGTCAAAGATGAAGTTTGAATGTAATTCGTTTTATATTGTCGCTATCGTTACTTCGAGATATGTATTTGAGGCTTGCCGTGATCGATAAAAAAGTGAAAAATAAATTTCCTCAAGTTGGGAGGACTCTCGCTTATATACTTCCCTAACCAATCAACTGTCACGGTACAGATAAGGCGAAATCGTTCGATTTTGTGTATTTTTCGCTCGCTACGTAATACGATGACGAGCATTGAAATTGCTAAAGGCCCGAGTTTCATATTGAAATTTTTCGCGAGTCAGTTAAAGAAGGAAACGTTTATGGTATGCAAAAGGATCAGTTATTAAAGCATAATATCATATAGGATTAGAATTTATTAATTACAAATTTGATCGAATTTCTATGTCGTCAAAGCTAATACATTTTTGTGACTCTTAAGCAAATACTTATTTGGCCAAAATGTAATAAGAACAAAAGAAAATATTGGAAACGTTAGCCTATGGGTGACTACTTAATAAAGCATTTCTGTCCTATTAGATGCAGTCGGAAGATACGCTCACTGCACTTTCTTTTTTTTACTGTTTGAAATAAAGTTACTATAAGAACAAGCTGAGAACATGGAAGTCAATAAAGGAGTGCACATAATCAATGATGAGATGTTTGCTAGACAACTTTGAAATTCAAACAATTATTTGTACCTTTGTACGGTGGTAATAAAAAATCCAATTTGGACAAGTCAAGCTACACTTACCTGACAAAGAAGTAAGGAAGGAACAAATTCAATTTTTTGGCAAACCGAAAACGATTTAAGAAGTTTGTATAGGATCTATATCTTTAGTTCATTCCAAACTGAATATCCTTTAAACATGTTAGATTTAAGAAAAAGGTTAGAAAATGGGAATCGATGAGGTAGTGACCATCGACAAAATGTTGCTTTGACGTTGTCAATACAACTTTGAAATCCTTTAATTACCTATTCAAGAAATATTTCACTACTAGTGCCTATGCTACACGCCATAGAGAAACTATAAAAAGTAGTACGAGTTGAAAATGTGTAACAATTCTGCTAATGTGCAAAAATTCAAAATTTTAGATAGGTCGGATGAAAGTTGTTGCTAATAATTTGAATAAATCAGTTTTATTTTGTACAAGAAACTCAGATCATCATAGTTTGGATAACTTTCTGATAGCCAGAAAGTTTATAATTATATATTTGTTGTCATCAAAGATCACGCTGCACAAAAGACTTAATGTCGCTGGTTAAAATTTCTTCAGTGCATTTGTAGTGGCAAGATACCAAATGTATGCTCTATAATTATAGTTAGGGCTCGGATTTTAGACAAAATACCTTTTTTTTGCACCATTTCTCTATTATAAGAAAAATCCTAATAGGGTTAAATCCGGTGACTTTGGTGACCATTTAACAGGACATCTACGTCCAATCCATTTATTGTTGGAAAGTTAAGTCAAGAAATTGTCGAACTGCAGTTGCAAAATGAGCAGGTGCTCCAACATGTTGGAACCATATGTCATTGTGAACAATATCTGGATCTTGTGGATGAGGAAACACAAGAGCTAAAGCGGGGATGGGTTTAAACTGAAGAAAATCTAAGTAGCATTTAAAGTTTCCAAGAATTTGATTTTCGGAAATACCTGCCTAAACATTTATTTTTGACGATGCTGTGTGTGACAGTCTTGTGCCAGTTTGATCTATTCACATGCCCATTTAGAGTAGCCTCATCAGAAAAATAAATCTTTTTGATGAAAGTTAAGTTTTGATTATCAATCTCAATTATCTACTCACAAAACTGCGTTTTTCGATCGAAATCGTCTTCTACTAATTCATGTATTAATTCAACCTTATAAAAATGATGATGAATATTTACAGTTTCTACTAAAACGTCTAGTTGAGAATCTTTTGATATTTTTGCTGGTCTTCCTTTAGGATAATCTCTAAGGTAGTCGTGCTTAACAAATTTCAATTAATTTTGCTGACAGTAGATGTAGTAAATGGAGGTAGATCAGGATGAATTGCATTAAATAAATTACACACTTCTTCTTGAGTACGCCCTTTATCTCCAAACCATAATAAGTACTTTAATACGTTCCTTCTCAGATGGATTTTTAAAATGAAACGTAAAAACAATATGATAAACTAAAAGCCGGTGATAGTTTAGATTTTTATTGGCACAAAATATCATATCAAAATGGTCTAATGGAAGGAATGAAAATCGACTAATTGGAAGAACAGTTTTTTGTTGAAGACAAAATTTGCCATACCAGGTTGTTTTTGTTCGCTTTAAAAAAAGTTCAAGGTGTATTATTTATGTTGTTCTTCGATCGCTTTTTTTATAAGCAATAAATTTTTTTGCGGGTTTTTTGGTCCTTAATAAAATAAATCTTTATTTTCAATATTTCGTCAACATTCTTTGACTTCTTCAGGAAATTATATTTCTAAAAGTATAAACAATCTATAAATTATACATCTATAAAATGTTTATAAAAAACTTACAGAAAGAATTTAGACTAATGTCTATTTTAAATAATTCAAAATTTTGTCAATGTCAGAAATTGTTTTCAAAAATCACATGAATCAATTAATCAAGGAAACCAAAGTATTCATACGAGCAATAGCAAGATATTATAGTGTATTCCTTGTATGGTTTAAAAAATTACAATATATATTGCTAAGTTGTTTTAAAATTTGTTTTAAAATTCACTGTATTTGCAGTAATATTTATATAAAACATTTCAAGAAATAACCTATTCCTATATTTTGGTTCTTTATCTAAAATTACAGTATTTTCGAAAGCAAAAGTATGATTTAATTCTAATGCATAATTAGCCAACGCACAAGAACGCGTACCCGTTCTAATTTCGCTTTTATGTTCACTAATCCTATGCTTTAACCATTGTGAGGTTTGTCCCACATATGAGCCTAAACAATCACTACAAGGAATTTTGTAGATTAAATCATTTTGAAAATTTACCGGGGTTTTATCTTTAATTCTAGAGAATAAATTATTAATTTGAATTACATTATATTTAGCAGACAAATCATTATAAGATTTAAAAAACGATATTATTTTATTTGTTAAATTTGGTATAAAAGGTAATTTTTTATATTTTAATGAAACTGTAGATTCTTCTCGGAGGATCTATCTCAGGGTATCCGTTATTAACAAACATGTTTTTAGGTATGGAACAAATTATATCATCTACGTACTTAAAAATAAAGCCAGAATTGGACTTATAGGAGACCCCATCGGTGCACCAAAAATTTGCTTATAAAATTTTTCATAAAACACAAAATATGAATTATTAAAAATAAATGATTTTAATTCAATAAACGGTTGTTTAGATAAATCTATATAATTACTTAGATGTTCCTATTTATCTTTGACAATCTTAAAAACTAACTCCAAAGGAATTTTCGTAAATAAAGAAATTACATTCAAAGATGTCAAAATATAATTTTCCGGTAAGGTAAAACCGTTTATAAAATTCACAAATGTAAAAGTATTTTTAATATTATAGTCTGTTAAGTTAGCCAATCCATTAGTGAGTATTTTTGAAAGAAATCTAGATAAATTATATGTAGTACAATTTACACAACTAATAATAGGACGTAGGGGAATGTCAGATTTATGTATTTTAGGTAAACAATATAATTTAGGGAAAGATGAATTAAGATACTTAACATCTTATAAACTTCATCTATCAGTTCACCATTGATTTTAATTTTACATAAAACTTGATTTGAATGATTTCAATGAGATTCCGTGCTATAGGTTTATATGTAATAGTATCTTCAAGCAAAATATTTACTTTGTTCAGATAATCACTTTTATCCATAGCAACAGTAGGTACAACTCCAGCACCTTATTTGCTCCCTTACATAAGAATTCCCAGTTTGCCTGGCTTATTGTTCCACATCAAATAGAATCTAAACCACGAATGAGGATATTACATTTAAACTTCTTTCATCCAATATAATCGATACAATATTGTGTTTGAATTGCACTGCTGTTTATATAGTAGCAGTAAAATGATTGCACTCTCTTTGAAGAAGTATTGAAATTTATATGTCTTTATTAGGTCTATAGAGATAGATTTGTCTTCAATTAAACAATAGAATTTTATTATTAAACACATCCCATTTTTCTGAATTAATAATCTGTAATCTCTCCTAACATTTTTCTAGTATTTTCGTGACAGTCTCCTTTCCATTACAACACGGACCTAAACATTTATAAATCTCCCTGCAGTTCGCTCCTATTCAGAATGAAACGAGTAAAAATCGAAGTTGCAATCGAGGTAAAACCAGCAGTAGCATCGGAAGCAAACGATGGTATTAAGGTGTAGATGTGAAGAAATCGCAGCCGTCGTCCGCTCTCTAATGGAACGGTGCTCTCGAAGCGTTCACCCCCGTTGTCGTCGGACGTTGGCAATAAATTCCACGTCTATTGTCCCCCGGGAAGATAGAAAAACGAGGGAAATTTTTCGGAATTACCTCCGCGGAACAAATGTTATCCTTTTCCGGGGTTCATTGTATATATACTCTGTGCAGTAACGTTCAAAATTGATGTCTCTCTTGAACCTAATATAATCGTTATTATATCACAGTTAGTGGTATTTAAAGAACCACATTTTAAACTAAATTTTGGCGATTTTTTTTAAAGATATTTAAATATTAAATGCGTAAGTATTATAATTTTTATTTACTTTTGTAGATGATGGTGATACTAGCGAAGCTAGTCATTGTACCAAACGATACGGATTTATCCACAAACAGAAACAGTACAAGCGCAAATATAAAGCGATAAAAAGGAAACAAACATCTGGATTTATTGTCGCTTCGGTTTAAATCAAATTTGCTGCACTCTCCGCGGTAAAACCGCGCAATCTGCCCGCTTCGAGTCTGATTAAATGACCTTTCGAGTAGTAGAAAAGTGCAATTCGTTCGTGGAAATTAATAAACGAGATGGTACTTCCCGCCTTAGTCGCTTTAACTTTGAGATATAGCCCGGGAATAGGATTAGTTTTCGCAAGGACGGAAATAAAAGTTAAGAAGAAACTCAAACGAATTAATTTTATTAGGTCTGAGTCTGTTAATGTATACGGTACGGAAGCAGTTTCGCAATTACCGGTAACAGCTTTATTGCGATGGATTGACATCGAATTTGTGAAAAATGTGGATTTTAATTATACTACTACAATTCGTATTAAAGTATTTTCTAAACACCAACAATCGCAATGAAGTGAACAGAATTACCGCCTCGCCTTTTGTTTTTACCAACAATTCGAACTAATTAAATAAAGGTTAGGGATAGGAGAGATAGTGTTTGGCAAACAAGAGGTGTGGTAGCGAAACTGTGGCGGGATTTGCGGTTAGTGCGTTGCGGTCGCCGATTTTGACGTTGACGCGTAGGTTTCGGGACCTCTCTCCTTCGATCTTCTTGATCAATCCGTAGGCAAACGAGCGCCGGACCCGTCCCGAAAACCCCTAACGGCGTCGGATTTCTCATTTTAATTGTTAATTATAAATTTACGCCCTGCCGATTACGAATCTGGTGAGGCTCGGTTTGACAAGAGAATGTCTCGGAATATATGTATGTCGGACGACGCTTCAATTCGTGAGATTTTGATTAAACTTCATTGGCGCCGTAATTGTTCATTTTGTCTATCCCTTACGGCTGGGTAAAGTTTGAAGTGGTAGTAGATTATGAAGATGTATGTAATGAATGGTTTGTCATAAATCGACTCAAATTCTGCATGTTTGTTCTAGGATAAATTAGTATATATTGTAAACTTGGCCAACTTCGAGACTTCATGCAACTTTTACGACAATATCAGCGGCGAGTACAAAACATGAAGTAACTTCACTTCTGAACAAATGCCATGAAAGGAACGTGCTATCAGTATTGACAAAAAATGCAGCAATTAATTGTCGTTACAATTAATTGCTGTATCTCTATATTAAATGGATATATGTTTAATAATCCAGGATTACCTGGATAAGCAAAGTATTACCAACCCCATATTTCGTAATAACATGCCCGGCAAGAATTTTATAATTAATTTTATGGACAGATATAACCTCACACAATATACGGGTATACGGATGGATCCAAAACAAATACAGGAGTGGGAATAGGTATCTATGGGCCGAGATGCAATGTCTCGGTGGCCTTGGGTACAAGCCCAACCATTTTTCAGGCCATTGAACAATGTGCCCAGATATGTTTGAAAAGACGTTACTAAGGTACACGCATTTACATTTTCTCACACAGTCAAGCAGCGCTAAAGGCTCTAGTGGCATGTACCTTTGAGTCGAGGTTAACCTGGGACTCTCTGCACACCGTCAAAATTCAGGCCCAAAGAAACACAGTTACACTGATGTGGGTACCAGGACACTGGGGGTGCGAAGAGAATGAGACTGCCAACGGTCTTGCAAAAAAAGGCGCAGAATCTCGATTTATTGGACCAGACCGTTTTGTGGCTTTAGCCAAAGACACATAAAACCTCATCTCCACCAGTGGGAGGCGAAGCAAAAAATCTCCCATTGGACTAACATCTTAAAACTAAGGCAATCAAAAACGTTCATTACTTTTTCAACCACGAAGGCTAAATCTTTGCTGAAGCTCAATAAAAGAGACCTTAGCACCATCACGGCTTTATTTACTGGCCACGGCCCTCGCAGGTATCACAACCTCACACAATGCTTAGCTAAAAATACCAGTTGCTCAAGAGCCTCATTGTTTGCAGCTATAGCGAATGGCTTTTTTAGTAACGTTAAGAAAAAACAAATATCTCTGATGATTCTGACGCGAAGAGGGCTGTAGTGCTAAAGAGCATGAAACATGTAGAAATGATTATAGAATAATCCAGCACTTCCATTTCTCTAATGTTCCGTTTATCTGTTAATAAGAACATTCTACCTCTATTTATTGTGTATGGATGAGCTAAGGACGTGTCCGAAAACTAGTGTAACAGAGGTCCTCAGGGAGCGAAATATGACGCAACCAAGTCAGAGTGGTTCAATAGTCTAATTATTGAATTGTGGTTGTTGGTTGTTGAGAATACGCGAGGCGAAAGAGTTATTGCAGACAACTTAGCATCGCATTTCACATCCAGCAAACTAAACCGTTGAAATCTGTAATTACAAAAAAACTGTTTTCCATATTTTGTTAGAAAGCCAATCAGGTCGAGGTGCCCAAGAAGTCCTGTTTAGAAACACATAAAAATCATGTCAATCAATCGGTCGGTTTACACTCCAAATTAGTATTACTACAGATAAGTATATGCAGATAGCTCAACAGAATACAATATCCTTTACAGCATTTCACCTTGAATGGATCTCCGTTTGGAACCGATTCTTATAGAAGATGTGGCAAACGCCCGCCATGCATACAAGCTGTGCGATTTTACGTATTTATATGGGATGAGCTATTTGTAGTTATCGACGTTTGTAGATATAGTTTTTTCCCAAAATGGTAGTGGCTTTGTTAAATGTATCCTCAAGTTCACAAGAAGAGAGGAAAGGGAGAAAGCTCTCAAGAACGGAGGTGTAGAAAAGGAATCCTATTTTATAAAGAGTTTTATAAAAAAGAATGATTTTGTTTCGACCAAACAAATTGCAAAATAAATCACAAATGGGAAAAAGAATACTTTGCTTGGAAACATTAATGGAGAAAGAAGAGAGGGCTATGCTGTGTCAAAAATATAACAAAATATTATATTATTGAACCTGTAGCAACGCTTATCAAGTCCCCAATTACAATTAATCAATTGGCTGAAGGGAGAGGAAATGAAAGAGTTCCCTGCATTTATAAATACTTAACAAAATATTTGGATTCAAAACTCACTCGCATAGTTATATATTCAGACCCGTGTGATGGCCAAAATTCATCATACATTTCTGCCACCCTCTCGTACTCACATAGAATGTGACACCGATCATAATCTAACACTAAAATTGAACATTTTGAACTCAGTTAATTAGGTAGGTAGAAAATAGGAAACCCTTTCGAGTACATGAAATAGAAGATTTCTTTGAGTACAATGGTGTTTGGATTACTCAACTTCTTTATCAGGCGTAGCCGCGATTACTGTCCATATTAAGTCGTTTCGCATATTACATATTCCAAATATATTACGATGCATTTCTAACTTATGATGAAGTCTATCAATTCCGCAACATAAACGTTTCCGTCAAAGATACTTTCCTGAATATCGTGCTATGTAGTGGCATCTCAGCTTACGTTGAATACTCGTAAAATATTACTGCAAAGTTCTTACCCACTAAACATTTTACTATATCATATTTTAAATGTTAGATTTAGAATAAACGCCAGGGCAACTTTAATAATTGCGTAGGTACTCTGAAATATATACCAGGATTTCCAGCGCTACAGTAATAACGTCGTAAACGATGCACTTTAGCGCTTCAAAGACGTTTCATCGCGACCATAAATTCCATATCGTTTTCTGTAGGATACCCCGATACAGCACGTGAAGTAATATTCCACCATTTATTACGCGGTATCTGCTGTAACTGTGGTTGTAACCTTTTTCACTAACGCGCTTTTACAGGAACGTTGCACGGATCCGAAGCGCATAAACATACGCTCCATAACCGAATATACTTTTGCGCTACTTTCTACATGGACAGGATGAGTGCATATATGCACGTGTGTATAGTACATACATTTAGAAAATGGGAAAACCATTTTGAAGTATGCGGATGACAGGCACTACTAGAAGGGTTTTGCATTAAATAAATGGAGGTGAGCGTGTAATACGTGTTATGCAGTTCACCTGGCCAGGTCGCAGTGTTGTGTCCTAATATAGAGGATGGTAACCTATTTATGGAAATGTTGTCTTTGTTGTTTATAAAATATTCACTTTGGACGAGAAAAATACGGCAGAAAGTTACGGGTCAACTCGTGCACATTCTGTGAAACGAAGAATTCGTTTAAAATGCATCAAAACATCAAAGAATACAAAATAATAAAGGTTATTATTTGCATAATAGAATCATCCAACATTGTGCGGCATTGCACAAGGTTAGAAGCATCTTCTGTGACGACAATAAGCAAATTCAGCATAAAATACGTTACCCATACATTCCTCTGACTTACTTGAACGCATCTACACTTAGTTACATCTGAATGTAAAAACGTCTGAAGGGGTTTCTTAAGAATCAAGCATGCAATTCGAAAATAAACTTGGATTTGTTATTGCATAAAGAGAAAGTTTTTGCCTTGCAATTCAAGGACAGCAGTCTTAAAGTTTGGTTATGTGTATGAATCAAAAGTCTTCATACATTAGCACTACACTATTTTTTACATGGTTGAAATAGCATTAACTATGGATGGCTATTCAATCCATTGTAACTCTGTTGAAAGACTAAGTTTGTGTTCTCAGTCACACCATTCAGTTCTTTCAACCTTTAGACAGTTCATTCTTCAAAAGTCCTATTATGCTAAAGCTTTGAAAAGTAAAATCAAGCCGTTAGTATTTGTTCAGTTAGTACAAGATGCTTGATCAAAAGCTCCCATTGTACAGAAGATAGGGTTTCAGGGTAACTATAGTTAGTAGTAGTAAACTATGCCCTCCTAAATGAGGAACAACTACCAAAAGAACGCATTTTTGATGCTCTTGAAGATGTAAAGAATAATAGAGAATCAGCACCTAACTTATCTGTTTGTTCACAAGTAAATACTTCCTCTAAAAGACATGAGATATAATGTTGAATAAAATTAATCCAATGCACAGTACATCAACACATGTTGCCGTTCAGCAAACTAGAAAACAGGAAAAAAGTAGCGTTGCAAATAAATTAGCGTTAAAAAACTTTGAAACAGTAAAACGTGCAAAAATAACTTCAAAGTCCAAATCGAAAGTTCTTGCTGATTCATCATCGTATGACTCGTCTCATTTCGTTTCCCAAGAATCTGATGATAGTCTAAAGGAAAACAATATTAATGTCGAATGTGTAGACCCCATCGCAACGAGAGAATTGGCTCCAATATGTCAAATATTAGAAGTATTTGTAGAAAAGCTTCAGGTAAATCAAACAAAATACTTTTTTATAAACCTCAAAAATATGGTTTCTTACATTAAAAATTATTTACATAAACGTGAGATGTGGTCATTATTAAAAAAAAGTGGATCAGATCTTCCAGACTTACACAAATAAAAGTTTATGACAGTATGGAGTCTAGAAGCAATTAGTTGACACAAATTTATTGCTCTCTGTTCTGGACTATCTACGTGGTTAACGTTGAAGTGCATTTTGCACATCTCACAAATTACAACATGTTGGTGCTTGTCTAGCAAATTGGTTACTCCCGCCAGGTTTTATGTTCTCGTAGCGATTGAAATTTGATTATCTTGTATTGTATGAGGATCCGAATAGACTGCTATTGAGGGTCTTTAGTTTGTTTCTGTGCTTCTTAATCATCTACAAAGCCCCATGTTCTTCTACAGAGGGTCCAATAATGAAACAGGATGATTTAAAATTTTACTTATTTCTTAAGAAATGATTTTTTATTATAATAATTGACTATGTATAATATTATATAAAGTACAAGTACAACCATTTGGCAATAAATAAAAAATTACTTTTTAAATACTATGCTTACCAAATGTCCTCCATGGAAATTTATGCATTCGTGTAGTCAGGCCTGGAAATTTTGCATTACCACACGCAGGGTATTGACGGGTATTGCGTCAATATCCTTTCGAATGCGTCGCTTGAGATCTTGAATAGTTCTGGATGGATTACCTTCAAACACTGTTGCATCAAGATAACCCCATAAAAAGTAATTGCAAGCCGATAAATCGGGAGATCGAGGAGAGGGAAACAAAATATCCACAGTCTTCATTGAAATTTTTGCAGTGTGGCTCTAATTGTCCCATCCTGTTGGAAAAGTGTGTTTTCATTCAATGGAAAAAGGGCAAGTCATAATGTCAGAAAGTTATACAGGGCGTTTAAAAAAGATGCGGCAATATTAAACGGGGTGATTGCTCAGGTCATTTTATACAAAAAAGTTTCTATAAACATAGGTCCGCAAACGCTACGTTACCGATCTACAGCGTGTTGAAGTTTAATTTAAAAAAAACAGTAAAAATTAGATTTTTCCCAAACGACTTGAGATATCATAATGAAATTTTAGGCGTGTTAATAGCTGTGGGAGACACATACTTTGCAATACAACACGATGTTTTAGTCGTACCAGTGGCGCGCGTATTGGCACGTCACAGGCTATTTTTCAAGAGAAAAATAGGACGCCGCTGATTTCTCTAAAAATAAAAATATGTTTTTATTCTTTGTTCAATTGTGAAGAAAAAAGCTCTCTTAACTTTTTATCGTACGACGTACCGTTTTTCAGTAAAAAAAACATTTTAGTGCATATCCATTTATCATGCGTACAAAAATATTTTTAAACAGTCCTGTTTTATTCACTGACATATTGAATGACTTATTGAATGAGTCTCGTGATTAATAATTTTGTATGTGTCGAATTTGTTGAAGTTCCTTATCATGAATCCGCTATACGAATGCCGAAATGACCGACATGCACTACATTTATGGACTTACTGGTGGCAATGCATTAGAAGCTAGGCGGTTGTATACTGAAAGATTTCCTGGCCATATTGCTCCTGATAGAAAAACTTTCGAAAGTATTCATCGGCGTCTTTATGAAAAATACACATTCAGACGAAATGGAGGAGCAGGAAGGCCAAGGACAGCAAGAACGGTAGAGCTGGAAGTGGATGTGCTAGACTTGATTGAAGAAGATCGAGGTACTTCTACTCGAAAAATTGCTGACGCTTTGGATGTAAGTAATGGGACCATTTGGCACATTCTGAAGGAAAATTTGTTGTATCCATTCCATATACAACGCGTTCAAGCACTTCTCCCTGCTGATTTTCCTCCTCGCATTGCATTCTGTCAATCGCTTTTGGACAAAATGGTTCAAATCCCTCAATTCCTAATGATGATTCTGTTCACCGATGAGGCGAATTTTTCAAGATATGCAATATGCAATTTCCATAATAACCATGTATGGTGTGACGAAAATCCACATGAAATTGTTGAGGATCGTTTTCAACATCAGTTTAGTTCTTAACACAAGCATACGGGAATCGCTGGATTGGCCGAGGTGGACGTCACTTATGGCCTGCACGATCTCCGGACTTAAATCCACTGGATTGTTTCCTGCGGGGCCATTTGAAGTCGAAGGTGTACGCTACTCCATTGGAAAACGTAGAAGACTTAAGAAATCGAATCATTGCAGGGTGCAACTCAATTAAAACCGATCCTGGTGTTTTTGAGAGAATTCGCCAGTCAATGAGGAGAACATTGGATTGCTGCATCCGAGCTCGAGGTGGTCACTTTGCACAGTTTTTGTAATTTCTGGTTGGTAAAATTGTTGGTTGGGTAAACTATTTGGTTTTGCCCTCGAATAAAACCCTTGTTCTTTAAAAAAAAATTTTCTGTAATAAATGGACATGCACTAAAATGTTTCTTTTTTACTAAAAAACGGTACGTCGTACGATAAAAAGTTAAAAGAGCTTTTTTCTTCACAATTGAACAAAAAAATAAAAATATATTTTTATTTTTAGAGAAATCAGCGGCGTCCTATTTTTTTCTTGAAAAATAGCCTGTGACGTGCCAATACCCGCGCCACTGGTACGACTGAAACATCGTGTTGTATTGCAAAGTATGTGTCTCCCACAGCTATTAACACGCCTAAAATTTCATTATGATATCTCTAGTAGTTTTGGAAAAATCTACTTTTTACTGTTTTTTTTTTAAATTAAACTTCAACAGGCTATAGATCGGTAACGAAGCGTTTGCGAACCTATGTTTATAGGACCATTTTGTATAAAATGACCTGAGCAATCACCCCCTTTAATATTGCCGCATCTTTTTTAAACAACCTGTATATATAAGTCGATGATTCCATTTCCTGAAATCACGCACTAGCCATAGTGTTACTTTTTCAGGATGAAGAGGTGTTTGATGAAGTAAACGGTGATTTGCATCCCCCCAATATCTGAAATTTTGTTTATTAATAAAACCTGATAGGTGGAAATGCACCTGATCACTTGGGCGTCATTTTCTTCGTCACTTGATCATATCCTCACAAAACGGAATCCGTTTTGCTTTGACGGTGCAATCTTGTATGGTGCAATCTTGAAAATGCAAGTCTTGGTGAAGAATGCTTCTGACAAATCTGTCACTTATTTCTAAGTGTGTAGCATGATGTACGGACGATCGGTGTGGATATCCCAGCACCTGGTTGTCGATCCAGTTTCCTCAACGTTGTTAATCCACATTCTAATCGCGTTATCCGAGGGAACAGTCTGGTTTTGTTGTAAATTGAAATGACGTCGAAAAACGCGACGTATTTGAATAAAACTTTCGTTATTCTGATGATAAGCTTTCACTGCGTATTTTACTCATAATTAGGGGCTATAGATTGATTCCGTTTAAGGATTAACTCACTTTGCAGAACGATTCGTATTTCCCATGAGGATATTGCTCAATATGTGTATATCTAAAATTAAGTGCTAATTTTAGTATTTATATGCATAGAATTCTAAAATAAATGTCGTGACATATTGAAATAGTTAGTACGACAATACCATTTATATTCATTATATATGCAGACTATAGCATATAAATAGGTTTGTCCTACTTTCCAGAGTTGCAAATATATAAAAATAAAAATATACCTAATAAAAAAAGTTACGAGTGCATGGTCTACTGACTGCTATCGATCTATATTATTACACGACAAGCAGAGCTTGCGCCTCCTACGATGGAAGAGTACAATTTACAAGAAAAACATCATTTCTACATTTTGCTCCAACGATCAAAGAACAACGATACACCTTTCCAGAAAATCGCAACTCGAGTTCTACGTCTGTAACAAATCGAATGCTCTTTTTTCTCAATTACTTGCTGAAACCTGATGTCATGTAATGATACATTCCCGGAAAACGCGTACCTAAATATGATTTTAAGTGAGCGACTTTGTATGAATTTTTTCCCATTTAAATTGCAAGTTCTAACAAGTACGGATAACTGCATGAAAGGTTATAAGGGTTATAGGGTTAAGTGAGGTAATCATATCAAGAAGTTCGTTTAACAAGTGTAAAATATTTTAATTTTATATCGAATAATATTTCAGTTTGGTTCTATAGCGCTATCTAATATTAAATGAACGCAATCATCTGAGAGTATTCTTGTTTTGTAGGTATGTGGAGTAGAAATTTAATGAATTCGAAAAAATTTTTTCTAAAGCCATCTATGAAATACTGGCATCAATATAATGTTTATATTTTGAAAGATGTTCTGTGAATAAAGAAGACTTCTATTTTACCATATTCGAATGTAGGAATCTATCTTAGTAGATAGCAACAATTATACTAGCATGTAAGAGATGGCGCCATAAACAGCAAGGACTGAATCAATAAAAGTGTTATCTATAACGTTTAAATGGACGCTGTTAAAATTTGAACATTAACCTTTTAAGTAATTCCATTTGAAAATAGATGGCACTAGCTACATTTTATTTGATTCTATTGTAATTCAAATATAAATAACAGAATGATTGATTATTGGGAAAGTATCAATACAAACAATAAAACGAGTAATGCAAACTGACTTATAATATAATAGATCATTTTGTTCACATGGCTAAAATGATAGCAATACATTTGCGTCATTCATTTTACTACGACTTTCGCAAATCTGCCATGGAAAAAGTCTCAAGACTATCTCCAGCATCATTTCGGCACCTCCATTATCAGCTCTGCATCCGAAGAGAAACGCTTGTCCTTGAGATGTTCCTTAAGCTTCGGACAGAGGAAAGGTGCAAGATTTTGGCTATAAGGTGAATGAGGTAAAATGTCAAAAATCCCAGGCAGCTGTCGCTTCAGATTTGTTAGGGTATTAACATATTTTTTGGAATTGATAGTACAGCCACGTTCCAAAAATTCAATTTGAATAAGGCATCGCAATCTCAGAAAACGGAACTGACGTTTCATTTCAGGATCGTAATGATGTGCAAACAACTTGTCAGCGATTCTGTGAAGAAAAGCATCACCTTCTGAGTCATATCGAGACAGACAGCGTTGTTTGCACATTTGTTTCCAATTAGTTTTCATTTCATTGTACATTGTATATAATGTGATGTACTTTTTCTTGTGAAATAGCCACCCTCTTGGGAATGTCGATTCTTACGAACCAGTTCATCCACCAGAGCAATCTGTCTTTCACCACACACAGACAATGATCGGCCACTGCGTACCTGATCTATACGCTCATCACACCTACTGAGTCAACAGTTGTTTGCATCATGATACATTTCATTGTCAATTTTAAATGGATGTCACTTTTTCTTGTGAAATAGTCACCCTCTTGGGAATGTCGATTCTTACGAACCAGTTCATCCACCAGAGCAATTTGTCTTTCACCACACACAGACAATGATCGGCCACTGCGTACCTGATCTATATACTCACTCATTACCTACATCAACACACGCATCATGATACATGACACTCAATTTTAAATGGATGTCAATTCGATGGCAATTCGTTGCTTTAATCGTACGTCCATGTCGGTCGCCATGTTTAGACAATATACGAATACGTAACATAAATGGAAAATCACTTTTGATACTGTCTGGAAATCATTATAAAAGTTTCGGCTATGAATTCATTAGTTATCAATACGCTGTTGTGTATTGAGTTGTTATTAAATTAACAATTCGTAAGTTTATTAAACTAAAGATGTAGATTTAGTATAGAAGGCAACATTGCTTTCGTTTTTCCTCTTTAATTCCTCTTGAACCAATTTTTCTTTGAAAGATATTGCGGTCAATATGTGCAGCCTACCCATCTTTCTTTCTTTCTTTCTGTTTGCTCATTTTTCTTCTTCCTGATTAGTATGGGAGATATTTCTGCAACAGATATCATTAGAAATGAGATATTACCTCTTACAAAGGGGACGAAGATGTTTTAAGCATATTTTTTTTATATAAGTATGCCTGGGTTTAATAGATATGTTCCAGTGCAATAATAATGCTTCTTCAGCTTTTTTTCCAACAGAACCAACTTCTTCTATAACCAGCCTTGAAGATACCAGCAACACCATGTTAGCTTAGCTGCTCATACTGTTGATTTTTAAGAGTGAGATCAATTTTGTGTAAATAGAGTTATTTTCAGCTGTAAAACTCAACATCAATTGGCGAAGTGCAGTGAGATTTATGTTGAGCCAGAAAATCCGTGTGGATTCCATTCATTATGCAGAATGGAAGGCTCACATGGCAGAGCATTTAGTATTGGTAGCAAGATGTTTGAACCATTCAACGAACAAATCCTCTGTAAGTCACCCCCCATTTTGAGCAGCTGTAATTTGCCTTTCTGGTCCATTTTGTGCTAGCAGGGGAGCACATCATTCACTTTCTTTTTCAAAGGAATATTAGTGGTATGTAAAAACCTAAAGCAGTAAAACCGCACACAACAGCAGTATTAGTTCCTCATTGACTATTTTAAACAAGTCCAACCTGTTATTGACATTTGTTTGCAAAAATTTTAACGATAGTTCCAACTGACTTGATGTCAGTTTCATCCCCGGTTTCATCAGAGATTATTATAAAACTTTGAAACCTCAGTTTTATTGAAGCTGCTTATTCAGTCAGTGAGCTAGTAAGCTTTGGCTTTCGGAAAGCAATATTGCCACGATTTTTAAGAAGGCTAGATAAATAACCATCTCCTGCTAGCTTCGTCGTGTTATTGTAAGGGTATTCGATCTTAGTTCCTTCAGCAGAATTATAGTTTTGATATAATTTCGATGTTCTTCTTACTGTACTGGAGTGTACACTGTAATCTTGTCCTCCTTAGTTTTAAAGTATTGAATATGATCTATCCTTATTATATCTTGCATAAAAATTATGATAATAAATGTCCAAATAAAGTTATTTTAAGTGTTCGTTAGATAAAAAGTTTATCATTATTGTATTTATTGTATGATAAGACATTTAATTGCAAAAAATGCTTGGGGTTTGTTAAAAAATCTGGAACGAAAATAACTTAAATTGTTGAATTTGATATATGAAGCGTTCAATTTGCGGATAATGGACGTTTCCCTTTATATTTTCGTATACATTTCATTCCATTCAGAAGTAATTTTTCAACTTTCCGATTTCCACATGATTACGTCTTCTAAAAATAACTCTTAAAGATAACTCTCACTGATATTTCGGATGATCTTCCCCTAAATATTAACTTCCTTCGTTCGTTCTTCTAGATTCATAATACAGCTACGCTCTTTTAAAAGGTATGTATATTGTATTAAAAATAAATTGCTCTCCTGCGAAGACTAATTTGCTTCTATAGTAAATAAAAAATTTGTAATAAATGTTACACAATCACTGATTGAAACTGTTTGGAACGAAATTTTTGATCAAATGGAAAATTGGCTCCAAACTTTCAGTAGAATTATTGAAAGCAACATTTGATGAAATGGATGTCAAAATCGCTAATTCTCCCAAAACTTCAAATGGCGCTATCATATACTAATTTTGTTTTCATTGGTGACAGCATCAGAAGAAATGGAATGCTGTTCATCCGCTTATTTTTCACAGCTGGAATATAGCCTACAGCTTTTTAGCTTTATTGAGTTTAAAGGCAGAGAAATATTAGCGTTCTTTAGCTTTATAAGACAAAAATGGGCAACTCATAATGATTTCTTCTACAAGTTCCAAGTTATGTTTGAGTTGTACCAATATTGGTAAGAGGTAACGTTGAATCATGGCTATCCAACTTCCTTCCCTTTTGGCAAAGGGTTCCAAATCTCTTGAATGCTGCTGATCAGATCTCCTTAGTGAATCTGAACGTAATATTTTGGTGCCTTTGGACCATCATGTCAAAAATATCTTCATACAATATGCTAATCTTCAAAGATCTTATATACCACTCCCAATTCTTTGACAACAGTTTTCAATTAAGCACCTCTTGCAAAACCATACCACAAAGATAAGACGAGTTATTAACTTAAACCGTTAATAATTAATTCAATGCTTTAGTACTTTATTTCAAGTAATCGTCAATAAAGACGTCCGATCAGAGAACTACAAACGATATTTCCCGATATTATTCTCATTATAGCATTCACTAAACTGATTCCCAACTTTCAACTCACACCATCGACGACCCTATTTAATACCCCATTATAGCGGAATAGTCGGGACTCTTATTGCGGAATCTGTCTCGCACCCTAGCTTTCTTTGTGCGGAGGTCTAGCATCTGATAAATTGCGAATAATTAGTTCGGAATGTTTTTCCTAAGACGGTTTCCGTCTGACGTCTTATATTCATTACTAGATCGAAAGTTTCAACAATAACTTTGTCGAGATGGCACGTCGTCTGTTTGTGATTTCACCGTTCGTTTCTCCTTTTCTCCGAAGGCGTTGGAACCGATTCCTAGAGCGTTATTAATAGTTTCGGGGGCGGGTGAGTTTTGGGAGGTTGAAAGCGTCGGTCTCACAATGAATCCTTAAACGTTTACAAATGCGAAACCGTGCCAAACCATGAAGATAAACGATCCACGGAATAATTAAATGTGTTTCTGCTAGAACTCCTATTTTTAAGATGATATCTATGTATATAAACTAGACATATATGTACTGTTACGAAGGACAAAGTTAAAGACAAACTTATACAATTAGGATGTACTAAACTTAACTAAACCCTGTTCCATGTAGACTGCTTCACACTTCATTAAAACAAAGAAGGCACCTGAGATAGCTTTCGCTTTAAAAATAAAGGTAGCTTTAAATAAAGATTTAATAATCTAATAACGAGTATGGCCTCCTTCTGTTTGAATTATAGTCTGACAGCATAGCCATAATTCATGCAACCATCTACGAAATGCTGTAATATTAGGCGGCGTTATTCATCCAATGGTCTACCGAGAAAAATAATGACTTGAGATAACGCAAAATGCATCCGAGGCGTTATAAGTTACCCGAAGTTTACATAAAAAGGATGCGAGTTAATTATGTTACGTACAACAGCTATTCACTCTATTTATCTCTAATGGGACCGGCAAACGTTGGTATTTATCATAATAAAAATGATGGCAAATTGGTAGAGATATCTTATAGGTTAACAGGGCGGAGTCTATTTCTTCTTATTGCACTAAAGTTTTATTCCATCTATCTTTATTGGTGGATTCTTAACCTACCTAGTCTTAGCTTTAAAAATGCTTAGAGAATTCGCTTAGAGGATTAGCTGAAAATGTGGGGTATATTGCAAAATTTTATCAAATCTGCTTGTCTGCACTCTTTGGAACAACATATTTATGTTTTGATAGTGACGTTAGAAGGCCAGAAAACAGTTAGTTTTGGAAAACAAACCGATGTGAAATAACAGAGATTTCGTTCCAATTTGATTATTTAATTATTATTCTACACGATTTTTTAGAAACTATCATTTCTACTTGAAGTTTATTTTAGCAACAATTCTGTAATCACGAATATGAACAAGTTAGATCAAGATTCGCAGGTCTCGTCAGTGCTTTTCCGAATACAAGACCTAACTTCATCGCAGTTCGCTATTCAACCTATATTGTACAAAATTTGCGATAATGGACGAATTCTAACCTCGTTCCCCCTACTGGAGAAGATAGTGAACAATATATTAAGAATTGGCTCAATATAGGTATAGTCTGAAGACGAAAATGCAGGTTGAACATGATAAATGAAGATGATGTCGCTACTATATTAATTAAAGAATGCTTTCTTTAAGAAAACGGTCACTTGAACTAGATATTAGTGAGTCGCATATTCGAAGATTACAAAAAAATAAACCTATTCCAACTATATTTTAATCATAGGTTAGAACCGACAGAGGATGCCAAATGTCTTGATTTTTATTTATGGAATTGTTGTTAACTGACTAAACAACAAACTTGGAGAAAAGTAAATTAGCAGAAATGGATCAGTCTTACGGCTAGCAATGAGTCCAGATTTTTATCTATGGGGACATTTAAAATAAATCGTATACAAGACAAATAATCCAATAACATTGAAATTTAAAAAAATCATAAACAAGAAGCTGTAGCATCCGTATGGGATGACGAAATTCGGAATGGTTAAGAAAAACTACATCATAGTCTTGAAGTATGTGTTGAAGAGGGTGGGGGATTTATGAAACAGTTAACAGTTGATAATAAATAATAAAATTTGATAGTTCACTTGGTAGATTGACTAAATTTACCAAGCATTTTAATGTGTCTGTAGTTTCTGTTTGTATTCGAAAGAAAATCTGAGATACAAATTCTACTAACTCATCAAGCTTGGAAATGTAAATGCTTTTTTAAAACTCTATGACATGCACCATGAGAAATATTTATAGGTCGACCAGAATGCCGTGGCAGTGATAACGTGTTCTGCGCATATAGGTAGAGTGTATACGACAATATAACCTCTATGACTTAAAAGCAACTGTCACGGGATTCTGGTCGATCTATAGTTGCTGTTTGATTTGACGAATAGGAGATTGTGGCTGTTGCTCGATTAAATCTCTAACTGCATCAATAGTTTCAGGTATTCTTACATTTGGTCTTCCACTACCCATTTTGCGATTAGCACTTTCCGTTTCCTGAAATAATGTGAACGTATATTTTAATTGCGTTTTAAAAGTATCAACAAAATATGGAAATCTATTTCGAAAGTCTGCAGATGCGTTTTCAACAGAGTAAATCCATTCATCATTGGTCACAACACCACTACGAAAATAGCATTCCATCATAAGATTTATATTCTTAATTAAAAACACTTTTCACTTGTTTGACAGATGGTATAGGGAAACAATTAATATACCTATGTTATGACCTTTATAATAATAATAATAATAATAGTAATAATAATGTCTTTATTTGCCACAATCACAAACATCAACACAATAAACATCATAACAAAAGATAGTAAATGACAAGGTGGGAAAATGGCAAGAAAAATAAAAATCGACATGCCTAGTCTACTATTTCACTCTATGATGACCATCTGCAAGTGGGAAAGTTGTCTCATCAAGTCCAACCAACCCCCATGATAAACAATGGTAAATCATCCAATTAAACCTAACCAAAAAAAAATCTTTAAAATTTTCAAGGCAAAGTTAGAGATATTCGAAAATTTATCGACCAAAGACTTAAAGATCTCTGATCAGCTTCCAAAAATTTGTGAATAAAAATCGTAAATGTTCAAAAAATCTAAAACCAACTAACCTACCAAATAATCAAATCTAAGCTTAAAATTATTCTAAAAATCCGAAAAACCAAATCGCAAACCCCGATTTCAAATCTAGTAAAGAGTTTAACCCCCTCAGATGTGTTTGTTTAAATGCGTCCAATCAGGCAATCTTCAAAAAAATCCGCATTAATAAATTCGAAATGAGTACTTTGACCGTGGTGGGAGAACAGAAGAGAAAGAGCCAGGAAGAAGAACTCGCCAGAAAGATTGTAAGTTTATGAGCTAGGTTGCATTCCTAGCCGTTCTAGGCCGTAGAAAAGTCAAACCTTCTAAAATAAGATGATTGAGCTGCGCGACCTTTACTGTTCCAAAATCTGCAGTCCTGTTTATTGATATACTCTCTGAGATAAAAGTGAGCTTCGTCCACAAGTGAGAATTAGTTTCAAAGTTTATTCGGAAAAAATCTAAAGTCTGTGGTAGTTCCACAGGCATCTAATGTTTGCGTTTTGACATATCCAGGTCATTCACCTTTTCATTGAAAGTTTGTTCATTATATTTGTGATCAAATAAGATTTTATTGCATACCAAAATGGACTACACTGACACTACAATTACTATATTTAGAAACGTACTATGCTAACTTTGTTGACTAGTTATAACTAAAAGGACAACAAATGAAAACAATGTTGAAAGCGTTGTTGCTTAAAAAAGAACCTTTTCAATTATCAGTAGTGTTACCTAAGGAAGATATCATAAATTGTCTCATATATTACACTACATACATAATATGCTAATTTTAGATGTGTCATGTTAATAAAACGTAACTGTTGGTATTCTCTTCGTTCATAAGCATTAAGATTTCATGTATCCCGTCACGACCACCACTAAAACAACAATAGATCTCCGCCCTCGCAAAAAAAAAACTCTCATATATGTCAACAGCTCGAACCACATTCATCCAGCGAAGCTGTCGTCTTTAATTCGACATCGTACAAGCACTGAACATCTTGACAGTAATTGCTAAGAATGTGTAAGATGAAATGTGTTCTTAACGAACGCGTGTAGGTTACTGTTCTTGGCTTACCAGGAAGAATATATGGAAATTGTATGCCTTATTATCTAATAAAACATAACAAGATAAACGCTAATATGTTAGTAAGCGACTAGCAAATTCGGGTCCATTACGAAGCTGACACTCAGCGATTCTTAAGAGATTCTTAGAGGCTGCACAGTGTATGTGATAACAATAGCTGAGAGATATACATAGCTGTAGAGCTTTACTACGCAAATATGCTGAAACTAACTGCGATAGTATTGTGTTTACCTTTAATTAAGTAAGTTAAATTGAAGATAATTTATGTTGGAATCATTCTTGCCGTTGCAATTTAATTTCTAAAGTAGGGCGCATGTAATCTGTTTAGAAGTGGGTTATCTCGAGAACTACATCAAACTATTAGATTTAAAATGTATCAAATAAAGTAATTTCCGTTTTGTTCTTCCTGCTTTTAGTGTTTTGTGTAAGAATACACAACTGGAAAGGGAGATGCTTTTGGAGAATTTATTGCATTCAGATGTTTATGATCGTCAAATAAAACCAGCGAATGGAAACGATACAGGTAAGGTTATTTATAATATATTTTTTTAATTTTTTTTTCTTACGAGATTACACCTATTAAGCGAAATATAAAATTATTAACAATTACGTCATTAAGATGGCTAAGAATTTAAGATGTACTTTACCAGGAGAAGCCAAGCCCTCATGTGATTTACCATCCTCTTTTGGTAGAGGTTGTGTAGAGAGTTCGGTGTGTGAGATTGATACTTTTTATGGTGGGTGTAGTTGCAGCAGCTTTCTAAGCTATATTACTCGTTACAACTACCACTGTCAGAAAAAAAAGTATATTTTTTATATTATTATTCTTTGTGAGTTTTTTCAAATAAGGAGACAACCTAATAATTTTTTGAGGTCAATTGGAGTCTCACCAACTTTCTTTGGTTTTTGTTTTCCACATTACTTGTTATTGTTTGTTAGAAAACCTCTATCGAAAGACGCAAGGATTAAAGAGACAAATTTCCGTTTTTTCCAAAACCACTCATCGCATTTTGATACACAGTAATCCTGTTATAATAATTTTTCCTTTTATCCTGAATTGTCATTATATTTCCTGGATAGTTTCTGAGCCAGCTTTCCACAACCTGATCATTTTATGTACTCTATAGAAACATAAAGGATACGTTTCCTGGTTCTAGCCGATGTGAAGTATAGACTGGTAAGACCAGACTACGAATTAGCTCAAGATATTTTACCTGTCTTGCTTGATCATCTACTATTAGCAAAATGAGAAAAAGTTTGGTGCATTACATAAAATGGTTGTTTCAAACCCAATTCGTTTCATATTGTCTTAGTACTGAATAGTGATGCCTGTCTCATCACAATTGTAAATAGAACTTGGATTAAATGGTGTTTGTCTACTAGCTATGCCAGCAATTTAACAAAACGATTAAAATTTAGTTTGTTGAATGCAGAGGTTCTCGCAGCAGATGTATGATTAGACTGGCGATTACATTTCTTTATTTTGTTTTATAAAAGCCTTTTCCTGTCATTTTTGATTTTTGTGGAAAAGCTATAAGAAATTTTAAGTTCAGCGTAGTGATACGTCATCAGTTATATTAAGCCAACATAGTAATTTTGCCATGCTTAGCAGATATCCTGTAAATTCCTCTTCTTGTTGGACAATAAAAACAGGCTTAAACTGCAATCAATCGACGTATCAAAGATATTAAGTAAAGAAGGGGTAAATTACATTTTGATACCATCACTGGGAATTTTGATTAGCGCTTAGGGTATTGTGTCTAATTGGATCTATGGTGTTCAGTTGGTACTTTTGCGACATTTTTTTTTTTTTGTTACAAATTGGGAGTCACTCATAATTTATACACACGCGATATCATATACAGCAACGAGATGTTTAATCAAAATTAACGAAGATCTGTTTACAGATAGGTACTTGTTTGCACAGCGTTCAACAACAGGTAATATAACAGAAATGTGTTCAAACAAATAAATAGAGCAGATAATCATCAAACGACAGCACAAATCACATATGCAAATAGACAAAGGAAAATATTTACAATTTCGTGATTTAAAATCTGTCACCAGAGTTTTTTAGCTGTTTTCCGATATAACACTCCCATTCACAACAACAACAATTCTTTAATATGTATAAATAGAGCGTTTTCTATATTATCTCTGCATTAAATATATTCTCTTAAAACAAATTAGAGAGACAATTGCAAACATAGTACATATCAAGGTTTCAACCTCAGACACAATAATAATAAAGGCTCATTTATACATGCTAGTCAACTCGGCCGAGTGATTGACTAGCAAGCTACTAGCACTCAAATAAAACGTGTAAACATTCACTGGTGCTAGTTCTTCTTCTTCTTCTTCCTTAGGAGTCTTTGGCTTCTGGGTAAACCATTCCAGCCAGGTATATACAAGAGCATGGTTGTCGAGTGCCTATTTTTCCTTTACTTGGTATGGTTCTTTTGTCACCTAAATTCACATAAGTGTCTTGATAACATTTACTGTGGTTCAATCTAACTACTGGGCATTTATATTAGTTCAAGCTACACTTGGGATGCAATTAAGCTTTAAGCCTGCACGGTTAAAGCCGTCTATTTTGTTACTATTAGAGGTTCCGGAAGCGTTGTTTGATTTAATAGGATATGAGAACATTTAGAGTATATGAATATCAGGAAATGGCTTAAAGTTTTAATTTAATATCATGTAGCAAGTTCATAATTGCATGAATTCTATTTTCGTTGAAATTACACAGGATCCTGTATAATTCTATGGGAGACTGCAGTTTAGAGTTTAGTAATCCTTCGTATAATTGATCTGATCTTCTTTTGTATTAAGTACATCCAAAGAATATGTAGTTCGCGTGTCCATAAAACCACAAGAGCAATCTGCAGTTTCCTTAACTTTGATTTTAAATAGACGAGCTTGGAAGGAATTAAATTTCTTCCAGACGATTGCCTGTTACAACTGGAACAGGCTATTTCAGGGATTGATTGGTTGAGTGCTCTGGAGGGTTGCGATCTTGAGTTGGAATATAACTGACTAATGAAAAGTGTAACAGAAGAGATGAGTAGACTGTATGTCACAAAAACCAGGAATGTTAATAAATAAATGTCAACTTAAAAGACAATTATACGAGGATTTTTCAAGGGGGCTAATGAAAAGGGAAGACTACACTGGGTTTTGTAAAGATCTGAAAATGGATATAAAAAAACTAAATTTTAACTTTCTAGTTTTATTCTCTCCTGCTCTGGCCTATTCTTTTTCATCTACTCCTGACCATATCATCAAATATCCCTTGTATAGTACATATTCCTTTGATTATAGGCTATAGCGATAATAACCCAAATAAACAAACATGAAGTACTAGGATTTCCTTGATAGTCCGATAAAATTATCTACAAACGAATACGACAAGCGTTAATCCATCATAGGAATACCTTTTTTCTACTCGCTTCATTCCAGCCACTTTTCCCCCACAATACTCGCTTCTAGTCCAACAAATTTACCCTTGATTCTTCGCTCGGGGCACCCACCCATATTTCGATTAATTTAATTAAAGGCGACATCGCTAATTAAAATCTCCGTGGAGCTATGGTTATCATGGAAGCGGCTGCGCAAATTTATGCAATTATTTTGATTTGCAGTCGATTGTGATTACCATCGTACAGTACGGGGTATTTACAACGACGAGTGAAGTGAGAATCGTTCCGGTAGATTAACGCTGGATTTATTTCAGATGCATTACGAACGTAGTATTTAGCTAATTTTTGTTGTGGGATATGGAAACAATTAGTTAATGTACTGTAGTTTTTTTGAACTAAAATCTAGCTAACAGATGGTGTGTGAGGCTATTGTTGTTTACAATTAATCTAGATTCTTTTGTATTCATATTTATTTTTTTTATTTATATTTATATTTATATTTATATTCTGTGTGGAAACGTCTTTTCCATAGATAGTTGTCTTTAATTCTTTCAAATACTCTAAAAAGGAGATTTTGACTTGAACAGCATTTTGAACAATTTATTTGCTTGTCAATAAACTAAAAAGTTTTCTTATACAATCTTGAGACACATCTTGTTGTTGTTTCAATAAATAGGATTGCAACTATGACATCATTCGAGAAAAAAGATTCCTGAAATGCTTCAAGAACTGTACATCTCATAATTGAAATTACTCAACATACATGATCGATGCCTGGTGATATTAAATGAAACCACGTTTCCAGTTGATTTAGGAACCCCGTTGTGGTGAGATGCAAGTTTCGCTGTCAGAAACTTCAAAACAGTGCTCACCTGTGTGACTAACCACACAGGTTGAGGTTGACACCTTAATTTTTTGCAAGATTTTCAGTGCCACTTTGAAGGCATAACCTTTTTGGTGAACAATTACCGCAGACCAAAAAATGCCTGTGATAGGCGGTCATGCTGTATTGTTGAAAATCATCCTGGTATCCACTGTACCCACTTGTGTTGTGTAGTACCTCACGGTGTGTTACTTCCGACCTTGCCAACTAGAAGGCATGGGGATGAAATTAGTACATTTTGGGAGGTATCATGGGTCATCAAGTAGCTAGAGGTATCATGGATCATCAAGGTTGAGATGCGATGCATGATGAAATTAGATCTTGCATTCGGAGTTGCTCTGATGAGACCTGAGAGGTCGAAACCACATAGTCCGCATCTAATTTATCTTTTTTTATTGAGGTTAAATTATGAGATATGAGTCAAAATGATTCGATGAATCCAGTCTGAAAAGCTTGAAGAATCTATCAATTGTATAGGTTGCATAATAACAATATAGGCTCGTTTCTAAACAGCGGAAACTGATGCAGCGACAGAATAGAATTGATAATGAGGGTTGGCACTCCATACGGATTACAGGACTTTCTAGGCTGCCCTCAAATCCGTCAACTACCGTCATTTCTACTAATCCACACAATCTCAGACAAATTCTAACTTATTTTCTTCGGTAAAATACTTCCTAGTTTGTTGTGAAATAATTTTTCATACGAAATTAAAGCAAAGATATTTCAAAATAACAAATAAATTATTATTCCAGACATGCTTGATTCGTACAAAATACATCTTAGAATAATTACTTAAATTTTGATCAATTTCGCAATCAACAGAAATACTGAATGACCGCAAATTAAGTTTTTCATAACCCCAAAACTTAATTGGATCATTTCCATGTTACCGCAAGAAGATCGTTATAAATAATTGAATGCAATTCAACAAGAGTTCGCTTATTACATTTCATAGCTCGTAATTTTATACAGCTAATAACTACTTCTCTTTCGTTTTAAATAAATACTGTAATCCGGAGAAAGGAAACACTTGACCTCATTAGCCAACAACCTCAATTTCCTAATTGAAAATCGTAAAAATGAAGAAAGTCCTCGCATTCTGCTGCTATGAGCAACACAAGAAAAACCCACCCAGAAGTCGGTTATATCGGGGGCGAAAACCTCAATTTACTTTCTAATATTACCTTCTGATTTACAGATTCGCCGACGACCGTATCCATTAATTTGCACATCATCTCGGTGAGCCAAATTGATGATCTTAAAATGGTAAGTGTTGTTGTAGTAGTACCTGGCTACGTACTGTGTACTCGTGCTGAATTCTGGTACTCTTTGTGGGAGACGACCACAGACGCTACTGTCATTAGTTTCAGGGCGCGTAAATTATCGACGTCTTGTCGCGCTCGTTGCCTCCTTCTCTTTACTAGAATGAAGGAGAAGCATCGGGAGAGGAGGAGGCGGAAATTAAGCTTCAGGTTTTTGAAGTGTTACGCACGAGAATCTAATTATCGACAGTTGATTAATCGATAGGTAGTAATTAAAATGAAGAGAGGGAGTGTATTTTTCATTTTAAATATTTACCGGGGAAAATGAAGGGGTTTAGGTATTTAAAAGTCTTGAAAATAGAATCTTCATTAGTGTGGTTTTTCAGTTTGTTGCAATCAAAAATAGTCTTTATGACGTTGCACCTATTGTGACTGATTAATTTATTTATTTGGACAGCATATCTCCAGAGTTGGATGCATTCTATTAACTGTCAGTTTTGATTATGGTCAATATTTTTGAATAAAAGCATTAGCAAGCTTAAAAGCATTTTCCCCAATGATGCTGATAGTGAAGACTGAAAGAAGAGGCTCTGCGTAAATCTCCTAAAAGAAAAACAAAAAAATGTCCTTACTATAGCAGATAAAACTTTGCATTTCCTAGTTACAGTATCATTAGAGAACTATGCAGCAACTCGTAATTGTCACACTTCAAACAAATACAGACTAACCTCCGTAGAACGATAACAGGAACGACGTTTCGCTTACAAAGTTCAGATTCCCTGAGGGTATCCAGATTCTCACCCGTTTACATACTTGTGTGAGTACGTACAAGAAGATGTTCGAACCAATAAAGCGTTTCGAGATAGCTGTTAGAAGGGCCCGTCGTGAGCAGGTCTCACATTTCCCTTGCATACGACACCGACGTACCATATGCCACATAGTAAAACTGGAGGAGGAACAATACAAGCGGGCTTTCTTACGTAACTGCTCGTGAAAGCATAGAACTATGGACATTTGCCTGAATTTACTGAGAAATGTTCCCGCGCGTAGTGGTTTTAATCGTTTATCCATTATAGTTATGTCTAAAGGATTACCGCAATAAATGCGTGTTCTTATACATACGTGAGCTTAATACAACGCTGTACATGCTTTAGATTAATTACAGCTAACTTTTTCTGAAAACCATAGTTACGTCAGTTACATAAATATAATTTGTGTAACTTCGGTCAGTATTAAAACGTTAAATTTGTTTGTAGAGTCTTTTAACGCTTTCGTGGCGGGGCTTTTGAATGCTGCCGGGCCTAGAACACGGGAACGTTCAGTGCTTACGCGTTCGTTCCCGTTTTACATGCGCACTACGTGCACAATGTCTTTAAACAATAAAATACAATAATTTTTTTATTTCCAAAGTAACACAAACATGACTAAATACATCTAATTACTACAAGGAAAAGCATGTCAAACCCAATAAACTTTTTTTGCATGGTAGGCTTTAAAGCATGGTATGGCACACAATGCCACATCACAGGAAATGCATCCATATGTAGTTTCTTTTCGCACCTTCTTTTTGGAACAGATAACGCATCTCTTTCGAATTTGCCTCGAATCCTGGTTTTCCAAATGAGATATGAAATGCCTTGCAGTCAGTCTCAATCTGCGACAGTCCTCTTGCTAGATGATCGTGGTTTATCTACATGATACTTTTCAAATATCTCTCTGACCACTGTTAACTGAAAATCTGGTATTGATATATTGCTGCCAGTTTTCATTTTATACAGTGAATGCGCATTTAGTAGTGACATGTCAAGTAAAAGGAAGAAAACTATTTTGTACCACTTGACACTTTTACGTACAGAAGCAATAGCAGCATGCAGCATGTCCGTTCGATCTACAGCTCCGATATTATTGTTGTAATCAACAACAATCTTCGGTTTCATTAGTTGTTCATTAGTGAAAGGTTTCTTCGCTCTATAATATCCATTTCTGGCGTGTGGAATGTACTCAATAAGGCCACCACACGTTTGTCTTGCCATTTCAAGGCATGTAGATTGTTCGAAGTAAAGCTTTCTATATCTTCTCGCTTTAACTTTGCTTTCATTGAAGGCATGTTTTTCCTGTTTTGTTTTACTGTACCACAAGCATTCGTTTTGTTAGACCAATCATTCTGATTTTCCACAATTTATCTTTCTCTGCAGCATTACTATTATCTACAAAATGTATGTTTCGTAAGATCGTTATATAACGGTCTCGGAAAAAATATTTGACCAGAAAGCGGCGTTGACAGCAAAGCATCCTTTGACCAGTAGTTTACCAATTTCAACTTTTTCACTTGTGCCATCACAAATGAAACACCGATAAAATATTTCATTTTTCGTAACATCCATCCATCTTTTATCATGGGTTACGTGTTCTGTTTTTGTTTGATTATGGAATAAATTTGTCTGTTCTGTAATTTGTGCTACAATATTTCCAGAAAAGAACAATTCGAAACATTGTAGAGCTCCAAGATCAACTTCATTTGAACAACCTGAACTGCTATTATCAAAAAAATGATTCTTTGGTATATAATTAGCAGACTGTGTCCACCATATTGTTTCGGGATGACGCAACTGAGACTATTTCTTTGTTGGTTTGCCTGAAAAGTACATAACATCTAAGCACACAGGCACAAGATAGGAATCTTTCACAAGCGTAGAAAATGCAATAAATAATGAAAAAACTTACCTTCGCTTATTGGATTTTGATTTAAATCGTTTTCTGAAGTATTATTAATATCACATGCAGCCTATCCAAATTCATCATCAATTTCCATTCCATTATTCTCATCATTTTGTAAATCACTATCCGAGTCACTCTGTGGGTCGAAAGCTAAGGTTAGATGCTCTTCGTCGCTATCTAGCTCCTCCAAAATTCTTTCGAGCTCCGCGTTAGATAATTGTCTCTTATCGTCCCAACTAATTTTTGTTAAACTCTTATTTATTTTAACACGTACTTTTAATTTCTACGTACTTAGTCTGGCATTGTACTTTTTTTCAATATTCACACTACAAGTGCTTCTAACGAATTGACAAGTTACAACTTGTATTTTGTATAGTGAGTACGTAATAGAGTGTTTGAAAAATTGCGTCGCCCGTATATATATGTACAGTCTGTTTCAAAATTAATGTCATCCTCGCAATTAAAAGATCCAATAAAAATCATCTTCCCTATAACTCGACACAATTTTTGATTGATGAATATCAATATTGTAATTGCGCTCTAAAATAAATGTCGGTCAAACCTAGTGCATTCGTTTCGCAACAGGAGTTATAATGTATCTTCCATCACATCAAGCGACATTAATTTTGGGACAGACTGTACATACAGATCTCATTGGCAGGTTTGCGCATTTTTGCAGTTCCCGTTACGAAAGGGTTAATTACTCCCAATGTACACAACAGAGGAACAAATTCAATTTTATACGTGGTATTTAGAAGGATCATCGTTACGCGAAGTTGCAGCTCTGTTTAGTGTCCAGTATCCAAATTCCTAGCCATTCAACGATAGCAAATGCAATTAATAAATTGAAATCTTCTGGTTGTATCAATACTATCCACAATAAAAAACGACTTACAAGACCAAGAGTAATAACAGAAGATTTGGAATTAAATGTTGTGGCTTATGTGGAACACGACAAGTACGCAACATCTAGAAAAAATGTTTCGGAAATGGGCATAAGCTAAGGGACCGTTTTAAAGATTTTGAAGATGCACAAATGTAAGTCAGTTAAGTTCCAAATGCATCAAGAATTAAGGCCACATGATTATGAAGAACGAATACGCTTTTGCGAAAATTTCAAAAATTTCAAAAATAAATACTGACAACGATTTTCTCAAAACAAATCTCTTCACTGACGAGACGACATTTATTAAACTCGGGAAACCTAATCGCCAAAACTGTAGGTACTGGTCGAAGGAAAATTAACATTTATACAACGTAACGAGAACGCAATATCCTGAAAAAGTAAATGTTTGCACAGGAACCATTAATTATTATATTAATATTAATTATTATAGGCCCATTTTCTTATCGATGGTAACCTAAACGCAGACAATATTGTCAATTACTACGGAATAGAATTATTCCAGCATTAAATTATCAAAATTTAGAGCAAATCTGGTACCAATGCGATGGCGCCTCATTATTCGTCAAATTTTATCCAAATTTTAAGTGAAAGATTTCCTAATCGATGGATCGGAAGAGGGGGACCAACTAGTTGGCCACCAAGGTCTCCAGACTTAAATCCGTTGGATTTCTTTTACTGGGGAAGGGTGAAATCTTCGGTGTACAACAATGTTCCTCTAGGCAGCATTGACGAGCTCAAAAATAGAATTCAGAGGGCTTCTCGGGAAATTACCCCTCAACAAATAAGCAACGTTTACGTTTACTGTATACGTGGCAATTAGTTTAATTTAATATATTGCTTTTATAATTTTTTAAGGTTACGATACGCAATAAATGAAAGAATTCACATCCACCCAAAATGTATTATAATTTCAGCCGAGATACTGCTACGAAATCGCGTGAACATAAAAAAAAGAAGAAAATCGTAAAGATAGATACGCAGGAATCGTGTAAGCTGCTGCCATCTCTCTTTGCAACGCGTTCCTTAAACGACACTCACATGCTGGTAATTTAGGTTTCAATTTCACACAGAGATGCTGGATGGATGTTTCGCGCACTTATTTTTTCCTTCACTGCTATTACTCCTTCGTCATTGATGTACACTCGTGGCAAATATTAAGTAAACACGCCGAAACAGGGTTTCACATTCTTTAGTAAATATGTGGTAGTGTTCATTAATAATCATTAAGCTCATGGGTCCTGATCATCAACCGAATACCTATGATGAAGGTCATTGAGCCCTCAAAAGATGTATCCCGAATTAATTAATTAAATGTTGTGGTGTTGGTGTTACCGATTTTTTGAACTGTAACCTACTAGTCCACACTCCTTGAAATCATATAGTCCATCGATGGAGTCACAAAAGAAACTTACACCATTTGAGTAGCTTTTATTTGTTCTTAGAAGTGTGTTAGTTATTTGATGCATCATATGATAGATGGCAATTGATTTTTAATTTTCTTGTTGGAAGCAGGATTATAATTTTTTTAGGGGATGCCATCACATCCTTCAAAACTTCACTTATCGTCTTTCTTTTCAAAAGTCGAATTTTGTTAATTGGTTCCTTTTCATTGCTATCAGTTCCGTTATTGTAACTAACTATTCTCCCATTTTCTGGTTCGCTATGGACTTCTATTTCTTCTTATAACAAGCCAGTGTATTTATTATTTTCCCTGTTTATCAATAAAGTCTGTGTTTTGTTATTTGTATTCAATCCAATTGAACAAATAAATTTGTTGAAGAAACTATAATTTTCTTGGCCAGTATAATTTCTTGATTTTTACATTTCATTATTCTGTAATACAGTATGCCCAAAAATATACAACACTAACATTACTGAAGAATTACTTATACATTATTATGTCTTCAGAATACATGTTCAAAATATGCTCCATGGCGTTGTAGGCACTGTTGATAACAGTCACGCAGTTTTTCAAACGTATTAGAGAACACAGGTTACTGCATATTCCTGAAAAACGAGACGACCTTCTAGCATAAGTTCTGAGTGGGTCTGTACCGCTGAAGACTTTCTCCTTTAACATACCCCATACGTAGGCATTCGGTGGTATAAGATCAGGGGAATGTGATGGGTAGTTGAAATTAGAACTGAAGAAAAGTTTCCTGCAGCAATGCTACCGATTGTTGAGCAGTGTGACTGGTCGCCCCGTCCTGTTGAAACCACTGATTTTCCATCCGACAAAACCTTCTGAGATCTCGGGGACAAATGGCGTTACCACCATGTTTCTATACCGTTCCTAATTAATTCCTCCAAGTGAATATGACTTTTATCTGAGAACCACACACTATTCAAGAAATCTGGATCCTCGCCTGCATAGCCAAGAAATTGTCCACAATAGGCAACCCTGGTATTCATATCTTGGTTTGTCAATCGTTGTCCAACTTGAATTCGGTACGGAAATCCATCTATGTCTTTGAACAAACGCCGAATCGATGTACTACTGATATTCAACTTCAATGTCGTTCGCCGAAAACTTCGGCTCGGTGATTGCAAAACCTGATTGAGGACACGTCCATGGTTCCCAATTGTTCTCACAGTTACTACCCTACTAGACCTTTGCCAGAACGACGAAATTTCTCAACATTAGAAAGCATAACTTTGTTGGTTGGTGGTTTCCGTACGATTGAAAATAATGCTCAACAATAAACACTTTTTCTTCAGTCGTGAGACCAATTGTCAACTATTACATCACATATCAACGTTCTTTGCACTACTAAAAACACATAACGCTACTAGTATCATACGTCAAAAAGCAGACATGCGCATAACAGTGGCACGCAATTCAGTGTTGTATATTATGGCGCATACCATATATTAGCTTTTGGTGATGGACTCTGGCTGGAAGAAATTTCAAGAAAATCGAAAATCAAGTGATCTGGATAGTTTTCTAAATCAAGAACCGTATTAATGAAGGTGAAGTCAAAGTTTGACTGTTAGGATTTCTTTAATACTTTTCTTGACAATTCCATTGTAGTTTTCAATAAATTTTACGCTTTCATTATTATTATCTGTATTGGAAAGTATTGTGCTACAATCTATAAGGCATCTGATGTAGTCTGAAACGTCTTCATGAGTGGGGCTACAGACCCACTGTGATGATCACTCCACTACAGGCTTTTGTCTTTAAAGAAGCAATTGGTTTATCCTTCTTTAGAATAGATTTTTTTTCATGGTCGAAACGTCACTTATGGGTGAATTTTTTCCAAGCTTGCTTTAGTCGGAACAAAACAGTCACGTCTAAATGCTGCAGAAGGTGTATCTTATTTGGAAGAGGAGAGGGAGTGTAAGCTGAACTTGTTTCATGTTTAAGTCATAATATGCACGCTCAGACGTATCTCCGCTGCGTCCATCCTGCGCCTGAATGACCAATGTTCTTCAATTCAGGGATCCTGATAAGCTGATTGAGCAGACATTTCAATTTAAAGATTGTTAGTGGAGAAATAATTTAATTTTTATCAGATATGGTGATCAAAGTTGTGATATTATCTTTAACCGAGGTGCCAACACCATACAGTCCTTTTCCTTTTTGTCTCAGGACAAATTCTCCTTAAGGAAAGACTAATTTTGGTAATTTAAAATATCTACATCGTCGCTTAAACGAGTTTGTTTCTTGAAACCATTTCCTGGTGGTAGCTTTTGAAACTGCAGCACTTTCTAAGACGTATTCTAAGAACATTAAACTTTTTATAAGCTATATCGATATGCGTTCCATGTTTTTTCATTTCTAACTAGTGTTTCTTCGTCAACAGGGAGACACTAACGTTAATCCTACTTCGCCAGAGTGATTATCATTTTGACATATTATCGAGTTTTCTTCGACAACCTTTTTTGCAATTTTTCATTTATCAGTGTTCATAAATTAGTAACAAAACAATTTAAATTCATTGATTAACTTAATATTAGTTACTAAATCGTTTATACATTACACGACATTTACAACAAGGAAATTGTTTATTTAAGGTTGTCTTCGAATGTACGCCTTACGTCGTAAAAAGATAACCATTTTCTCTTGTGTCGTTCGTCGAAATGATACAGACGAGGTGTATCAAACGAGCAATGCCCCCTAGCGGATGATAATATTCGCCGATGCTATCACGCCATTCTTTTATTAACGTCATTAGAACGCGTTAATGGAATCGTTAAATGAATGTTAAACTCACAGCTCTCCTAGAGTTACTCCTATTACTTTAGGTTCATCCCGGGGATTTTACGAGTATCGACTGGATTTATGGGAGTATATCCAAAACTGAATCAATGCTGAAGCATCAGATGTAGTAAACTGAGAAGACGATTCAGGATGTGTTTATATCGAATATTTTTTGTTTTATGGAAGGCTTTATGGCGTATGGCCGTTTTAGATAATTTTATATGGTTTAAACATTAATTTTCATAAATAGATTCTATTTATGTTATGTATACTAAACTTTTGATACAATTCTTGCAGCTATACACTCTAGATCTATACTTTCGACAATCATGGACTGATGAGCGCCTAAAATTTAGTAGCGAGCACATCGATTTACTAACGCTTAGCGACAGCCATTTGATTTGGGTGCCAGATATATTTTTCGTGCAGGCACATAAAAGTTACTTTCATGATCTGATGGAACCCAACACTTATGTGACGGTTAACCAAAACGGAACCGTATTCAGAAGCGCAAGGTAGCAAAATCATTCGCCGTTTTGTTTTAAAATAGTTATAATTTAAATTTTGATATTTCAGAGTCACTTTGATACTGCGCTGTCCCATGCAGTTTGGAAGATTTCCATTCGATAGGCATATCTGTAATATAAACATTGAAAGCTGTTAGTATACGATAAAAAAAATTGTGTTGGTAATTGTGATAATTTTTATAGCTTCAGTGAGTTGTAGATCAATGGAAAGCTCAAGATATTCATTTGCAATGGCTCGATGATCCGGTGACACGTACTGATGAGATTTTGTCTCCATTATTCACTTTTGACAAATACACAACTTCTGCTGGATTGATTGCAGTGAAGTCAGGTAATACTAGTTAGGTGTAATTAAAGTCTTTATAACTCCAATGCCAACACTAGTCCTTCGCCAACCTTTCCTTTTATGATAGAGTTTAGAATGGTAGCTTATAATAGCTTTCAAAACAGGAAGAGAGACCCTGAATGGCAACTTGGGTTTTTTATCTATTATGGCCCCATCGAACCTTAGTTCTTCCAACTTGATTGTACACTGAACCTAAAGGTAATTCGCATTTCCCTGTCTACTCTTAAATAGTCGGCAAGCAATGCCTAGTGGTCATTAGAGATCCCTGTAGGTGACGTAATTTTGTTTCTATTAATAAAAATCGCTTTCTGGCGTTTTATCTGGGATTCCGAAATGCCTCAAGCCAGAAAGTTTATTTCAGTTGGGTCTAGGTATTCACTAGTAAGCTCTGATTTGACAAATCGCTTCAGGACCTATGAATAGCCTTTTGAATGTCAGATTGTTTTCGGTAAAACATCGCACCGTAGCTTCTTAGTTTTTTTCAAGTTTGGTCTCCATCAAATGGTGCTACAAAAACTAGAAAATGAGTTTTATTTCTACTTGTGTAATTAGAGATTATTTAGGCTTTCACTCTAATCATCTACAAACATCTTCATCTACCATGTCATTAATTTGCGTTATCAGTCGAGCCTCTTTCAAATTATAACATATCAGTACGTGATTTAGACTTAGAGAACTATCACTTTCCGTTTTCTTTATTATTGTTCAATGCTTTGCAAAATACATAAATGGGAAAGAGGATTAAGAAAGGGAACGATGAACATTTATGTGAAATCATGAAGATCAAAGAAGGTTCTTAAAAAAGACAAAATATCAGAAAGACCAAATCAAAAAACAATTTTTCATCGAACAACCCCTAATCACGTTACCATAATCTGACTTAAGTAACTTGTCCATTTAACTCTACTAATTAGGCAATGTAAAAAGCCAGCTAAAGTGACACAAAACACAAATAAAACCTTGAAAGCTGACACCAAATCCTACCATAATCCATGACGAAATTAAAAGTCTTAAGGCGTTTCTTATGCCTGGCACACAATACCAGCAGGAGTTCTAAAAGTTTTAAAAGTTGTAATACATTGATCTTCAATTAGACAAAAGATTGCCTACATCTCAAACCTAAAAAAAATGACAATCTGAAACGAACAGACTTCAAAAGAAAAAAAAACTTACAAATAAAATCCCCTAAATTTGAGTGCTCAAAACCTGTAACAGTTCCAAGCCATATAAAATTCTGAGATCCAGAAAAAAGTCTAAATTTGTATAGCCAAACATAACTAACCCGAAATTCTAAAAAAACTGGAATCAAGTCTAACCAATCAAATCTAAAAATGTTCACTTTATTTTCAATCAAAATTCTGCCAATTGAAATTGATAGTAATCCAAGAAGAAGAATTGAACACAATTTCAAACAAACAACCCAATCAAACTGCTACATCCCCTGGGTGGCGAACAAATTAAGAACTAAATCCGCAACTGCAAATGATTGTCGAGTAATTCGAGTCAAATTACTAAAAATTTTTAACATATTGTAATACATTTTAGCTGCCCTTCAATTAGACATAAAGAAATATAACAATCAGAAACGAACCCAACTTTCCAGAAGAAACCATAAAGCAAAACAAAACTTAGAAATAAAATCCCCCAAATTTGAAACAAAAACTTAACATCTTGTAAAATCCCATATAAATTTGAGATGCTGGGAAAAACTCTTGTATAGCCAAACAACTAAAAATTAACTTCGGTGTCTAAAATAAAAACTGTTCCTAATCAAGTCATTATAAAGTTAATCAAATCCTAAAACGTTGTAGACCTACTTTATTTTCAACATAGTCAAAAACCAATTGAAATTGATAAAATTTCAATAATGGTGTTTAAGTCATCCTAACAAGTTGGTTAATCAAATCCTAAAATTGTTGTAGAACCAGAGGACGATAGGTGCCTACAAGGGGTTCAGCTCTGGAGAAATTGTGACATTTTTAATACGCCAGAAAATTTAACTTCGGATCAAAAACATCCAGGTCATTATAACATCTCGTTGGGAGTTGCAAAGTGATTAACAGCGCGGCATCAAAAGGCGATATGATGCTTCACAAAGCCATTTAAACATTAATTTACACCCTAAACTACATCACATTCAAAAAAAGTGATAACATCTCAGCAGAATACTATTTATGTGGAGTCACTGCAACTCAAGCACCCACCACACGTTATATAAAAATGTTTAAGAAGATTTGCAAACAAAATTGTTGTTTGTTAACTGTTGGTTAGCTGAGTAGCCAAATTAAATACAAAATTTGCAAATAAAAAATAAAGTATATCTCTCAGTTGCACCATTTACAAGAAAAATTATATATTTTTTGTAATTTTCAGGAGAATATTCCATTCTAAGCCTCGAACTATATTTCTCCAGACAGATCAAGTACTACATAGTCCACATGTTCATTCCATGCTGCTTAATATTTAACGTTTCTTGCCTAGCATGTTGGCTAACTCCAAGGTTGATGACTGCACGAGTCTTAATAGGTAATTCATTCACACCATTAGTTACAAGATATTGAAGGTATCTTTGCAGGTCTAGCAAGCTTATTCTCGTTAGCCATGTTAAGTTTGAACTTCAACCAAGATACACCAAAGGTGCCCTATCTAAGATCTGTGGATATCTTTATAGGAATGTGTATGACCTTTATATTTTTCACTCTTGTGGAAACTATATTCGTACACTTATCTGAATCGAAACAAAGTGAAAATGCAATAGAAGAGATCGAGGCTGCTGATAAGGATGATATAGAGCAGGTGAAATAAATATTATGGCAATAATTTCATAACAATACGAATGTCACAACAAAATATCGTTATTTTTAAATTATCATTTTCAATTTTTCGTCCAACTATATTATGGAAAAACTTCCACATTCATACCGACATTCAATATTTCAATTCATAACTCACATACATACATTTCAATTTATTCCTCTTCAATACTTCTCGATAACATTATCCATTTTTCATAGAAAATTAATTCAGCTTTGATTAATAATGTCTACGCTTACTAACACATTCGCACACCTTCACGTGTAACACATATGTAAGCGAATACACACAACCACATCATTTCTATACGGATAGCTTGTCTATGATTGATTGTATTCCAATGACGCGTTTCTAATTCGTGACTAGATTGACGCACGGTTAAGCGCAGTCATATTTCATGCAATTTATCAAATCCCCAAACCATCAGAAGGCAACTTGTGTGTATTATAATACCAATCGTGCCGTACGTATAACCGTTAACGATTTATGTTGAGTACCATCAAGTGGTCTATGCACCTATTTACATCTGTATGTTTACATACCTAATTCGAGTGTACTATTATCACTGATTCGATCAGTTTGGGGGTGTTGTTTCGGTAAGCCTGACGTGATAGTTATTTTCAAACATTCGTGTCGAAACAATGTAAACAATAGATCGAACTTCTAGCTATATAGAACAGCTCTTGCTTGATTGATGATATGAAGTGCACTCCTATTTTCAAATCGGGCTTTAGATTTCGAAGAGCTTTTTTCGGATTTAGGCTTTGCTGATTGTTTGGTATGGTGTTGATTGTGAAGAGGGTACTCAGGAGATGGATATCCCGTTTATATAAGGGCCGCTACTATTTAATATGTGTTTGATCAACCGAGTACATTTTTTAATGGTGTTTATAAACAATTACAAAGAACAAAGAGCAATGTGTAAGAACAAAGCGTATTTTATCACTATAAGGGTTTTTCAAATATAAAGGGCGATGTTTTGAGATTATAAAGTTTCATTGATCTATAAAACGTGTGCAGCGCTGTTGTAGAGAGCATTAATTCTGGTTGGTTATCTGTATTTGTTGTACTAATACAGGCATCTAAAATAAGAATACATTCGTGTAAATTTAATCTACTGAAATCGGAAAATATATCACACCCAACTAGTAACGTCTGTGCAGTTTGAACTGTGAAGTTGCAGTTCATATCACCAACGGTTTATTAGTTTCTATTTCAATTTTCAACTATTCTGTTACTCATCTTAAAAAAATTGCATTCATTTCTTTGTAGCGAAAGCAGCTTTGTTACATTATTACCTCGTCAAAAATAATGGAATGCTGTTTTGCCGTCTGACATTATACAAATGAGCACACTGTTTATTCAAAATTATTTTGTCTTCCAGAACAATATTCGTTGGCTGCAAATTCCATTCAATTTGATTGGGGAAATTGATTGGGAATACCTATTTTTATCTTTCTGTTCTTGGAGTTGCATTTGATACAAGTCCCATCTCCTCTGCCGCACTTTCTCTACCATATTTCACCAGCCTTACTTTTGTATCCCCTTTTTGGGGATAAGACTTTTGAAGAAACATCATGTTTCAGTCTTCTCGATTTGCTGCGGCAAGAGTTAGTTCAAATATTTTTTTCACGGTGCCTAACTTGTTTGTATAAAAGTTGCTTCCATTTTCGTAGATGGAACTATCGATTACACAAAACTTGTCCAACACGTACTGTATTAATCGTTCTGTAGGAAAAGTTGTAAAAAAGTTCGTCTATTAACACTAAAAAGCAGTTCATTCCTACTCAACTTTGTCTCGTTCGTGCAAAGCGAGGTCATCAAGATTATCTGACCAACAAGTATTCGATCGATTATAGTAAAGGAGCAGTTATGATTACCAGTTTAGCTCGATGACTGTCTTTTACCAGGGGTGTTGGTTCCTCCTAAGTCCTCCAATCCTCATGGGGTGGTCCATATTGGCTATGAAATGTGCTGGTCCTGTGTTGCTGGTCCCTGTGCGATCACATTTTGCACCATCTCCACCACAACTTGGGGAGGCGGGCAGAGGGTGGTCGGTTCGAAACCAATCCAGTTGTCTCCACAATGATGCGCTTTATGGATTTAGATATCTTTTCAGAATCGGTTATAGTAAAGGAACGGTTGTGGTGACCAGTTTATTGCTTCCTCGATGGTCATACTCTCTGTCTACCAGTGCTGAGTTGGTTACTCGTTAGTCCTTCAATCCTCACAGGGTAGTCCTTATGGTCTACGAAATATGGTGGAAACTTACGGATGATGTTGTCCTCATGGGTGTTGGTTTGAAGTTAATCTGCTGGTGACGATCGCATCTTTGGTTCTCTTTACCACAACCCGACGAAGGGGGTAGAGGGTGGTCGGTAGGGATTCAATCCAGCTGTTTCCACAACGATGGCATTAATGGATTTAGAGATCTTCTCAAGGGTTTTAATCGTCTGCTGGAGGGCATATTGGCGGCGAAAATTGACGTTTTGGATGAAAGGGATGCACCAGATTGCGGTGAATTATTATGGTTTATGGAAATTAAGCGACCATCTATGAAAGTGATTAGCACACTAGTATAGCTACTTGTGGCAGAATGCAAAGACGGAATAATATTAGTGATATTATTGGCCAGAAATATCGCACGCTCTCTCTGCTGGCGTCTATGACGATAAATGAAAAAAAGAAAATCGCCTCCAACCAACATCTTTGTTCCCTGGTCAACAAATATTAGGTACTTTGGTATCACTCCTGGTTTTACTTTCAGACAGCACTTTTCTAAGACTGCTGTTAGGTTCTATGTGCGAAGTCTGTATGCTGGAAAAGTTCGGCTCCTTGACATGGTCCAACACCTCCAAGACTCAGAGGCGGAGACTCGACGTGCTTCAGAACCATGCCCGACGTATTATCGTAGCGGCTTCATGATTTATGTCTAACTTACAAATTCAAATGTTTCAACTCTGAACAATCACGCGAGGACGCTGGTCAGATCCACTATAAAGAAGGCCCATCGGTCTGAGAACCCACGCATCCAGCATCTTGGAGAGCTGGTTCCTAACAGACCTTCACCGTTGATGAGAATGCAACGCTTCCAATAAGAGTAATAACAGTGCTAATAAGTTACGACCCAGTCACCACTTTTGCAGACCAATAAATTTCTCAAGCTTCGCGGTGAGACCGAACCGCTCCTGGTAGAGATTAGAAGGCAGAAGGATGTCCCATCCAGCCTTAAGAAAATACAATTGCAACATTGCCACGGCAGTACATACTTTCATCTTTCTTAACACATCTTTCTGCGATGAGGATTTCAATTGCTTCAAATTTATATCTTTGAGAGAACGTCGATTGCATTGATCACTTTTTTAAATATTCTAGTGAATACAATGTTTTTGTTAGGTCAAAACGTAAAAACGTCTGGTAATCTAGAGGTTGTATTATATGATATGTATTTATTTAATCAGTCGGTCTAGACAAAATTACATAAATAAAATAAATTAAAATTTCAAGGAATGAACAATATAGTCATCACACGGGATCTACACGTGCTTGTGTGACCGTATCCTAAAGGTGTAGTCAATATTACAGCCATGAAAGTAACGTCTCCATAGCCCTATTATATCCAAACTAGAACAATAGTGTACATACGACCTATTATCGGTGCTAATTTAATTTACAATACCATCTATTATGAACGTTGACATTCATCTGATAAATGTGACTTATATTATAAGCAGATTGATTAAGCCGCTATCGAACGCCTGAATTAATTAAGATCTAATATAATACTGTGATTGAAATAGTTGATGTAACCATTTTTACCGAAGAGGCGGTTAGAAGAATATAAGCTGGTTCGATTACTTTCATGATGTTCATTTTTCTAATCCTTAATTTTTCAGAACGAAAAGGTGTTACCAAAGAGGAACGCAATCAAGCAAATGAAGGAATGGCTCTACGACAATCATCAAACTCTGAATGATATTGACGCAGCGAGTCGAGTTCTATTTCCGATTTGTTTTCTCATCTTCCTGGTCATCTATTCTATCACTTGTGCTGCTACTGCCGAAACATAAACGCTGAATTGAACAATTTATTCGCAATAATATTAATTAGGCAAATAAATTTTGGTCAAATTGTAATAATATTTTAATTGTGTATCTAATAGTTTATTTGAAACAATACAGTTCTATTTTAAATTAAGTTGTGATGCTAAATCAGATAATAAATTTTCTTTATATCTCAATAATGTGTGCTTATATGTATGTTTTTTTATGTAACTACTATAATAAAGGAAAATTTATAATCACTCGCATTAATTTATAAGCAGACAGGAATCAAACCGGGGTGGTCTTTCTTCATGGCGAAACCAGAACTGTTCTTGCCGAAGTACCTTACCTCAACAAAGGACGTCAGACCTTTAACTTTTAAGTACACTACAACAAATGGTATTAACATTCCTCAGAAATAGCTTAACAAAAATTTTGCATCAACTAACATTTATGAATTTATATGCCAGGGTCTTAACAATAAGTCTCTGACGAGACATGTTTTAGAAATCTAAAATAAAGGGCTACCAAATCAGTTGTTTGTTAAGACTTTCATTTCTCCATTCTGCAAGATCTTCCTTCTATCACGTTTACAGCTGTTTCAAGGCTTATATATATCTGCCAATTGCAAAAGGGCAACCAAGATTATATCTATGCTGCTCATCTGCAATTCTGTTCTTTTATAAGAAACTTTTTGATTGGGCAAACTCGACTTTGTAAACATTTTTTGAACACTTGGCGCAAGTACTCTTTCATCTCTATTATAAACACGCTTGGGGCCATACAAAATCTCAGCAAATTCTTTTTCCACGAAACAGTGATTAACTTGGCCAAACTATTTTCTAAAAATAGATCATTCTTCGGTGGATAAATTACAGAAATTGCAAATGACTTAGACAATGGGGTGACGCTTTTTGGAAAAATCTTACCAACCTATCTAAGAGATCTAAACGGATTATTCCTTGGAATAATATTCAGGGATTCCAAATGATTGAAAATTTGCCCGTCTTTTTGGGAAGTTTTTAGATATCTAACTAACTCAGATGTTTCCTCCTTTTTTATATATGTTGGAAGTTTGATTGTTCTATCATTTTTCTGTAATTTCTATTAAAACTTTCTGAATTTAAAACAATATCTTTAATTGGCTTTAATTGTCACAGTATTCTTACCACTATCAGCGAAAACTTGGAACCTTGAGCCTGTCGATTGTTGGCGAAAAACATTGAAAGCAAAGTATCATTTTGTAGATGACTTTTGGGGTGGTGGAAGCCAAAGCTGCTAACATATAATTAATATTAGCGAGAATTCAAGAAGCGTAGAGAATTCATTTAAGATCCAATGTAGTTTTTACTATTTTCATTTAAAGTTGGAGCTGTGTCAACAATTGTATCTTTTGCCCTACGCTTGACATTGATCAAGATAGAAGATCTTGCGTTTCAGGTAATTTTATTTTACCTTTTAGAACGGATAACCATTAGGCGCTAATGACATTAGCATTCCATCAGATAATCTCGAAATTAGCTTGGAACTGCCTGGAAAACCTGAAAAACCTAGCCATACACAACAAAATCACTTTGGTGTGGGTACCAGAGTATAAAAGCATCAGACAACGAAAGACAACGAGGGCAAACCAGGATGTGGTGATAACAAAGACTGATACGTGGCTGAGTGGATTACAAAAGCATACCAGCTAGATTGGAACAATGTTAAAGGGCAGATACACAGCAATCGGATGATGGAGCAGTCATCAAAGCAATTAGCAGCAGATGTGCTGGTTCTCAACCGAGTACAGCTCAGAACAGTGATGAGTCTGCTAACAAAAGAGCTATCTAAGGAAATATCAACACAGAATTGGCATCTTTAAGGATGAGCGTATTTGTAGACTATGGAATGAGGAGGAGGAGGGGATAGCCTACCATATTATCTTTCCTGTCTTCCTTCTTCTCTAGATTATCCTCTAGGTTGCGAAATTGGAACCCTTGTCGCACACAACATCTTCTAATTTTCTTCTGGCGAGCTGGAGAGCGTTGCTATATCTTTTTTATGTCACTTCTGATTTCTTGTCTTGTTTTTTGAGATTTTTTGCTAATCTTGCTTGATAATCTCTCTCGGATGGATCATATCTGGGGAAGTACCTATATGAAGCAGTATTAGATGTAGATGATTCGTTGATAGTAGTTGGACAAACATATTCTCGTTTACAAGCTAGTAGATGTCGGTTACTCTAAAGCCTGTCTGGATATCAATAAGAATGAATGCCAAGCACTGCTCAAGGAACCACATTTTATTGTTTCTGAAGAAGGTGGAACAACTTTGATATTAGATTTGACAAGATCGTAAACATTTTTTGACGTCTCAGTTTATAAAGCACGTAAACGCAGTGAAGATCTTGTTAAGCAAATTTATGATTATTTCACGATTGCGTCAAAATGAATCGAAGTCAATCACACCTATCACATTTTTGCTTGATCCTACTTGTGTTTCGTCGAAAATGCACCGTAATATAAACCAGTTCACGTCGCCCAGTATGTTTGTTAATTAAATGCATATAAATTGATCAAGTTAAGAACGGTTTTTTTAGATTATGAAGTACTAAATCACGTCCACGTTTATTATGCACATAAATCCTCACTTATGACAAGAACATCTGCAGCAATATATGCAACTCAGGTGGCAAAAACAACTTTATCGGAGATATTACTCCAACGAGCAGTAGAATACACTTGCGCTATCTAAACGCCAACATATACATAGACCGTGCGAACTCAGTCGATAACAGCGGAAGTAGCATTGGAATCATAACTCATAGCGTCATATCTTATCGCTAAGATCAAGGTTTTACTAGAAACAATAGCGTGTTTGTTAGGTAATTTGCATAGCTTGTTAATGTCGTAGATATACATAGTATTTATGTAAAAATAGTATAAGACATTTATGTACATTGATAGGTATAGGTAATATTTAAATTAAATTAATATTAAAGTTAATTTCGTAATATGAATTATCTATGACCGATAGGTATCTGATGAGTACGCAGATGACATTGTATAAAATGCGAATTGTGTAATCGTATCGTACGTTTATGTATATGTTTATATACACTTCCACCGGATTCAATGTTATCGAATTAGACTTTAAACCTACGTTTTTATATCTTAGGAAGAGTGTAATTGCTTCTTTAATGAGACTGCATCCATTATGTAAGCTAGTATTAAGTGCTACTATCGCTAAATATTGGCCTCGTTATACATATGTAAATATATTTAACAATTTCGAATTTTGTTCACTTGCTACTTTAAAAGTGATTGTGAGTTATATATATCTATAATATATACGAAGTATATACACACAGAAATGTGAAATGGTGTCAAAGTGATATTAAATACATTCTAATACAGTGTTAATAATAATTAAAACAAAATATAAATAGTTATTGAGTAACCAAAACTCAACAAATTCAAGTGAATACTAGAACAAGTAAGTTTTAAAATTAAATCCATCCTTAATTGTGGTAGGGATTCGATGGGTTACTATTGTCTATCTTTGTTGTTTATGTCTACTTTTAATGTATTTTTAATATATAAGTGATGTCGTTATATCACGTGATATACGACGTAAATTAATTACTAACTAAATGCATCAGACAGAGATATACAATACGTCAGTTCTATCGTATACAGTAGCTAGCAAAAGTAAGACGTCATGTTTTAATAACGTGATGTTTTAATAACAAAAAATTTTTATATGAAGGAATACGGACAACTGTCACTTCATAAAAGGTTCGCAAATTTATGTACCGACAAAATCACTTAAGTTTCGATCATAGCTCTTTCTAAAGCTTGAACAACTTTCAATTTTGATAAATATCACAAAAAAACACTGCCTCATGACGTACCAGCTTAGCCACATCCTACACGATGAATATGAATAACCAAGTGCAGAGGATCAAATAGATACTGTGAGTGTCATCCATCGGAGACAGAAAAGAGTATTGCTGTGGGTGTGCTGCTTGGTTCCATTTTGGGGCCGCTGTTATTCGTTTTCTTTGTTAATGATTTACCAATTAATATTACTGGCAGTGTCGCGTTGTGTCCGGATGATACTACCGTTGTGGTCACGGGTAATAATCGAGCAGAGCTGCCCCCGGATTCCGAGTGGATTCTCCATATTATATCGTAAAATGGAATTCAGAACTGCTATCGTATTCCGGCGCTTCGTTTTACAGCGTAGCCACCGCATGTTTATTTTCGTAAATATTATGGAATTCCGAATGCACGATACGAAGTGAATCCACCATATTTAATCGAAGAAACGGAATTCCGAACACAAAAAAGTCGTAGTCGTTTCGTAATTATTGGCAGTTCGTCCTCGAAACCAAAAGGGGTGTCGAGCTCTATTTCTATCCTTCTTTGAGTATGTTTCTTACCAATATTCCTACTTTTTTTACTTATTTGATATTTAACTGCGGTGTGTATTTTGTAATACAAGAGTACGGTTATTCTTTTTTTTAATGCGCACTGTGTGCATAAGATTTTAGTTAAAATAAACTATTATCTTTATTTAGTGTTTGAAAACAATTTCTATGCGTAAGCCAACGTTAATTAATATACGTTTACCTACATTTAGACTTATGACATGGGTTTTTTCTAGTTTATTTTTTAAAATATGTTTCCCGTGTTTCGACAAGCTGTTCGTCGCCGTCAGCAAAATTTAATGCTGCTGAGAAGGCGCATAAAAAATCGAGCACGTAATAATGTTTATCAATTAAGTGAAGATAGGTTTACAGAGTTATTTAGGTTACCAAAACAAGTAGCTAGAGAGCTAATAGATACATTAAGACACGATGTACTTACATAGGTGTGTCCAATCTGCAAAGAAGCATCAGTATCGAATGCCTAGGCTATTTAATTTATTTGCTAATTCGTCCTATAACCTTTTCTGTTCTATTCTACCGTTTGGCCCACTACATTGCCCTTTTAATAAATTTGGATACTGTTCCATATACTCTAAAACGACATCCCAGTGCTCTTCTTTCGCGAATTTCGACATATTCGATAAAAAACAATAACAATAACTTATTCACCATTTGTTCAGTATTGCCAATAGGATATCGTGAAATATGAGAAATTTTCCCAATGTGTACAAGCTTTTCAATCTTTTTATTAGTAATCACCGAAAACGCACGAAGATTTGGGTAATACGATGCGGTTGTTGTCCGGAATCGCAAATCACAATACGACATCGAAACGATCGTCGTTTCAGAACCGAGTTCGTATAGTAATCTCGGAATCCGGGGCTGCTACTCTCAAAGCTATTGATATTCAATTCGAATTCAAAACCAGTTACTGTAAGCTTTAACGATATTGTTATAAAATAGTGTGTATAATTGGAAAATCTTAGGACTAACAGTTGATTGTACATTTAAATGGGATGTGCATTTGAATGGCGTGGCCTCGAGGTTGAGTAGTGCAATATTATTCTAAGAAGGTTACGATGCATGTGTGATCTAAATAGGTACTTTAAGGAAGGGTTTATTTTTCGAAATTTAATTCAACAAAGGACGTCAGACCTTTAACTTTTGAATACACTACAACAAATGGCATTAACATTCCTCAGCAATAGCTTGACAAAAAATTTGCACCCGCTAACATTTATGAATGAACAACTCTCGGACGAGGCATGTTTTAGAAATCCTAAAATACAGGGTAACCAGGTCAGTTGTTTGTCATGGCTTTGGTTTTTCCATTTTTCAAGAATTTTTCTCTATTCCTCTTCTTTAGTTCAGTACCGATAGAATTCCATGCCCAGTTATTAGATAAGCGAACCACAAAAACCGAGCATGGAGTTCCATCGATAGTAACTGAAAAAGAGATAAATGTGTGCGCTAGATAAGAGAAAATTTTTTTCAGAAGACTAGCAAACATCCAAACATTTGGAATTTCTGGATAGTGTTCGAAGGAATAATCCGTTTAAAAGTAATGTCCTTCCTGATTGTAACTTTAGTGACCAGAAGGTCACTAAAGTTACAATCAGGAATACCCTTGACAAGTTGCAACGGCTGGCATGTGTATGCATCACCGGAGCCATGAGAACATGCCCAACTGCGGCGCTAGAGGTAATTTTAGACCTCTCCTCCTTACACATAGTGGTGGAGGGAGCGGCCCTTGCGGCTATGCACAGACTGACCAGGGCGGGGACTGGAAGGGGCGAGACTCCGCACCAGAGAGCATGGACATCTCAAGCCGGGCTCTCCCCACTTCTAAGCCTACCAAATGATGAAATGGTCAAGGAATATAGCTTTGAAAGGAATTTCCTCACCAAGCTAAGTAATAAGAGAGAGTGGGTAGGAGAACACTCCACGTACTCCCTAAAGGAAAACACTATCAAGTGGTATGTGGACGGGTCTAAAACCGATAAAGGAACAGGTGGAGCCATATTTGGGCCAGGAACCAAATATTCCGAGCCAATGGGGACATACCCCAGCGTCTTCCAAGCGGAGATCAATGCAATTGGAAGATGTGCTCAACTGAACCTTGACAGGAACTATCGGAAGCAGAGCATTGCAATTTTTTCCGACAGTCAAGCAGCCCTAATGGCGCTGAGCTCTAACACGGTCAGCTCGAAATTAGTCTGGGAATGTCTTGATAGATTAAACAACCTGGGCAAGAATAATAGAGTTGCACTATACTGGGTACCAGGACACACTGGAATCAGAGGCAACGAGGAAGCCAATTTATTAGCAAGAAAGGCCGCTACAACTCCGTTTGTGGGACCTGAACCGTTCTGTGGTATAGGGACGAGCACCTACAAAAAAAGAACTTAAAGATCGGGAAGAGAGGCTCAGAGCATCCGTCTGGGAGAATCTTCCTGGTCTGAGACACTCCAAGATTTTCCTTGGAAGCTACAATAAGCATAGAGCAAAAACTTTGCTGGAACTTAGCAGGAATAGATTGCGCATCCTCACAGGGTTCCTTACAGGGCACTGTCACCTTGGTGAACACATGGCAAGGATAGGTCTAAAACAGAATAGCGACTGCAGGTTCTGCGGGGCTGAGGATGAAAATCCGGAACACCTGACATCTTACTGCACCGCCATCATAGAAACTCGAGCCAGCCATCTCGGTAAAGACGTTATAGACGAAGAAGACATACCTTCCCTGAAACCATCACAGCTAATGCAGTTTATCAAAGATCTTGGACTGGACGGGGAGCTGTAGGAGCGGGCATACCCCCAGCAGCTTACAACTCACGCAAGGGGGCACAATAGATCAATAGGTCGCAGCGCAATATCACCTTCATTTCAAATCTAAATCTAATGTCCTTGGCGTAGATTTGCATCCTAGAATTCTGTTAGAATTATAATTCGTTTCCTTGGAAAAAAACATGGCCTCAAAGGCAACGCAATCTATGATATGGAAGGCTTCCATAGTTAATGTCTCTGTTATGATGGCTTCCGGGGTTTTGACAATATACAATAAACAAAAAAAAATAAACAAAAATGAAAATCACTTCCTCATGACGCACCAGCTTGCCCACATCCTACACGATGAATATGAATAATCAAGTACAGAGTAAGAACGGTTTATTTTTCGAAATTTAATTAACATTTAACTTATGTACTCTTGTTGTGGGGGAATAGTAATACTCTAAAAACTGCACTACTCTTACAAAAGAAGGCTATCCGCATTATCTGTAATATTACGAGAACTGAATCCTGTAGGGATCATTTTTTGAAATTAAAAGTTCCAACAGTAATTAATTTATACATACAAACATTAGCTTTATATATTCATAATAATATTACAGAATTCCAGTCTGCTGTGAATGTGCATTCTTACCCTGTGAGGGTGTTGGCGCGCTTTCACCCCGAGCTAGCTAGATCGGCTATATACTACAATTCCTACATGAACCAAAGTATAAAAATTTGTAATAAACTTTTAACTGGGGTATGGTAAATAAAATGTTCGAGTGTTTCGCGCGGTAATGCGAGGTACACTAAAATTTAATTTACCAAGAAGATTAGGAGAATCAACCCGGTAATGTATCAGCTTGTGCAGTAAATATAAACCAGAAACAATTCGTCTAGTTTCTAACGAATGTATAGAAAAGGCACGAAGTAAAATATCATATGGAAATTGGGTTTCAGATAACTGCTTCAAAAATGCATATCGTCTCGAGTTTTTTGATTTCATAAACGATAAGGAAATAGCTTTGATCGAACGAGGGAATAGTAAAGATTTAAAGCCGATATATTAGTAAATTGCTTGGTTTTGTGCAAGATAAAGCGCAGCATCTTAGTGGTTGACGAAACGACATGATTGATGTGGCTTGTGAATGATAGTTCTCTATCAAAAGTTGCTCCTAAGTCCTTTATGTGAACGCATTTCTGGACAAAACTGTCAGCAATCTTATAATCAAATTGAATGGGACACTTTCTTCTTGTGTAGCTCATCGATTTGCACTTAGAGATATTCAAAGACAAATTATTTATCTCAGACCAGTCATGAATTCTTGTTAAATCTTCTTGAAGAAATACGTAATCTTCGTCCGAATCAATTGGCTGTTAATACAAACGGGCAAATCGTTAATAAAAAACAAAAATAAAAGCGGTCCGAGATTGGATCCTTGTGGGACATCAGAAGTGATTGCACGCGTGCTAGAAGAGAAACTGTTATAAAAGACAACAAATTCGCGATTGCATAAGTATGATTCTAACAGCTGTATCAGCAAATCACTAAATCTGAACAAATGAAGTTTTGACAGTTGCATACCATGATCAATACGGTCAAAGGCCTTAACCATATCTGTATATATAACATCAACCTAACTCTGAAATGAGAGCTTCAGATACATACTGGGAAAAGTTGCAGAGGTTGGTCACAGTGGAACGCTTAGAGACAGAACCATGTTGTTCTGGAGTAATAAGGTGCGATATGGTAGAGTAAATATATTTGTACATAATGCATTCAAAAACTTTGGCGACATTAAACAGTGTTGAAACAGGTCTGTAATTAGATATTTCATTTGAATTGCCTTTTTTAAAGACAGGGCATATTCGAGCCAATTTCCACCTTGATGGAAAGGTAGCTGTGCGTAGTATCAAGTTAAATACAAAAAGCAGTGGCTTAGACAGGACAAAACGACAATCTCTCAACAGAAAACTTGGAATTTTATCAGGTCCGGTAGTTTATTTATTTTTCTGCGATTTTAGAGCCTAGCAGATAACATTCTCAGCAAACGATATAATATTCACGGAAGGTGCATTCACAAAATTGCAAATATTCGTGGATTGAAATTTGGAGCAATCGAGGAAAACACTGGAGAAATGGCAGGCAAAGGCATCAACAATAGATGATAGTTGATTGTACGACGCATTTCTCAAATTCATGATACCCGGAATTCGACTGTTTGATGAACTTGGACGAACAAAAGACCAAAAGTTAGATGGCTCTCTATGTATGTCGTGCTGAACACACGACAGATAGTGTTTATATGCGCTTCGTATTTGGGTCTTCACCAAAGTACGACAAGATTTGAAGTTGTACAGGTTAGTTTCAGAACGTGTTTTCGTATAGGTATGGTGAAGTTTATCGTTAAGCTTGATGTTTGCTATAATTTCCATAGAATACCACCTAGAGTAATAGGAATTATTAACTTTACGACTCTTGTATACCGAAATATGTCTATCGAAAAGCTCATATATAATAGCATAAAATATGTTACAAGCTTCATTAACATCAGTACTGGATTCTAGATGGCTCCAATCAACAAGACTTAAATCACGATATAACGATATAAAATCGACTTGACAGTTATACGATTTTTGTATAAAATTCACTGGAAAATTGATAACGCATAACTTTTGGAATATCAAAAATAACCTAACAAATAAGTCTTCTGTTAAATGCAACAACATGCAAATCATAATAAATTATATGGTTGTGAAATCTCCGCAGCGGATTGCTGAATCATTTAGCGAAACCTTCCAACAAACTCCAATCCTAATCACTGATTCTGTTCCTAAGATGACAAAATAGCCCTATATGCCATGTAATTCTCAAGGTGTGTTCGTCTCTCTCTTTACTGAACTGGAAATGCTTTCAATTTTTGATAAAAGAATACAAGATCGAGCTTATACAACTCTTCCACCCCCTCCATCTCTCCCCCTTCCCATCACTTACCTAGTCAATATGTCATTTGAAGAGGGCGTTTTTCCTCAAATTCTTAAACTTAGCTTCATTAAACCGATACATAAGAAAGGGAAGATATCTCATATTAATAACTATCGGTTCATCTCTGTTACATCCAGTATTGCTAAGTTATTTGAGTATGCGATGCTTGATAGGACAAATTAAAAATCAATAAAATTCAGTTTAAATTACCTGCAAGTTTTATAGAGGGAGCTCAGTAGAATGACCTTCCATCATCATTAATACTTTTATAAGAGAAACGCTGTGGATTTTCCAAATACCTCAACGATGTGAGGCATGCGTCCTCGCTCATCGGTGCAAATTAGCCCCAACGCAAGACGAATTTAAATATCATAACAAAGAAAACTGTTAAACAGGATGTATTATAGATGTTTATAACGCCATAAAGATCTACAATTTATAAAATTGATACAAAAACTATTTTGCAGGTAGACGTTGGTAGCAATGTCTTTCACCTACAGTCCACTTAATAAAATTTTCCCCAAAAGAGGTAATATTTACGAATTCAATCCAGGAAAATTTGTGATGCCAATAGAATTCTTCGATGTGATAGATGATATATTGGAAACAGAAGTACGAAAGGATGATATTTGGTTAACAGGATTCCTAGAGTAGGTAAGAACATTTTATTAATATGAAGCAATTTTTATAATTCATAATTAATATTCGAAGGTCACACTTGGTTGCAGGAAATTATCTGGCTTATAGGAAATGATTTAAATTTTAAATATGCAAGTACTACCATACAACAATTGCGAGCTCCAAGATTTGAGTGAGATTGAATTCTTCGCAAGGACTACATTTTATGATTATTTCTATTATATTTTAGGCACTCCGTACATAATAACGCCCTGTTTAGGCGATACGTTGGAGATAACTCAGTTAAATATGTTAAAAGTATGCCTTCACCCAGGTACATCAAAACTAATCTCCCATACGATCTTCTACCGAAAGAGATCAAAACTGTAAAGCCGAAAGTATGTCTGGCATCAAAAAATAATAGTACCGAACCGAATCTAACCATATCATTAAATTCTAGCTCATTTACATGACAAGAAACCCAAAAGATGTGTATTGCTCTTATTACAAATTTATAAAAGCAGCTTACGATTATAATGTTGGATTCAAGGAATCAGCAGTCTTATTTTGCGATGGTAAAATGCCAATGGGTTGTCCCATCGAACATGTTCTACCGTTTTGGAACAGAAGGAAAGAACCCAACATTCTCTTCCTCACTTACGAAGATTTAAAAGCTGATACCGCAAAAGTGATCAAATTGGTAGCAGATTTTTTGGAGAAGCCGTTAAATTCAAATCAAATGGATCAAATTTTGGATTATGTTTCTTTGGAAAATATGAGAAGTAATCCGAATGTAAACCTGGACTGGTATTTTCAGACAATAAAAAATGGAGCGAATGGATATTCTTTTATCGGGGATGGTATTGTGGGAGGATGGAAGAATCAATTACCACCGGAAATTGATAAAATGTTTGATGGATGGATCGAAAGGAAGACTAAAGGAACAGGGTTAACATTTCAATTTACTTGACAAGTATCTCATATTATTGTTTATTGATATAAAATTTTGTTACCACAATAAATCTTTTATTAAAGTGTTATATTATTATTTTTGACTGCACTGTGTTTTTCTGAATATCTGCTATTGCTTTAGCATCGCTACAGTTGTTAGCTTTTTATATTTAGATCTCAAGTTAACATCAATAGCCTTTGCATATATCTATTGCTTTTAAAACAGTGTATTACTGATTTGAATTCTTATGAATAGTCATTACGTCATACCTGAAACATTTAGCAAGCTATTGACCCTAAGAACTGAAATTTATAATCTTTGCATTATTTATTTTGATGTCAAGCCACGATATACATTTGTCATGACTTCTCTTATTACACATAACTTAGTCTCCAAAGTGAAGCCTATAATTTTTTTTGTCCAACTCCAACTGCAGTAGTAACAAACTTTGTAAATGTTTTGCGGATCCACGTCAAGTTATTAACCACCGCAGACTTTTATTGAAAAAATCAACGACTTGATTGTCATAATTTAGTCGTCACTTACATTGTGAGACAAAAAAAGATGACCGCCTGACGTGGTAGTGACGTGTCACAGTTGCACGACGTCATTTTGAAACGTCTTTTAGACATCATTGCATCCACGTCTCCAATGCTGTAAAGCACATCATTCGGTTGATATTACCAAGTTCAAAAGATGACATTATCATGCCATTATTTGGTTATCTCTTACGTTGCTGTAATTTTTAAATGTGACGTCTGAATTAGGGTAGAATCACGTGATTATGTCTCGGGCCACAAACGTAAAAATTAGATGTCTTGTAGACGTACAAAGTTACATTATTACGACAGATATTAGAGATATAGGTCGACCAGCATGCCGTGGTAGTGATCTGTCGTTAATGTTAGACTATAACAAGGGTGACTCAGGGATCTGGGGTTATATACCCCCAACGCATGGGCCATTAGATCCACCTCTTACATTAGCGCGCCAATCATAGCTGAGTACTGCAACGTCATACTTTTATCCGAACCTCTTTGAGTTAAACGCAACTGCCACGGAATTCTGGTCGACCTGTACATTTCATACCCCGTAATGAATGAAATAAATCAAAAGGGTTGACATTAAACTATTTCAAACCGGAAAAATATACACATGTGTAATATTAATTTAGGCACCATAATTCGCTTATTATTTCTCAGTCAGTTATAGCAGTTCGAGAAGATGATTTAATGACGTCAAATATACGACTGATGGCGCTTTTTAATCGCCAAAATGAAATATTTTAGTGAACTGACGTGCTTTGATAAGAAAATGATTAACAAATAATTCGGTTAGCAGGCTAACGTAATTTTAATTGTTTCGGCTATTTGTCACCTAAATTGATCTAAAATGCCCTACTTATTTACGTCGTATACATGTTATTTATTGGCAATTCTTCGTTCTTTGACGTCTTTGACATACATCAACAGATTTAATAATGTGTCAATGATATGTAGTAGGTAAATATAGGGTTTCATATATAACCTACAGAAGGAGACTTAAGAAAAGGATCAATTGTTGATAAGCGCTTCTTGATACACTTAACCAAAGATATCTTCCATCAAACACTGCAATTCTGCTCTTTCTGGATAATTTCGGCGATGAAGGTATCCACGACTCACCACCATTGATCATTTTCGAAAGGATAGGAGTTTCATTGCAACGTATCCAAAGAGCGGTAGTGAACTCCTATCTTGCTGTTTTGTTTATTCCTGCCTATGCGATCTTTATCGAGATTGACTGCACTTATTTCGACAATTGATACTAACTGAAAGGTATCAAGTAAATGACGTCGCTTTTGGATCTATTTGCCAATGTTTGTAGGTGGTTAAAGATGAAACATTACCAATAAATTATGTGGATGAGGGGACGTCCAGAAGTTCGTGGAATGGAGGGGATGGAGTGGGGATAGGGGCGCTCGCTAGGCGTCATTCTGATTGGCGACTCATCATTAGCATATAAGTTAAGTGCACCTCTATAGCGTCAGTCGTTTACGAATAGTTGCCTGCTAAACAAGTCAATCCGGAAGATAACTGAAACTATGGAGAAAATTGAACACCGTCCTGTGATAGTTCCTTACAAAGCAAGGAAAGAACGCTCAAACGATATTGAATGAAATGGAAACCGTTTATAGGGAACAGTGCCCTAGTAAATCAATGATTTATAAGTGGCATGCTCTTTTAAAACATGGTCGGAAGTCGATTGAAGACGACTCCCGCTCAGGACGGCCAGTTGAGGCCTCCACCACAGACATCGTCGAAGAAGTGGAAAAAATTGTACTGGAAGATACCCGTTTGAAGAAAAAACAATTATCTGCATTAGTTGGAGTATCAGATACCACCATTTTGCGGATCCTACATGACCACCTGGGTATAACAAAAGTCAATGCAAGATGGGTACCGAGAATGCTCACGCCGCTGCAGAAACAGCAGCGCGTCGATGCGTCCAAACAATTATTGGAGCTGTGTGGAACCTAATCTTTACAGATTTTGGAGCGGATTGTTACCGGAGATGAAACATGGGTTCGTCACTTTGACCCTAAGTCCAAACAGGAGTCCATGCATGGCATAAAAAGGGGACACCACCGCCAAAGAAATTCAAAGTGTCAGAATCGGCTGGAAAGTTGGTAGTTACTGTTTTTTGGGATTGTGAGGGGATATTATTGATTGATTACAAAGAAAAAGGAAGGAGCATAACCGGAGAATATTACGCAGTGATATTAGAAAAATTAAAGGAGGCCATCAAGGAACAACGTCGAGGAAAATTGACCAAGGGTGTGTTGCTCTTGCAAGACAATGCGCCGGTTCACAAGAGCAGAGCTGCAATGGCTGCTCTGCACAAGCATAGCTTTCAATCAATAGTCCATCCACCCTACAGTTCCAGACCTGGCACCTACTGATTTTTATTTGTTCCCCTATTTAAAAAAAGATTTACGTGGGAAAAAGTTTTCCGACGACAATGAGGTAAAGGAGGCAATTTTGGTCCATTTTGAGGCGAAAGATAAAAAATATTTTTATGATGGTTTAGAAAAATTAAATCATAGATCTAATAAATGTATTGTGCTTAAGGGTGATTATATTGAAAAGGAAAAATAGATTTATTGTTTCATTTTATTTACAACCCTTTCATTCCACAAACTTCTGGATCTCCCCTCGTAGGTTACACAGATAGACGATGGCATCTCAGAATCCACCTGATGGGGTGTGTCTGATGTTATCATGTAACGTTATTAGATAAATTGATCGACTCAAAAGTCTGTAATTAATCTAACCAATACTTTTTAAAACCTGTCAGGTACATAGGTCCACTTGATGACGTGATTAAGACGCCATTTTCTCACTTAAATATGAAGTGCTAAATTAATGTATCCTGCCCAGAATACATGTACATACGAGGTTTGTCCGAAATGTATCCGACCTGCGTTCATATCTCCGCGTTGGTGCTAGTCTTCGTCATCCGGGCGGTTGCATCCTTCGAAGTAGTCCCTATTTGATTGAACCACACCCTCCCAGCGGTGCTTCCACATTTTAAAGCAGTCCTCGAACGCAGATTTTGGAATGGCCTTCAGCTCGCGCGTCGCATTACTCTGAATAGTCTCGATGTCGTCAAACCGCTTTCCTTTGAGCGCCATTTTCAATTTTGGGAACATCCAAAAGTCCCAGGGAGCTATGTCGGGACTGTACGGAGGTTGGCGAAGCTGCACAATCTTGTGTTTCGCCAAAAATTGCTGCACAAGGTTTGATGAATGGGCTGGCGCGTTATCGTGGTGAAGAAGCCAGTCACCGCTTGACCAGAAACGCGATCGTTTTCTTCTCACGGCATCTCGCAATCTTTTCAGAACTTCAACGTAATATTCTTTGTTGATTGTCTGACCTCTTGGAGCAAATTCGTAGTGCACAACACCCTCACAATCGAAAAAAGTAATCAGCAGGGACTTGACATGGCTCCGACTTTGACGTGCTTTTTTCGGCCGTGGTTCGTCTGGACGCTTCCACTGCGAAGATTGTTGTTTGGTTTCAGGATCGTAGCCATAAACCCATGATTCGTCATCAGTAATAACCTTCTTAAGGACATTTTCATCATCACGGACCATTTCCAAGTTGTTCTAAGCGATTGCGGAGCGAAGGTCTTTCTGCTCGGTCGTGAGCAATTTTGGAATGAACTTCGCACACGCGCGAGTCATTTTCAAATTATTGTGTAAAATTTCCCAAACAGTAGTTTTAGGCATTCCGAGATCATTTTCTAGTTCACGAACAGTCAAACGACGATCACCTTCAATCGCAAGTCGCACACGCTCGATGTTTTCCGGTGTTGTTCTCAACGAAGGTCGACCAGAACGAGGGTCACTGTCAACAGATGTGCGGCCATTTTTAAACCGCCTGTACAACTCCTTTATCTGTGTTATGCCCATACTTTCGTCCCCAAAGGCCTTCTGTATCATTGTAATCGTTTCCGTACAACTCTTGCCAAGATTGAAGCAAAACTTGATGCAAATGCGTTGATCTGTTCTTTCTGTCATTTTCACTAGTACACAAATGCGACGAACGGAAAAAACACGTTGGATATAAACACACGCTGCGCGCGACCCAAGCCGTCTGGCTGATAACTACGGCATCCACGCAGTTTCTGAGGGACTAGTGGTTACGCTCATACCACGCAGAGGCCCCTCGAGCTCTCTGGCGCGAAGATAAGAATGCAGGTCGGATACATTTCGGACAAACCTCGTATATAGAAGACGATAAGCTGCGGCTGAAATATTAACATCTATAAAATTTATGGACAATCTTATCAAAACATTACAATTCAAGTGCTATTTCGGTTGTCTAACTTGCACGATGGAAACAATTGTTTTTTTCACATTTATTTTAAATGTTAATGGACAAATTCTATTTTCAAAAATGAATTTTTAGGGTATTATTTTATAAAAACAATTGCGCCTAATACAATCTATTTTTATATTCAATTATTTATTTTGCTTTTAATTTTTCGCAGATAAAAAATTACGCAAATTTTAACAGTAAATTAGTCTAGTCTGTGTCAGATAAGATAAGAATATTTAATTTCAGAAAAATATATAGAACGTGGGAATTGAGATTTTCGCAATAATATGGCGATTACATCACTACCAGCTAAAATAAACTAACAAATTGCTTCTTCTCTTTCTGAATATTAAGTCTGGTAGGAATCTTGCAGTTCTCGCAGTTATACATCTAACATGTTCATCTTCTTACAGTAATCATTACACTTGTCACTCATATGTGGATGATGTAGACTATCTCATTAACTAAAGCAAAATGATAACTTCGTTAATTGTATTCATTACTTAAAATTTTACATTACGGATAATCAACTATTGATTATCTACATTATACATATCGCATATTACATTATACAACATCTAAATACTGGTAGTATATTTATTAAGTGAAGTAACACAACTTGATCAAACAATTTCTTAAAATATAAAATATCACCTAACCCTAATGAAAAAGACCGGTCCCGATGTTTATTATCTCTGCCGCAGTAGGCGTCAGACTTGTGACATTTTCGTATTTTAATTACGAGAGCCGCAGAAAATATCCCTGTGGAAATGTATCGCGGTTAACGTGTTAATACAAACAAAATTGGGTTTTCTAAATGAAATGAGAGAATACCATTACCTCGGTTAAACTATTTCGTAGTATCTGAAGCAATGACTAACTCGATATTAAAGTAATCTGACCACGACGTGTGGTTTACAACTAAATTGATGTAATATCTCACACATTTTTTTTCTATTGTTACAATATTTTAAAGGATCTATTATTATAAAATAAAATGACGTTATTATTAAAAAAATCTGGTTGATAATGCCAACGTGTTTAGCCAAAATATTAGCATTGATATCTTCAAGTTCAAAATGAGCCTTGTCATATGGAGAAACATATTGGTGAGACAGGAGCTGGTCTAACATCTGAAGATAAGAAAGAAGACGAGGTTCCTAAACTTCTAACATCCTTTGTGGTGGTAAATCACAAAGGACCGCCTCACATGAGTAATGGCGCTCTATATCATAACTAGAGCTGTTTGGTAGACCTATTAACAGTAAGAAACTCAATCTTTGATAGCAGTCACCACGATTTCCTACGGTAAACCTTCTAAGAGGTCTAAGAGGTCACCTGCAGAACATGGGGATCAGTAAAGATGAACTCCTATGCAGACTCTGTAATGAGGAGGAGGAAACAGTCTCTCCTATCATCTTCGAACGCGTAGCACTAAGTTAACGTAAGGTTACTATGCCAGGCGCATTTGATTTAACAATGGAGAAAAATTTACCAAATAGAGAGAGATAGATAAGATGCAACCAAGAAAGTGTAAGACTAACTGATGGATTTTTTGGATACTCCCCATTATAGAACCAGACGTTTCTAATGATTCCGAAACTGATTTTCAACGTTAATGAGCCTGATTTTCTGCAATCCAAAAGGAAGTAAACCATTGATCGCTAGAGAAGAGGTATAAATTTAGCATATTACCAGTTATGAAAACAAAGAATATATTACAGTGATGATACATGGCAAGGCAGCTGATGATATTGTTGATCTTATGATTGTAATCAAATATGAACGAGTACTAAGTGAGGTTGCACTACAAACTTGGAACAGTGAGAAATCTGTAGGTTTGAGAGTGGATGGATGACAGCAGAGCCTTTTTAAAAAATAAATATGTGGTCATATTCTATCGTTGATTTTTGCGAAATAAAATTGATTTACCAATGATCGATAATTCAATCAATGGACATCACTGTTTTTCCAGTCCTCAAAGGATCGTGGAAAAAAGAAGTTAACGCATGAAAACATGCAAAGATATTTAAGGAACTGAAGAAGAAGGACTTCGATCCTTTATTGGCAGCTGCCCTGATCGCGAAGAGTGGTTTCAGGAAAATTAAATCAGCGACAGATCCTAAAAATGGTAGAGACTGATATTGAATCGGAAAATTAAGCTTAATTGACAAGATTCCAGGCATGTCATTGCGAAAAAGGAGCAATTGAAGCAAACTTTAAATACACTGAATGACCTTCTTAACGAGGATGCAGCAACGGATGCGGATTTGAGAGTCCTCATGATTCAATTCCTGACAGTGAAACGTAGCTAAGTAACGATGCTGATATGCCATGGCCATCAAAACACACAGCCTCTGTTAAAGCAAGCGATAGATGGTGATCATTGCCTCGTACCATTTGCATTCAAAACAGCAACGTTTTGGCCAAACTACAAAGTAGGGTATCTCAAATCAAAAATAGGAGAACAGAAACTAAAAGAAGGAAGAAAAGATCGGTTAATGCAGTTGAGAGGAAAAAAAGAAAAATACGAAACCACCACCAAAAATAGAGCAAATAAAAAAGTATAATCAGAATTGAATTAACTTATACTGAAGAAGCGGACATTGATGATGATACACAAGGCTTCACAAAATCATCACATGTCATCGTCAAATTTGAAGGCTAGTGTATTCGTGGTATTAACTATTGAAAAAGCAAGGACTTGGGGGTTTGAGGTGGTCGGAGAAAGAACAAATTATGAAGATATCAAGCAAATAAAAATTCAGAACATTCAGAACTCAGAAGAAAGATTTAAGATTATTTTTAGTAATTTAATTTATCTAATAGTTTAAAAAAAGTGGAGATAAGTAATTACTTGAAGTGGTACTCAAGGATTTGAAGCCTCCTCCAGACGAAAAATACAATCAGTAAATGATTCTACCTCGATATATTTACCTTTATATAGTTATTTTTTGGAGACGAGGTGACAAGCTTATTTTTCTTTTCAATCTTCTAATACAATAATTCCATTCTTTTTAAACAAAGAACGTAATCAACTATGCGTAGAGCCAGTAACGCGGCGTTATGCGGCTGTAACTGGAGAAGTAATGATAATCGGGACAAAGTCAAATTCCATCTGGCAATAATTGGGATAACATGGGACGTCTTGTCAAATTAATTTAACAAAAAATATTTCCTCTTCATAAATAAACTCTAGATTTGATCAAAATTCGAATTTTTACCAAATTTCCTTACTTTGGTATTGACCCTCCTCCAAACGGGAAGTTACCTGCTAATGTTGAAAGATATTGAAAGTTTCCACAGTCTGTATTATGAAGGTCTATGCAGGTTTTGACGGCGTCAGAGTCGTCAAGATACAATATAAAAATAAACAAAAACGAAATAAAAGAAAACAAAAGTACAAAAATACAAAATCTACAGAACTCAACGTTTCGCCACTAATATAAGTGGCTTCTTCAGTAATAAAAATAGGCAGGAGGCCCCAAAAGACTTTTGCACTTTTTTTTATTGGATATTGGTATTATAGACACACAAAACTATACCGAGTGTCCAGAAAAAAATTTCAAACCAAATAGCAGATAATATTATTTTTATTGCATAGTACGTTGAAAATTAGAGACAATACCTATTTATTTAGCTGGAGCTATCACAGTTTGAGAGTTATTTTACAAAATGTGTATTAAATTTCATTTTGTAGAATCGATTAGGCTATGGAAAAATAGAATGAATAAATAAGTAACGAACTTAATAACGATGTGTAACAACTTTAATGATTTTCCAAGGTGAATACATCCGGAATGGTGACAAAACCACAAAAAATGTCGTAGAATTTATTAACACATGCATTTCTGTCGTACATCTAATTAGTATGATAAAAATAAATTTTAAATTAAGGTGGACGTGATATAATGCAGTCATTTAGCTGTATGTTTATATTGAAGAAGTAGAATGTTAGGACAACTTTCGGTGATAATTCTTATCACTTGCATGATTACGTAGCTTTGTTGAAATTTGTTTAATTTATCCTCTACCTCTTTAAAAAAATTTCGAAATGCATACAATCAAATGTGCTACTGTTAAAACCATTAAAATAAGCTGAATATCTTCTTGTCTTCGCTTGATGGAATATCGTATATCCGAGAAAATGATAATTTGTTTAGAATCAATAATGTTACGAGTAAATAACGTGTTATTGATAAGAAAATACACTAACTTACTTGCGTGGCAGTGTACAATCTTAATACAAACATATTAACTATTTACATGAAATTAATAAACACAACGAAGAAATTCTATTGAACAAAGAAAACACTTTTGTGTGTGTATAGATGATTACTTTAAAACCCCAAATATTGCGTATAATTCCGAATCGTGTAGTTTCTTTTGTGTTTGCCGTAAAATTAGTCGAACCGGGAGATACGAGGCTTTCAGAGAAGACGGTTGATATCTCGTTTTCGACTTTTAAAATAACATACGATAAAAGTATAGCGAAAAAAAAAATAAAAACAATAAATCGCGCACCTGCGAAACGCACCGGTTTTTATTTTCGACGGTAATTGTATCGAGCAAACTTGATACTACACAAAAGGAAGCCTTTTATCTCCTGATTACTGCTATAAGATTGATAACGCTATTTTTCGTATTTACTTGACATCGCGTAAACAAACGATGCGAACAACCGGTACGTGAATTTTTTTCGTGGGTCCTCGAAAATTTTCTCGGAACTAACTGACCACTTACACCGCGTAATGTCCAACACTATCGTATACGATGAACCTGTGACCGACAAAAGGACTTGGAGCGTATCGTCTTCGACGCAGCAACGCCAATTCTTCAACGCTGGTAAAAATTCAACACCGATAGAGTACACTACAGTCGCTCAGGATATATTAGAAAACGAAGTGCGGAAAGATGACGTATGGCTACTGGGATATCCACGTGTTGGTATGTTAATTTTGTTTTCATTTAAAATTTAGCGAATAGTCTAGCGACGACGATGTTTAACCTTAGCGTACGTTGCAAGTTTACGCAGGGGACGTTGTACGTCTATGTCAGTTGTTGAGAATTTCTCCAGAACTGCTTTCGTACGTAAATAATTCAAGTTGGAACGGTCGCGGACGCGTACCCTTATCTTATCGCATGGGAATGTCGAGTCAAGGCCAAGTGTATGTTTGCGTAATTCTTCGTCCGACTAGCATACATAATGTATATATACATACATATATATACAGGTACTTTTAAGTTTTTGTTTTTTTTTAAACTGTATTGCTGAATGATGAGGCGACGGTCTAAATATGTGAAACCTAAACAAGTTGTTTAAATGTAGATTAAGAAGAAGATTGTTAAACGTCTATTGTGTTTGAGTCATTATCTTTAAACAACATTTACATTTGAAATTTTGGAATAAATATTCAGTGAGTTACAGTCAAAATAACCCAGTAGTATGTACACAGATGATTTCCCCTTTTTATCAAAACTGACGCTATAATATATTAATCATATCTTTTATGTATTTTATATAAATTTCCTGCATTTGGTAAAGTTAGTAATGTTGTCTACCAATACAAGTGACGGCCAATGAAGAGATCAAGATTACCATTTTGAACTGAATCCGTTAAAGCTGTCGCTGACAATTTCGGCGCGACTAGGCATTCCATCCAGTGGATGTTGATCAAGTATCACATCCTTAATACAAAGTTTTTTTGACGAAGGCATGTGTCGGTTCACAACATCCATATCTGGTTTATTACCAATCCATGTTCCACCTAATTCAGAAACTTCCAAAACAAATTATGTTCAACATGTTTTTATTGTTAATTGATGTAAGTTTGAATATACACTACTTTGCAAAAGAAAGGGGCACCTTGATCAGTTTTATAGAAAGCAAATTTAAGAGGAAATGTAAGCGTAATGTCAGTAACTATATTGTTCGATAAACTATGAGTAACTAGAATAAAGAATATTCAATGCATTATTCTTATGTAATCGTCAGGAATACGATACTACTCTTATTGGAATATGTTCCACAACTCATTTACATAAATTCCTTGGTATTCTTTCTATTTTTTTTTACGGTCAAGATCACAAGCAAAGTGGAGGGGTCACTAATGGCGAAAGAAATAGCCCTTTGCGCTTTTCTTGATGTAGAGGGTGCTTTTGATAACACCTCCTTCGAGAGCATAGAAAGGGCGGCTTCTGCCAAAGGATTTCATCCGTCGACTACTGGATTAAAGTCATGTTCCAGAGTGGACGAATAAGCGCTACGCTAGGATGAAAGTTACAGTCAGTGCCAGAAGGAGCTGCCCCCAAGGAGCTCTGGTGGTGTCTCGTTGTTGATGATATTATTAGTAATCTTACCAGAGACGGACATGATGTATAAGGGTACGCTGACGACCTGGTAATAATGATCCGTGGCAAGTATGATCAAATCATATCATAAGTTATGCAAAGAGCTCTCGATGACACGCATAGCTGGTGCAAAAATCATAACCTGCGTATAAATCCCCAAAAGATTACTATCGTCCCCTTTACAAGGAGAAGAAAAGTCTATCTTAAACCTGCCTCCATAGAGGGAAAAAGTATTAGCTACAGCAACGAAGCTAAATACTTGGGGGTGATGTTGGACAGAAAATTGTCATGGAATCCCATGGAATTAAAACCTGGGGACATTAGAGGACATCTTAAAATCCTTGAAGATCCCAACATCAACTACCTAGTTTACATTGCAAAGGACAAGATCCCTATGCAATAGAACTTCAACCAACCCTACAAAGTGGTCATCGAAAGCCGTACTAAGTGGGCCTCCGGTGAGCCTCAACTGAAAAGAGGAACCCTGGCATGGTACACGGACGGCTCTAGAATAGAAGGAGTGGGGACAGGCATCGGGGGGCCTAACGACTACCTCAAAGTGCCCATGGGACTCCACCCCAACATATTTCAAGCAGAGATTACTGCTATTAACTTATGCGCCGTAAAGAACCTCAGGGATACGTGACGCAACAATTTGTATATCAACGGACAGCCAAGCGGCGTTAAAGGCTATGAGTGCCTATACGTACGAGTCCAGTCTGTTGCATGAATGCATACGCAATTTAAGGCAATTGGGACGCAATAACCACGTAACTCTTTAGTGGGTCTCAAGCCATCAAGAGATGGAAGGGAACGAAAAGGCAGATAAGCTTGCCAAAGAGGCAGCGAAAATGCCTTTCATTGGATCCTATCCCTGTTGTGGGTTGCAAAAGAGCCACCTAAAACAAGTAGTTAACAAATGGGAGGTCAACAGATAGGTCTCCCACTGACAGAATACGCCAGGACAAATGCAGGCGAAGGCACTGTTATCCGGATCGCCTAAGACATCACAGTCGCTGCTATCTTTCAGCAAAGGGGGCCTTAAACTGCTGACAGGCTTTCTGAGAGGTGACGTGACCCTGAAGTATCACTTATATAAACTCGGAAAAGCTGAAGATCAAATCTGCCGTCTATGTCAAGAAGATCTAGAGACGTCAGAACACATTTTGTGTAACTGTATTGCTGCTAGTTACACACGACAACAACACTTCAGTAGGCCATTTCTAACGCCTACTGACATCCGGGACGGAAATCCCAGATTAATTCTAAGGTTTATCAAAACCCTTCAATTAGTCTAACAACTAGAAGGGCAATGTTACAATAGATCCATGCAGGTCGCGGTGACTAAAGACAGCAGTGCCACTGCCCACAAATCTAATCTAATCTAATCTAACCTACGGTCAAGATAATCCCAAATATGTACGATAATATTTAAGTTCGGACTTTGTGGCGGCCAGACCATAGTGGGAACGATTCTCTCCTCTTGTAACTAACTTAAATAGTTCTTGACCAATCGAGAAGTATGCTTGGGATCGTTAGCTTATTGTAGAACGAAATTATTGCAAATTGCACGATGCCCAGAAGGTATAGCTTCAACAATATTCGATATTTTTTCACTGTAGGCTTGCTTTCAGTCTTAATAAAGTCACCAGTTCTTTGGGATGAACAGCAGCCCCCAACGTGGATATTGCCACCCCCATGTTTGATACTTGCTTGTAAACACAGGTCTGTAAGAGCTTCTCTAATACGTTGTCGAATATATTGACACCTGTTCGATCCAAGTAATTGAAATTTATACTCGTTAGTCCGTAATATAGTCGAAATATGTACTGACGTGCCTGTAGCTTCTTCCAACTCTCGCGCCAATTACGCGCTTATTTTTTTTCTGGTTCTTAGAAAGAAAATATCTATTCTATCTAAATATTCATGTTTCAGGATACGTTGACTAAATGGTTATGTTCTAGGAATTGCCCAGCAAGGTTTTCTGATCTCACACCTTTGAACTCCCCTTAACTAAACTAAAACTTGGAGGTTTTATTTTTGAATATATCAAATCTCACTCCAAGTGGAATTTCCCCAAGTCTTAGTCTCCCCTTGCAAGTTTAAATCGCAAGGAAGAAGAAACTAAGTGTTCACAACGATCGTGTTTTTTTTTCGGGTTTCATTGATTCAGTCCAAATCTGGTCCAATCGTTCAACGAAATTACTTTTAGAAAGTCGTACCTTTTCTTGAAAGAGATTGCTTCTCAAACGTAATTGGTTTATTTTTGCCATTTATTTTTATTGATGGAAATGCATAGTTAGAGCCAAACGATCACAACAAGTTCAGTTATCATTTATTATAGAAGAACTGATTGTAGCTAGTAGTTTGGAAAACCAACCTCACAAAACAGACATCAGGGTTTGAACCCGGTATCTCCTGCCATTGGCACAATTACTACTAGCTGGTGAAGTTCAGCTAAGTGATTAATTGATGTCAAAATAAAACGGTGTTCATATTAGTATACTAATAATTGTTATTTTTTGTGTAGGTCAAACTTGGTGCCAAGAAGTCATATGGTTAATTGTCAACAATTTAAACTTTAATCTGGCTCGATCAACAATCCAGCACTTACGAGCACCGAAATTGGAGTAAGCAATTAAAATTTTTGATAGGTTATTCAACATTTGCACTTGAATTATTTTATAGGCAATCTCTATATAAAGATGAAATTTTCGACAAAATCTATGGCTGCAGCTCAATTCAATATGTTAAGAGTTTACGATCTCCTAGGACTATAAGATCACATCTACCTCTTCATTTATTACCAACACAACTAAAAACAATTAGACCTAAGGTAAGTCGTAATATCTCCACGACAACATCCACTCATGTCTTGTTTATCTTCTTCCCATACTAGATAATTTATATGACCAGAAATCCCAAGGACATCTGGTGTTCCTATTACTCGTTACTACAAGCTTTTTTCGATTATGATAAATCATTCGAGGACGCATCAGTATTATTCTGCGATGGTAAAATGAGCGTTGGTTGCCCGATCGAGCACGCTCTACCGTTTTGGAACAGAAGAAATGAACCTCACGTACTATTTCTAAATTACGAAGATGCGAGGATAAATAGTAAAGCTACTATTAAATTAATAGCAGATTTCCTAGATAGGCCGTTGAAGTTGAAACAGATAGTTGAGATAAATAAGTTTGTGTCGTTAGAAAGTATGAAAATGAATCCTGCTGTTAATATGGAATGGTATCTGAGAGAATTGAAGAATGGGAACAGTGAATATTCTTTTATTGGAGACGGAATAGTTGGTAATTGGAGGAATAATATGACTGTTAAGGTGTCGAGGATGTTCGATGATTGGATATCGGCAAAGACTGAAGGTACAGGATTGAGATTTATTTATGAATAATTCTGTTACCTGTTGAATCAAACGTGTATCACTACTTGTACAAAGATATTTTAGAAATACTCCTGTGTACATTATTATTATTATTATTATTACTGTGTAAAATGTGTAAATATAAAATTAATTTATCTCTTTTATAGTATTATTAGTATTAAATTAATTCCTGGTAAGTTCATATAGAGATATTATTTAAAAAAATGGCAATGGCATTGAAATACAATAAGATTATACTCGACTAGATATTTTACATAATTTTGAGATAATAGAAACAACCAGCTGTTATCATCCGCGGGTAATCTTCCTTTAATTCGGCTATTATTAAAAAAAGATGATACATCATATATACTTTAAATTTCAAGTTCAATGTCAAGTTCATATGTATATAAATATCTAATAAATGTACGTGATATTTATGAAAGTGTCTAAGTGAGATAAGCCTAAAATGTCTTTCGGCCTTGCATGGCTCCCTTTAGACATGAGATAGTGAACGCACATCATACGATATCAAAGCTGCTGTTATAATATTATTATTTTTCTATCACACAAATGTACTGCCAACATCTTCGGAAATTAATCATAACTGCTTCTGTATTGCTTTTTAATGTTCTTTCTCGAGGCTCCGTCAAGTTGGCCCCCCCTCAATCTTGCACCGGACTAATATCTATCTAAAAAGTTTGCGCCAAGCTTTTTATAACAGCTTGCACCCCTCCAGTTGCGTAATTATTTCAAAAAAAATTGCAGGGGGGCTAACTTGACGCTAGCCCCCCCCTCATCTTGCGCCAACTTGCGCCACCAATTTTATTGCACCCCTCTCCAACCCCTATATATTTCATATTTATGTTTCCAAGCTAGCCCCCCCTCATCACGGGAGAAAGTTCAAAATAGGGTAGATAGTTTGTACCCACCTTGCGCCACCAATTTTAGAGCTTGCACCCCTCTCCAACCCCTATATATTTAATATTTATGTTTCCGAGCTAGCCCCCCCTCATCACGGGAGAAACTTCAAAATAGGGTAGATAGCTTGCAGCCACCTTGCGCTAACTTGCGCCACCAATTTTAGGGCTTGCATCCCCTTCGTACCCCAATGAAAACTTGAGTAACTAACTGACATGTCATTTGTAAAACTAATCATATATCAATCCTTGTCTAAATATTGAATTTGCAAATGTGTGAATATCGTTGTAATGGTGAATTACATTAAAAATAAAACTATTAGAAATAAATTTAAAATAAACATATTAGTTCCACTACAAACCAAAAATAAAATTGTGTATTATTATTAATTAACCTAATTATTATTTAATTATTAATTATTTTAAAGTTTCTCCCGTGATGAGGGGGGAGGAGCTAGCTTGGAAATACAAATATTAAATATATAGAGGTTGGAGAGGGGTGTAAGTTCTAAAATTGGTGGCGCAAGTTGGCGCAAGGTGGGTGCAAGCTATCTACCCTATTTTGAAGTTTCTCCCGTGATGAGGGGGGGGCTAGCTTGGAAACATAAATATGAAATATATAGGGGTTGGAGATGGGTGCAAGCTCTAAAATTGGTGGCGCATTTGGCGCAAGGTGGGTGCAAACTATCTACGGTATTTTGAACTTTCTGCTGTGATAATAGCTTGGAAACATAAATATTAAATATATAGGGGTTGGAGAGGGGTGCAAGCTCTAAAATTGATGGCGCAACAAGGTGGGTGCAAACTATCCACCCTATTTTGAACTTTCTCCCGTGATGAGGGGGGCTAGCTTGAAACATAAATATTAAATATATAGGGGTTTCAAGCTCTAAAATTGGTGGCGCAAGTTGGCGCAAGGTGGGTGCAAGCTATCTACCCTATTTTGAAGTTTCTCCCGTGATGAGGGGGGGCTAGCGTCAAGTTAGCCCCCCCTGCAATTTTTTTAAAATAATTACTCAACTGGAGGGGTGCAAGTTGTTATACGTGTGGCGCAAGCTGGTGCAAGCTTGGCGCAAACTTTTTAGATAAATATTAGCCCGGTGCAAGATTGAGGGGGGGCCAACTTGACGGAGCCCTTTCTCGATGTTAGAGGATATTTTTGATGATATGGTTGTTCTTATGTTATTCTTGTTTTCGAGTAAACGTAGATTTTTCTTTGATTTTTATTTTACAAAAAAATAGTAAAAGATAGTAACTTTTCGTATTGAAAACTGTAAAAAAGGAGACAACATTTACTTCTACACTAGAATTGCAAAAAAATTTAATAAATAACCGGTGTTGGATCGCAAACAGAACAGTGCTTCCTCTGGTCTCCAGTCAAAACGTCTTGAGCGTCATTTGGTGTCTCATGAGTCATTTTCAAAATTCTGAAAATACTGGCTTTTAGTTCTCTTGCTTCCTGTGATCCTTAACGAAGTAGTTCATAGAATTATTTGGCCAATAATTTAAGAAAATCGAGTCTATCTACTTTATATGCATTGGCACAAGATTGGTAGATGATATATGCATTTACTGAAGATATATCTACCATCCTGTAAAATATAGCCATAGACCAGCGTCGCATTCTTCTGAATACTGAGTGGTTTGTTCATCCACAGCAACAACTCCAGGTTTAGTATTATTATAGAATGTATTCATTTCTGGCAAGCCATGGTCCTGTTCTTTGGAGTGATGCATCGATGAAATAAGCACAACACATTTATTTTTCTTTGGTACCCTGGAAATTAATGGTTTGTTTCTTGTGCAAGCATATATTGTAGATCCCACCTGTCTTAATTTATAGGGTAGAAATTTTTGGGATATTTCGCGTTTGTTTTTTTTTCAAAGTTTCAATGTAAGTAAGTTTATTTTTGAAAAGACAGTCTGTTAGCTCTATTAAAGAATACCAATTATTACCAGCAATATTCCTATTGGTTCCAAATATTGGCTTAGAAAGACGAATAACAGCCTGCGTTGGTGTAGAAAATCCTTTTTCATCGTTGGTGACATCTTTTAAGGAATCGATTTAAGGAATTGTATACGATCAGCATTTTATCAACAGTTGCATGGTTTCCAAACAGTAAGCTGATTGTGAATTTTTGTTAAATTTATCAAGGATATGTGAGGTCGCAGTAGAATGCTCAGTAAGTATTTACTCTTAGATTTCTCTTTCTCCTTCAGTATCAAATCTAAGGCAAGTCAATAACACAGCGAACTTTTTAGCTGATATTACTAGCCGAAACATTTCTCGACCTGTCCCATCTGTTGAAAAGATTGATTCAGTGGCCTCAGTATTAGACTTAAAAGCAGCAGTTAATAACAAAAATCCCAGTAAGCCGTTAATTTCAACAACGTTTGTGTCTGTGTGTTCTGTGTGTTTTGTGTGATTCTGATTGTCCGCCTTTTTACGAAATTCTTGAATTTTTAAATTAAATTGGTATAATACACAATGATATCTAGTATATTCTGTGAGAAAATTTGCTGCCATGATTTCAGCGCTTCAATTGTTTTTATTTGCTGGTAAATTTTTATATATTGTGGGCTGGCATTCTTACATTTCGAGTTGGTTCAGTGCCAGCCCATTTGTATCTGTTTTTACCGTAGAAATATTTTTTATCTGGATCGCTTATATCAGTCTCCTCTTCAGTTTTAATCACCTGTATCTCATCTTGGTCATCAGATTCATTGCCAAACAACTCACTCGCTGTTTTGTGATCACTTGTAATAGCATTTTCGATAGAAATGTTGCTCTCAAAACCATGCTCATCAAACCATCTTAGCACACATTCCTAAAAGTTGGGATCTGTCACTTTAACTGTTTTACAATCCCCGGACATTCTTGCTAAATTGAATATATTACACTAACTGCGTCAGAGAGTCCCACGGATTCTAGGGTCGTTGTTATACCTACTTGATTCGATAATAGACTGATGTTGTCCCACCATACAAAGCTACTGAACAACTCGCGCTACCTGCACTACAAATATGAAAGTTATTAAATACCTCATTCTTGCTAGAGTCCCAGAGACTCCGCAACGCCAGTTAAGGGCTAAAGTAATAATTTTTTGACAATTAAAGACGGTGGTTACCCGAGATGAAATTCAGTGGAAACAAACGAGGTAGACGATAGATATTTATTGTAAACATGGGTGTTAACAAATAGTATTCGTTTTTTTTTACTCTGGTCTATTGTATGTTGCGTTATCCATACATAAATATGTTTGCATTTACATACCTATTTATAGGAGGTAAATCAAATTTTGATATTCAAAACACTACTTCAAAGCGCAGGAATTATAATAGAGCATCGGGTCTATGCGACATGTTTGACGCATATAAATACAGAGTAAAAAGAGGAATCAATATTTGCTACTACAAAATGAATACAATAAACAGATACATACATATGATAACAAAATTGCATCAGCTCGATTCGATACAATAAATACTTAGACAGAACCTTTCTTAAATATTATTGGATGCCATAATTAATAACATTTACTAGTATGATGGAATAATTGTGAAATTTTTATAATTTAGCAGTTGACAGAATGGTCACATTGTTTCCTATTAATTTATTACTTTAGAATAACTTTATGAAAATTTCTTTAAATGCGTATTTTTTCAAGTTTTTCCTTCCCCTTTTTCGATACTTAGTCATCATCATGCTTTTGATTATTACCTTGTTTATATTAATGTATATCGATTGATAGTACAGGGTGACAACCGGAAATATGACGGATTTTGAAATAAGTGTTATGCAGAGCATCTTCAATATAATAGACATTTATTAACACCAAAATGAAGATTACTAAATTCCCATTTAAGATGTGTATCAATTATGGAATATAATATCATTGAGATGGTGACCATCGCGTTGGATGCAGTTCTCAATCCCTCTGCCTGAAATCGTTCATCACATGCTCCAACACTTGATCAGTAGTCGTGCTTTCCTGATGAATGACATCCTTCATGTCGTCCAAATTACAGGCCTTGTGAAGATATATACGACCTTTCAAATAACTCCACAGAAAAAGTCACAAATTGACAGGTCTGGTGACCTTGGGGGCTACGGCACATCTTCAAAACGTGAAATAAGTTTTTCTGGGAAAATGTTGCGGACATCGTTCATTGATGCGTTGGCAGAATGTGCAGTGGCTCCGTCTTGCTGAAACCACACATTTTGTGGATGTATTCCTTTTCTGCATATCTTTGGCATTAAAATAATTTGTAGCATCTGAACGTAGCGGTTAGAGTTAGAGTTGATGACGATTGTGTGCCCATCCTCTTCAAAAAAGTAGGAACCAATAATGCCAATAGCCAATGGCGCACCACACTGTGACGTTATCAGAATGGAGTGGTCGTTCAGGCATATTTCGTGGATTTTCAGGAGCCCGGTACCTGAAGTTCTGCGTACTAACTGTCCCATCCAAATGAAAATGAGCTAAATCACTCATTAGAAGTTGTAGGTCGACATTATCTTCGATAATCACTTGCATTTTCGTAGAGAAGTCCTCACGAGCGTCAAAATCTCTTTTGGTTAGTTTCTGAATAATTTCTATTTTGTATTCATATTCAATTCAATTGCATGTTTTCGGGCTGACCGTAAAAGAAGGTTTTCGGGGCTTCTTATCATACATTGTGGACCTGGTGAACTTTTTCCAATATGTTGCCAGTTCTTCTCAAATTATTCACCCTGATGATAGTGTTGCAAGATCGAACAGCTCCCCATCGACCAATATTAAAATGAGAGCGAAATAATCGCTACGTAGTAATGACAGTTCCGTCATTTCGAATAAACGTATCTCGTATCGTTTACTGAAATGGCATCATATTAAAACAGTACTGACATCGCATTTGCTCCCCTTCCACGGCGGCAAACTGAGCATTATGTGTTCCAGAAACGTCCGGTTCCCAGTTGTCACCCTGTATAAACAAAAAAAAACATTTAATTGTTCTTGCGATCATAACTCAGGAGCTATAGTATTTGGTTTTCTTAAAACAGAATTACAATAACATCCTGTACAAACCCACCCCCCATGTAATAAATTCTTTGGATAATTTCATAGCTGAGGGTGCTTGTGAAAACAATGAATCAATTTCATCAGTACCACCCTCCGTTAATTTACAGATAATAGCAAAGACTATAATTCCAAACAACAAGAAATACATCTTCTAGATGTCTACCTGCATCCGATATTCCGAACGTGCATAAAATACCTATTGTAAAACAATGTCTTAATATTTTTCGAAAAAATATCTTTAGTTTTCAACTTCTAGCTTGATACACTTTTCCCAGTGATGTTCAGTAGCGTTGATGCCCTGTTTGTAATGAAGATTGTCGAATTTTTTGAAATAGCAACCAATCGCAGACTCCACCTCTTCATTGGCATTTCAAGTTTGAAAATAATCAGAAATGGTGTGGGTGTTAAAATTATCCCATGTACGAGGGGAGGTCCAGAAGTTCGTAGAATGAAAGGGTTGTAAATAAAATGAAACAATAAATCTATTTCCTTTTCAATATAATCACCCTTAAGCACAATACATTTATTAGATCTATGAATTAATTTTTCTAAACCATCATAAAAATATTTTTTAGCTTTCGCCTCAAAATGGACCAAAATTGCCTCCTTTACCTCATTGCTGTCGGAAAACTTTCTTCCACGTTAGTCTTTTTTTAAATTGGGGAACAAATAAAAATCACTAGGTGCCAGGTCTGGACTGTAGGATGGATGGACTATTGATTGAAAGCAACTCTGCTCTTGTGAACCGGCGCATTGTCTTGCAAGAGCAATACACCCTTGGTCAATTTTCCTCGACGTTCTTCCTTGATGGTCTCCTTTAATTATTCTAATATCGCTGCGTAATATTCTGCGGTTATGCTCCTTCCTTTTTCTTTGTAATCAATCAATAATATCCCCTCACAATCCCAAAAAACAGTAGCCATCAACATTCCAGCCGATCCTGATACTTTGAATATCTTTGGCGGTGGTATCCCCTTTTTATGCCATTGCAAGGACTCCTGTTTGGCTCAAAGTGATGAATCCATGTTTCATCTCCGGTAACAATCCGCTCCAAAATCTGTGCAGGTTCGTCTCCACATAGCTCTAAAAATTGTTTGGGCGCATCTAAGCGCTGCTGTTTCTGCAGCGGCGTTAGCATTCTCGTTACCCATCTTGCACTGACTTTTGTCATACCCAGGTGGTCATGTAGGATACGCAAAATGGTGGTATCTGATACTCCAACTAATGCAGATAATTGATTTTTCTTCAAACGGGTATCTTCCAATACAATTTTTTCCACTTTTTCGACGATGTCTGATGTGGTGGCCTCAACTGGGTGTCCTGAGCGGGGGTCGTCTTCAATCGACTCCCGACCATGTTTAAAAAGAGCATGCCACTTATAAATCATTGATTTACTAGGGCACTGTAACGGTTTCCATTTCATTCAATATGGTTTGAGCGTTCTTTCCTTGCTTTGTAAGGAACTTTATCACAGCACGGTGTTCAATTTTCTCCATAGTTTCAGTTATTTTTCGGATTGACTTGTTTAACAGGCAACTATTCGTAAACGACTGACGCTATAGAGCTGCAACTCAACTTGTATACTAATGATGAGTCGCCAATCAGAATGACACCTAGCGAGCGCCCCTATCCCCACTCCATCCCCTCCATTCCACGAACTTCTTGACCTCCCCTCGTACATTCCAAAATACTGATGCAATGACCTTGCTTGCAGGTGGAACTCTCTTCGTCTTCCTTGAAGCCGATTCCACCCTTCCAGTTCATTGTTTCAATTGTTCCAATATTTCGGAGGCGCATAAGATGTTGTAAAGCAATGTCTTAATCTTTTACAAAAAAAAATCTTTAGTTTTCAACATAGTCTCCTTTTAGCTTGATTCCACACTGTTTGTTAATTGGTTAAATTGCTTCTTTGACTCAGGTGGAAGTAATGGGTACATGTTTCGTCTGTTGTTATCTGCACAAAATTCGGTTTTATTACTGCAAAATGTTGCCAAACGCTGGACTAAATCATTGTCACTGAACTGACTTTGCTCTGTTGTGAGCAAATACGACACCTATCTTGATCACAGCTTTCTCGTCTAAAAATTTTCAATCAATATGGGTTGTGTAACACATTTTCAAATGTCTACTGTGTCTGGTGACTCCAGCACTTTCAACTGACGGCCATTCACTATTTCATTATTTACAAAAAAATCCTTGGTAACTGAAACCTGAAATGTATTTGGTAAGCATTTCAGCTTTCACAATTACGGTAGTGTCCCAACCTTAAATATTGAAATTGTAATATAGCCCTACTACATGTTCCAAATTCTTTATCTTTATTAAACAATCTTTTATTAATCTCTCAAATTAAATCTCATTGTAAATTTATAGAACCAAAATCTGTTTTAATGTTTGGCAAAGCCTTCGGATGATGATTTCATTTCTTATCTTTCTAATGTCTCTGGCCATTAATATACTCCTAAAAAAGGCATTTATTAAAGGTCTTGTGCTGTACGAAAAGAAATACTAGGCTAACTTTAAATTCAAGGCAACTTTATTGAAATGCTGTGAAAAATTGTCAGGTCAATTTTAAAATGGAAGAAAAAGAAAAGAAGGATTTGGTGAAGGCAGGTTTGTCTAAAGCAATTAAAAAGCTTTTCAGACGATCTTGGACATGAATTTGGAATATTCAATTTGCAGCTTAGCCCAAAAATGATCAGAAAATGAAGATATGGAAACATCTTACACCTTGCACAAGCTTTTAAAAAGAGATTATATTCATGATTACTAAGTAAAATTGATGAAAATGTTGTGGATAATTTTAAAATATATTTCTGGATAGTAGCTAACATTATCTGATTTTACCTTCTGATATGATTGGACTCTTTGACTCAACGTCAATAAATATTGTCATTATTATATTTGACTCTTTCTTTGCTACCATAATCGCATTGTAAGTATATCAAAAACGATAAAACCTAACCTAAAACGCAATGTTTCAAAGTAGGTACATAAAATTATCTGTCTACTCAAATAGATATAATTTTTATAAAGTAGAACGTTCTCGGGGATTTCTTTTTCACACCCTCGATATATTTCACTCGACCCGTATCACGACAAGACGCAGATCCGTGGTTACAAGAACTCCACGTGGTAATCAAAGTGATTGCATTCCGCACGCGTGCACACTTAGGGGAAAGAAATTGCCTGTATTTCACGCTTTCCACTCAACCCGAGGCATTCTTTCTTGCATAAGGTAAACGTAAATTCTTCTAGGCGTCTATCTAGGCCGAAACAGCAAGTACTTATTTACGATAAAGTGCCAAATATTGACCGTCTTGCGGTTATACCATTTACTACAATTAATCCATAAAGTTCGACGCCGCTTTTGCCTTAATCTCATACTAATCGATATGACCACGGGTAAAATTTGTGGCGTTTATCCAAAGTAAAGCGTCCGATCCTTAGATTTAATAACTGCTGGGACAATAACGGAAGGACCGATGGGTTTCTCCATCTCTTTACGGTTTACAGCTTATCGCGTAACATACCCTTCTCTGCCATCGTCCTCGTTCTTGCTAGCATTAATTAAGTGCAAATTACTTTAAAATATGGAGGAACGGATGGTCGGAAAAGAGCGGCTAGTATTCAGTGTGCACTGCCACCAGCGTTACCGTACTGATAGTGAAGGAAATTACTGCCAACTGATGGTGCCGAACTATATAATAACTGGAGCGAGAGCGGTTCCGAGTTGTAGTTCTAATGAAAACTAATCAGGAGGAGTTTTGGTTCGGTATTCCTTCTAAATTGATTTTTTTTTCGTTCCTTCGTCGTAGTCGTGAATTATAGAACACCTGCGTTGCACTTAATTTGATTAAGGGAATTAATTAAAATTGTGATGCATTTATAATTAGATTATACTTTTGATTAAAATGAGTAATACATAATCCTTTGTTCCTTTGTTTCCTCCACTGTTTTAAGAACTCTGGGTGTTACAAATTTTTTGAAAATTCCCCCGTTTCGGCATTTATAGGTGCTACAATTTTTTTCCAATAACTATAAAACCACAACAGGATTTTCCCTCTCTCCCATTGCAATACTTCTGACAGCCGTCAGACTGTAAAATCAGTTCTTTTCTACCGGTGGTCCTACTTTTCTTTCGTAGGGTTGGATTATGACTCCTTTAGCCCTCTATTCTCAATGTAGGGCTCTTCAACCCTTGTAGGTTATTAGAGTGTGTAGGGGTTGTATTCCCCGGGGTGTGTGATCCACTGTTGTAGGGTTGTTTCTGATGTTGTGGGTGTTCTAGGAATTTGGTATATTCATCACTCTTCTGATTTTTACCCTAGGAGGTGGTCGATCTGCGTCGAGTTCCCTCCATCAGAGGGTTGGTTGAGGTGCTTGTTCTGTCTATTGTCTTCTTAGCCAACACTGTCAAATCTTCCTTTAAAGATGGGAGTTGGAGGTCGGATCGTAGCTGGGCATTTCGTACAAACCACGGAGTTCCTGTGACTATTTTTAATATTCTCTTTGGGTACTACTACTTCAACAGTCTTCATATAGGTCTTTCCGAAGCTAGACCAGGACAGTGCCCACTAGGTTATGATCGGCTTGAGGACTTTTCTACAATTTTACCCATCATTGGTAACTAAGTCAAAAAAATTTGCTTCTATTTTGCTTTCCAAGGACGTCCATGTTCTATTTTTGTAAAAAATTGAAAATATGTCTTAAATTTTACAATTGGGTATTCAGAATTTGGACACGCTATATAAGACTGTACCTGATGAGTCATCGCGTGGCCGTATATTGCGCCAGGCTTATACAGCATATCCATGTCGAATGGGGGAAGCCGTAGTGGTACAGTATGCCTACTCAAACAAAACTGTAGAACTGCAAAATGTATTATTGTCTATAATTTGAGAGAAACAATTATTTTTTCCTATTTTGGCACCCAAGAGTCATTTCTACAGTTTCAGCAACCATTACAGGCATTATAATTTTATTTAAATTTGATAATTATTGCTGTCACATTCTATTTGCTCGATTGGAGTACAATAATTGGTTGAAAGGAGGGGAAACAAAACAAGACAAGTAATGAAGATACTAGAGCTGAGTGATAGTATATTACATTTTGCGATCTTCAAATGATTTCCATCGTGATTCCACCATTCTAAAAGACATAGCATCTGATAAAAATTCTCTAAAATTATCTTTTGATCGCAAATGTTGGAAAATCGCTTCATTGAAATCTCATCTCCATGATAAACTACTGTAATTATACAATTTAGCATCACATGCATTTGCTTAGATTTTCGATACATTACAAAAACAAATTATCGGACAATTATCTCTATCTATACAACATAAATTTCAACGTAGAAATTCGCTGTTTATGCAACGCTGTTTAATTAAACCGCGTACTTAATATTCACACACAGAGCTGGCGAATAGCTTTCGCAACCCCCGTAGCACAACAAACAATATATCTACTGCGGTTGGACCATTCGCCCTTCTGACACCAGATTTGCAGTCCTGGGTAAACCGCAGGCGCATTTACTAGTTAGTCGATCGTCCGGCAGGAGGTTGCCTAAGTACGCTAAGACGACCACTTGAACGGTGCTAATCAACTTCAATAATTAATCAACAAACTGAAGGAAATTGCACTGGAGGTTAGAAGTATTTATCGTCTTAATTATATGGACTCTAATACTACTACGTTACTATTATCGCCAATTATTGAGTTGTTTTTAAAGAATTTGTTAAAAAATGATATCGGAATAGAAACCCATTATAATATCAGAAAACAATATTAATCAGCATTATAAATAAAATAAAAAACCCTAATTAAAGCTGATTTCTGGAACCAGATTAAATATAACCTTGAACAAGACCTTTGTAGGGCAAATACAACAGCTCTTGAATTATTTGGGTGCTGATATTCCAATCATACCCACAGCTTTACATTGCTAGAGCAGAGTAAGATTTTGGGGATCCAAACTACTATAGTAAACTTCAACAGGTTCTTTAGACACTCAAGGACAGGTTCTTTAGACACTTTGTTTAGAGTTTCCTTCAGTTTGAGACATTATTTGGTATTTGCGAAAATGGAATATTGGAAACTATGGCCTCTGCTGACAGTTACTCTCTAGAGTAATGACTTTCTGCACACTGCAGACCTTCTATTACCATTTTTGTTGGATAACTTTTTCCCTCTAATTTTCTTTCCAATTGTTTCTCCTAGTCTTCTGGTATTTCTGGCATTTCTCCATTGAGGATAAACTTTCTTAGCATTCTATCGACTCTTTCAAGACTTTCTTTTTCAGTGCTTAAACGGCTTATGTTACAAAAGTTTTCTTGCAGATTCTCAAACTGCCACCACCTTCCACTGTGGAAACAACATATTTTAAAGATACACCGTAAAAGTTTCTATTTTTTAGCTTCCCAAGGAATAATTTTTACAGCAAGAACATCCATGATACAACTTTTTGTGTACAAATGTGTATTATTTTTTAGCAACCTTGCAATTAAGTGCCCAAACTAACAATAAGAATGCTACTAGTAATACAAGAATTACCAGGTATCAGGCATCAACTAATATACCCTGATCAAACAATTTTGACTACTGACTGTGCACTCACGTGGTTCTATGTCGCTAAATCCCATCTCAAGCGCTTAGAAACCCAACAACTCTGACGGGACCTGGGAATTCCTTCTCTTCAACAACATGCCTTCCAACTGACTATTAAAACACTTGCAAAGATTACTATTTCATACAATCCCATCGTGGCAGCGACGGCCGGACTCGACCTGGATAGGTCGTCTCCTGGCATTATAATAAGGAGAGCCCAGCAAGTGATTGCACAGATGAACGAAGGAGGAGCTATTCATCGAAGACAAGAGGCCTCAGGAGTTAAAGCCTCAGCCTTAGAAACAGAGACAGTTTGTCAGGTATTATGACCAAGGATCTAATTGATTCAAAGTAAATACAAAGTTGTTAGTTAAGTTGACACCATTCGTGTAATATCCTTATCCTCTATCGGTTTCCTTCTTTTGGCTACATGATTTATTACCTCGTAGTCGTCGTGGTTTAATATTGCTCCTCTTTGTTTTTATTATTTTAACTTCTGTTTGGTCATCGCAGATTTTTGAATTCTTCTAGTCTATTTAGAGGTTGGTACGGTTGATGTAAAGGTGTAAGATCCTTGTACCGGACCATTGTTTAATGGCTATCATCGTGTTCAAGTAATTTAGTGCATGGAACGTTCACAGAGATTTAAAATTTTGGAACCAAACACCATATCTTCACAGATAAGATTAGAAATTCTAAAATGAATAGTCTAATTAGATGCCTATCCATACTTTTAAAGCAACGATTCTTAGAAATAGTGTAAGTTAATAATTAGCGTTGTATGTTATAAAGTCTGCCAATAAATTAATTCAATCTCATCCATATTTACATAATAATGAAATGAAAAAGCGTCAGCCGCATAGAAAGACGAAAACTCCATTAAAAACAGAAAAAAAAATCGATCTCGAAAAATATTTTAAAAGAATTCTCGCCGTAGTGACCGTCCTCTTACCTCCCCATCGAAAAAGATTTTCGAGCTGTCGAAAACACACAACTTTTGCAGCTTCGTTTTACCCCTCACACCTGTCTCCCCAATTCATTCCTTCTCCGTTTCTCCCACTACATCCTATTTCATCTTTCTCGTCTTATTTGGTTAATGGACACACTACGGCGGACTCTCTTCGAAAAAAAAAAAACGACAAAGGCTACGTTGCATATTGAATCTTCGAGGACGGAGAAATTTATAGAATAATCTTGAGGGAGTAATCGTATGGCGGGTGGGGATCGGTAATTTTCCACATCAACGACATTCACCGAATTCGCCCCAATTTGTAATTCAAATGATTCGTGCGGCTTGGGACCTCCTTGTCATCCCGGCACGGCACTGCCTGCGTTGCCCTCGCCTGTTTATGCAAACAAGTTTAACTGGTTAAGACCATTAGCGTACGGAAATTATTTAAGTTCCGCGCTCCGATAACATAAAAAACCGGAGCTAACGTTTAGACGGCTGTAGTTGACAGATTGTGTTTCGTGAATTATATTTTGTTATCTGAGTCTTTGGTTGATATGTGAATCGTTACTTTCATCAAAACATTGTTTCAGTATCTATTTCACAATTTGTATCATTCTCTCTACTTTACCGTTCGATTGAGGATATCCTGGTGTACCTATTATGTGTTCTGTGTTTCAGTTTAAAAAAAAATGTTTAGACATAAAGTTATATTTTCGTTGGTCATGATATTTTGTTTAATTAACAATTTCTACATATTTTGAATAGGCAGTCGATTACCATCAGGTATGTATGCAGTGCTCTGTATATAAAAGAAATCCCACCCTAATTTATACCATGATAGCTTCTAGCTAGCATGGTGAACAATGAACTTTTTATTTTTATACAGCCATCCGTTTACTTCTGAGAATTGACTTCAAAACCTAAAGCAATTATTCCTCGAGCCTGGTATGTTTCTGATCTTCTTTGGCTATCCTTTGTTGATTTGCTCATCCGGCACCTTAAACGTTGCATTTCTGTTTATCCTTCTTACAGATTCATTTTTTTCTCTCTTGTGACAATCTTTCTGTAAATTGATTTTCTAGAGAGTGTTTAAATTATTTTCTAAGTTTGTACCCAAGATTTTCTTTGTCTTGTGTAGAGAGAGGGAGAGGGGTTAATTGTTGTGATTCGTTGAACTATGTACATAGCTTTTCTCGCTTCCGTTGTAACTATTTGTGTGGTTAAACGTGTTTAATGGCCTTGCTACCGCATTATCTCATCGTTTGTGGTACGCTGTTAATCAATTAGCTCACAACAGCAAATGGTAGACTGATCGGAAGACAATTCTCCGAGAAAAATATCATCGTCTCCTCACAGAATTGAACTCCGAACCCAACTCTTAACCAGGCTATCGATCTGTTTAGAATCATATTTGTATAATTGTATCAATATCCTATATAGTCTTGCTGGTTACGACTTCAGCGGCTTTCAATGATTTGTAATGTGTCTCCACTCCAAAATGTTGTCCATACACATATTGAGAGAATTTCAAAACGCCAATCCGTAGTGCCAGTGACTCCTCAATGCGAGAATACTTTTATTGACGTATGTACATATGTCCATCTTATTACCACATTGCTCCCATTTCATTTATTGAGCTATCTAGCAAAATAGCTGGATACTTCACACACAATACGTGTGAAGTGAGTGAAGTCTGTGGCCAAGAATCTTTGAATACGTTTGATATCTTCTCGCATTAACACGTTTTTAGTGGCGTCAATTTTGATATCATCTGGCTTTAATACTTCTTCTATTACCTTAAATTCCTCGTAAGAAACTTTTTCCTGGGCTCTGCTTTATTGGATCTAGTATTCTATTCAGATGTTTTTGCTAGTATTCGTGCTAGCCTTTTCTTATATTCTTCAACATTTCTACTACTGGCTATGAGGTAATCTACAATCCTGTATATCCTGGAATATCTCTGTTGTTATTACTCTGGTGCACCAGTAAGATCATCAGAAAAATCTGAAAAACCTATAACTTCCAAACGATGTAACCCAGGTGCATAAGTGAGCGTTCTGTTTGTCTAAATAACCTTGAAATTACCTTAAGTAACCTAATTACCCAGTCTGCACTTTCACTTTTTTTTTCATTATTCCAATTTTACTTAGCTCAGCTTGCTTCGCACATTTTTGCAAGATTTTTAAGCTGCCTACAGTTTTTACACTTTTTGTTAAATGGTGGACACTTTTCACTCGGATAAGTTTTCTTTACCTGATTTCCACTAATTTGTTTGATTATTCCCTTTTACATTTTTTTCTGTTACAGAAATCTTTGCTGCTTCTGTCAGGATTGCTATATCTTCTTAAAGTAATTTGGCATTAATTTTATTTGAATTTATTCCACAAACTAGAATATTTTTGACTAAACCTTCACGTAATTCACTTAACATACGAGGGTGGTCTGATAATTGAGATAATAAACACAGAGATGGCGCGATAATATACGCAAGCGTCTCATCTGTCAAGTCTAGCGTCGTTAGAAGACAGCTGTAACAGTTTGAACCAAAAACGTTGTGTCCTTTATCTCCTGTAATTGTTTAAAGTAAACGTGTTAGGTCGTTTTATAAAATAAGGATAAAAGGGAATTTTGCGTTGTGATTGAACACTTCCATATCGCTAGAAAAAAAAACCAAAGAAATTAAAGAAGGGTTGGATAATGTTTACGACGAATCTGCACCATCATTTAAGACAGTTTGTTTTTGTGTGACCAGGATGATCTAAAGAGGCTAGCACTGGCGAAGTGGTCACCAAAGTTCATAATCTTGCTTTAAATGATCGTCGATTAAAGGCGCGTGAGATAGCAGACACTATAGGTGTACCTAAAGAACGTGCTGGTCATATCTTGCGTGTGGGAAAACTCTCAGCAGGCTGAGTCCGCGTCTGCCAAGCATGGACCAGAAACGAATGCGCGTAACCATTTCTGAGTACTTTTTGACTATTTTTAAGCATAATTCCTTCAAACTTTTGCGACGAAACGTGAATACACCACAATATCCCTGAAACAAAAGTTCAAACAAAACAATAACCAGAAGCCGGTTACAGTGGAATGAAGAAAGCAAGTTATTCCATTAGCCAACAAGGTTATGACCACCGTATTTTGGGGTACTCGTGGTTTTGTCGTTATAGATCATCTGCAAAAGGGCAAAACAATTACAGCATTATGCGTCGTTATTGACTGAAAAATTAAAGGAAAAACGACCCCATTTGACACGAAAGAAAGTTTTACTTCATCATTACAATGCGACTAAATTATTTGAATTGCGATTCGAAATACTTCGTCGTGCACCTTGCAGTCCAAAATTAGCTCCATATTACTTTCTATTGCTTCTCAACTTGAAAAAATTGCTAGATGGAAAGCGATTTTCATCGAATGAGGGGGTGGTTGCAGCAACAAATGATTATTTTGCGACGTTTATTTGTAAGAATCTTAGTTTTCGTAAGCTTCACTTGTCTTGGATCTAAAATACTCCTAAAATTTAGTCTTTAATATCTAATGTATTAAATATTCTAAAATCCAGAAAAGGGGGGGAGATAATGGGATGGCAGCCGTTAAGAATAATACAATCCTTTTTACAATCTAAGCTTTCGTAAATTTATTAGTTACTTCTTCAGAGATCATCCAAAAGAACAAATAGCAAGTAGATAATTGTCAAATCTAAAATTCAAACGACTTACATGTGGATGGATGTAGGCAAAATATAGAGTTACAAACTCGATTACACATCCTATTACTAGTCAGATCAACACCGTTATTGTTAATTAAATCATTAATCCAATCATGGTGTAAATCATGGTGGGATTTAGTCACAACTTCAAATAAAATTTTTATGAGATTCTAACCTTTATCACTAATAAAATCCCAAACACATAATAATAAATTTACGAAAGCTTAGATTGTAAAAAGGATTGTTTTATTCTTAAGGGCTGCCATCTCATTATCTTCCCCTCCTTTTTTGGATCTTAGCGTTGTACAGCCAATACTTCTACTCAACCAAATATACCAAAGTTCTAAAGTTTAAAAATAAACTAATCAAAAGATTGTACATTTTTCAATTAGTGGACGACAAATTTAATAACATTATTACCTCCGATACAGTTTTCTAAAAATTTAGAACTTTCGCTATGATGAACATTTTATAGAAATTCCTTTAAACCGAAAATATGTACATGTATTGTAATTCATAAATTCTTCCCGTAATAAAGAATTGATTAACTTGCTGCAATTCTCTGATCTCCAGACGATGTACTTTGCCGGAAGATACGACTCCACGATCTTATGAATGTACTTCAATTTCTGAAGAAGATAACCTAAGATTGAATTGAATTCTGTTATTGCACTTCTCGAATGCATAGATATTGTATATATGTATGTATCTATCTGTGTGTGTTAAAGCAAAACTAGGTCAAAATCGATTTTGCGCTTCGGTATTATTTACATCTCAAATTTCTGGTTACTTTTTTACTTTGACTGGATACATTCTTATGCAGGATAGATTTTTATTCCCTTCAAAAAATTGTTTGAAACGTCTAGGAAAATATATATCCCCATATTTCTGTTTGTAGTACAAGTCTTTAGTTTTTACTTTTACAGTACTTCTATGGTATATCCAGTATGCATTTTTAACACGTTCTTAGAGAAAATAACGTTTTAATGACGTAAAACTTTAAGCGGGAGAGAAATAAGTTACAATCGATTTACATATAATATAACAATGGTCTTTTATTCGCGGCGAAATCCAAGTTACCAGAAAGAAACAAATAATATATCACTTTCATTGTATTAAGCCCAACAAAAGAGCTAAAGAAGAAAAACATGGACATTTGTTATATTAAATAGAATGGCTTAGTTTTTCTACAGATTTTTTTAGTATACCCGTGAATTGTGGATTATGCTTCTATCCTTGTTTTAGATTTACTGCGTCGAAAATTAATTATTTTAGGGTTACTAATGGTCGCAAAGGACTGCGAGGTAACGCAGCATATATCTGTACAATCTATACCGTATAATTTAATTAATTTACCCTAGTATGGAATTCGGTATTACGATAGACGGTGGAGACTCTGGAATTCATTAATAAATTGATTTTCAATTTATTACTGGATTCCACCCACTGACTGTGAGTTTATAATTTTAATGTTAGAAAGGTCACTGGATGTTGATTTTTATTGCTCTTAATAGTATAAGAAGTACAACACATCAAATGGTAATAAAAAACTTCATGACAGAACAAGAAAAGTAACGGTTTTAACCGGATTATAAACTGCTCTATTTCGCATTTGCACTTGGATATGAAAGTAAGCACCATCCGAATAAAAAGAACAAAACGAGTATAGCAAACGCATCGAGTAAGTCTACCGAACGAGCAAATAACTATTTCATATAATCCGGTTTTCCAGTTTTTTCCCCCTTTTTCTGTTTTTAAAGTAAAACAACCGAAGAGAGATGCATCCTCCCATCCGATAAAATACACAAGTGACGGGACACTACATGTACAACAACGAATGTGTTAAAACAATAGTTGTACGGTACGGTTGTACTGGAGGTACTTCGGAATCGAGATAAAACAATTCCGCCAGCGCGTCCGGAGTTTGTTCAACGTAATTGAGCTCAATATTTGGCTAGGATACAAGAATCTAATACGCTCTTGTGTGTGCGACGATATGGTTCTGCATTCGCTGGTTGTATGAAAGGGGATGGTGTCATTGTGAGTGACTGCGTGTGGGGTATGGAGTGTAGAGAGTTTCATAAACGGTCAATTCGAGTGTGGATTGCGCCAGTTGTGACGACGTTTCCGATTTCACGCCTCGATATGCGCCCGATATGGTGTTTGCGGATGTACTCGAAAGTAAATTTAAATTAGTGAGCGACTGTGAATGCGGGTAGATCAACTTCGCGCGCGGTACTATGATTATAACGAATGACGAGTGTACTTTATGGAATAGCGTTTCATTTATGTAACTGCTATGTTACTAATGTTACAAGCCGGTATATTTTATTATCTTGAAAATAAAACGTACAGATTTAGCATTAGATAGACAGCATTGGTTGAAACGACATCTACTTGGGACATCAATGAAAGTAAAAGCAAAATTTGAGCTTGTATCAGGGCCAGGAATAAAGATCCAGCTGGAAAATGTGTTGACAACATAAAATATTGTTGCCACAGCCACTTCTATAATCAGAGACACTCATCCTATCACAGAAAATCATTGTGGAAGATTTATGTGAGCACAAACGGAAACCAACTCTGAAATTCCCAAAGTGACCAAAAGCGATAGTGGTCCACAATTTGATTGACATAGAATTCCCTCAAGAATGCATATTTAAATAGATTAAAGCATGCTTAATCCAATGGTCAAACAGAAAATTCTATTAAACTAGTTCAACTGAAAATTGAAAAGAAGGGATAAAAAACTGAAGCTTACAAGTCAAAGAGAGGGTGTGAAATGAAACGAGAGCTTATTGGTAAATCAGAGGAACCAAGATCGTAGGAATAAAAAGTTTTTATAGCCCTTGTCATTAGTGTATCACGTATAAATATCGAGGAAAGTACCTACAAGAGTATCTAGAGGAAAAGAAAATGAGTTTTAATTGATGAAGGTTATCTATTACATGTATTTCTAATTCTAGTAGTCTGGTTAGGTTTAGAAGATTGATAATTTGGGGAGAGTCAATTAGGTAATTAAGAGGAATGTAGTAATGGACGTGAAAGTTAAGAGTTAAATCTTTCTGGAACATTCTTCAGTAACTGCCACCCCTGAAGTTCTTCTGTTTTTTTAGAACTCCGTTGTTGCTATGGATCAAATTCCGAATGTGCATGCCTTTTACCGGATCCTATTGTGGTGGTGAGTAATAAAAATGCACATGAAAAGCCTGGAAGCTCAGCAAAGACAATCTTAAATTGATATCTAAGACCCCGTGATTCACCAGGAGTTTTAGTAATTTTTTTTTCTACGTGGATGGTGTCGTGAAGATGTGTTGATTTAATTCAAACTCACAATATTGTGAAAATATTTTCACTAGGTTCATTAAAATTACTATCAATTAAAAAGAGAAACTCGTTTCACAAAAATATATATGATATGAAAGAACTCATGATGAAACTTGAAAAATATGAGATTGCACCTGATGATAAGCTAATTTCATTTGATGTAACTTCCCTTTTTCCTAATGTCCCAATTTAAAAAACTTTAGAAATCCTCAATTCTTTTCTACTTTTCAACAATGTCAAAGAAGAAGAGATAATTAATTTTTAAAACTAACCAAAATGTCTATGCTTTCAATAATCAGTTTTACAAACAAACTTTTGGAACAGCTATGGGCAACCCGCTATCACCTGTTCTTGCGAACCTTTTCCTTAATTATTTTGAAAACTATATTAAACGAAATAGGACAACGTTTCCCAAATTTTGGGTCAGATACGTTGATAACATTTTTGCGATTATTCCAAGAGATTTTGATTTAGACCAGTTTGTCAATTGCATTAATAATCAACACCCATCTATCAAGTTTACCCATGAAATAGAAATTGAACACACCCTACCCTTTTTAGATTTACTCATCTCGATTAGGGAGAACAGTTTCCATTTTGACATATATCGAAAAACCACACATACAGCTTATATTCATAGCACTTTCTACACTTCAAATTGGCGGCTACCCGCCTCAATGCACTTTTGCATTCGCGCAGAATTCATAAATGCTTTTTCCAATGAGAACAAGTTTGCTAAAATCAGTTCAGTCGTTTAGGAGTTACAGCTGTTTATTTACAAAAAACATTGAATTACCTCCCACCACTTTATTTTAATAGATACGTCAAAAAGTGCTAGACAAAAATTACTAGAGTAAAGCTTAGCTTTAAAAGCCATATATTTTCTGGTGACATTTACTGGGTGGATTTCTGTAAAAAATCACTTTAAAATATTAAGATGCCGGTTACGCCCCTGGCGACCATCATGGGAATCTGAAAATATTGTCATGTTCTCGATCTCGATTCGCGACGGGGGTGAGCTGTTTTAGAAGCACTCGCTTATTCTAATAATAATAACGAAGGCTACTTACCTGGCTGGGGCTGATGCTTCCAAAAGAACCACACCAAAAACTCCTTAAACTTTTATTTTAAAAACTATTTGCAGAACTACCATCTTCGGAGGTCACCGTCGGAATCCCGATACCTTCCCGTACGCTGACGAGGTTCCGGTGTACCGATTGTGACCTCTTTAGATATCTTTTAAATCTACTTATTTCTATATAGCGGAACTTTCCGTGGCATTATATATTGGAGGAAAAGAGATGTTGGCAAAGTTTCCATCATAAAATCACAATTAAAACTGTTAAGAAGTCAAGATTTAGCTAACTGGTAACAAAGGCCAAAGAAGCTGGCCTCAATAATATAGCATGAAAATTGATTTTAAAAACAGCCAAGTAATGCTAGTCGACATAGAAAAGTCACAGCCTAAGTATCTTTTTAAAATTTTGAAACATCTTTTATAGTCTTATCCTAAAGACTACACACAAATTGGCGTAGCAATATCTCAATGCCTACAACATAGAAGTGTTGCCAACCTAAGTTGAGAATGAAGAAACTGAAACTGCTTGACTTTTAAGAAGGTTAGGATCTTGAGCAATTCGTCACTGTTGGCTCGATTTCACATTTTTGCACCGCTTTTTCCATTGACAGAAAGGATGCCTTATCAAAAACGCCCCAAATGTCCAGGTGGGTGGCTAATACAATTTTTTTGTTGCTAAAGGCAATTTCTGCTAGTCAGACACGCTTATGAATAACCTGTTTGCAGGATTTTCCAGTTTGATAGGCCTCATGGTTTTCCTGTAAAGGCAGCTGAATCCTTCAAGTGCCCTTCAATTATCTTCTCTAAAATTTTGAGAAGAAATGAGGTAAGACTGATGGTCCGATACGACTTTGCTTCTGTATAGGATGCTGCTAGTAGAGTACATAAGACTGGGGACAGGAGCTACAGGCTCTGCTTTAAAAATGCTGGAAAAATGCTGTCTGTACAAGACATGAATTATTTTTTGTGCAAGGTTTCAGTCTTCTTTCCGTGCTCTCAAGTTAGGTATTTGTCACCCCACTCCAGTCTGTGTCTGAATGACTTCGAAGCCCGGCAATGGACCTCCAAGAGGTGCTTAAGAACTTGCTCTTCTGTTTTGGCCTTGTCGCTGTTTGGTTCCTATTCTGTGGGATCCTTCTATTGCAATAACTTTTCGAATTCTGGAACATTCAGGAACTCCCTGCAGTTCCAGCAGAACCCACGACTTTCGTTTTGCCTTACTTAAGGCGCAGTTGTAAATGCTTAGGACGCTTTATATCCGTCCCATAAACCAGATCTTTTCGTTTTGCTATAAAGTTTTCTGGTAGTCGCCTTTAAGTAAGACAACTTCATGGTCCACCATGGTGGAGGCAGCTTCATAAGACGTTTTAATGGCAGTCCGGACGCTCTCGGCTAGAAGCTCAATATCGGCAATTCTGATCACTCTGAGGTGTTACTCTAGTTCCTCTAGCATTCGCTTTCGGAAAGCCTCCTATTTACAGTTCATAGCGTTTCAACTCTTGTGTATCTGGTCCTTTTAATTTTATATTTCAGCTATCGACATACTGTAATCTAAAAATCTTGATTTCTCACAAGAAGATTCTTCAGCGGTGAAAAATTATTATTATTAACTATATAATAACGTTAACAATCTGAGAAAAAATAAAATCAAAACTAAAAGGTAGCGTGGTCAAATTACAAGATATATTCTATATCAAGAAAATTAAGTTGTTTCAAGATGACGTTTAGGTTGCGTCGCCTTTCTACATACTTTTTGGAGAAACAACAATAGTTCAGATGATGAAATCTAATTTCCTGAGATGGAAAAGTTATATTTCTGTATATTTATTAATAATTTGTGCACTAGAAGTCGAGTACTGTATTAGATCAAAAAGTCTTTGAACTCGTATAGTTTCCCTTTATTGCAGCTAGGACGACCTCTGATATATTTGACTTCTAATGCATCAGAAGCATACAATTTCGATTGAGAACACTAGCGCTGGTTTCGTAAATACTTCATTAATATACGTACATATTTCGAACTACAGAGAGCCCTTTCTAAATATTCTATACACGTATCGAAACGTCACATCTAGTTTTCGCAAATATATCTATAGCTTCGATAACGCTTTTAGATGTGTACATAGTAGCGTGTTAATGCATCCATCGCGTCGGTAGGTGAGTGCATTAAATGCGTTCTCTGTGAAGTGAATAATGGTGGGTGGTAAGCGCTAACGTAGTGCATCTCTCGCATAGCGCTAGCACACCTATAAATTGAGGACGAGATAACCAGATCAAGCCGTAATACATTAACCTAAGGAAATTAGGTGACGATATTAATTGCAACGGGAACGACGCACTAAGGGTTGTTGTATCGATTGGCGATTCTATACGTCTGAAGAGTACTGTTTCGATACGATTACATACTGTGATAATTAATTAACGATGTTGCTTAAATTTTTGCTACTAAAAAAAGTTTTATCTAAGCATGATACTCGCGTATAATTGTCCAGATAATTATCTATGTTCATATTAGTATTTTTATGACTGTATATTATGTTCCACAGCTTCCACTAGATTACATAAATTTAATAATTCCCTTTTAAATCATGATCGTACACTCCATCTTTGAATTAAGCAAACCTATCTGGGAGCTTTCGTCAGTTGCTATGGCCATTAATCCTCTTATCATATATAATGCAGAGAATGCATAATTCTATGTACTAACTAGATGTTTCATTTGCCGGTTCCCTTTCATATCTCCATTAATGACTAGAAATTTAATCTTATGAAAGTAGTCATTGTGGAATATGTCTTTTATTATATGTGCAAAGCTTTCGGAACTTGAACAGTTCTGATACTGGCATTTTAGTATTGGAGTACTAGTAGAGTTACTAGTACAGAATTTTATCTGATGGTGTTTTAAATGAAAAACAGAAGTTTCCTAAGTGACGTTTTGGACGACATATGTGCCCCTTCCTACGTTATCTTCTTAGCTTCGTGAACTAAAAAACATAATTAATTTAATAAAAGTACAAAATTTTGTTAAAGAGAAGTTGTAAAAAGAATAGACAAGTACAGAAATAATAAGGAAATAACCTGAAGGTGACTACAGATTTGGATCAGGATACTGGTGTTGAAGTTTTGATCCTATCCCGAAGTATGTACATTGAAACACATTATAGCAACATAATTTATACTCTTATCTCTAAATCTACTTAGTCTAAGGTAATCTAACCTAATCATTTCGAATGAGTTAATGGTAATAGGAGTTCATGATATAACAATTTATATTTGGTTTACAAATAGGACGCATTCCAATATAACCTCTTCGGTCCACCGGTGTAGCCGGCTGGACACTTTTAAATTATTTTTTTTACATAAATTCAATGCACCCGTTGTCGCTTAAATCCATGCAGCCAGCGGACTGGACGTGCATAGAGCAACGTAGCATTTTTTGTACTAATGTTTACGTAGTCCCGCCATTGTTATTGGAACGAATTGTGTGAGGTTATGAGTTAAAATAGATCGTTGTAAAAAAGACGATAAGATGCGTGTTTTTTATGTACATTTCTACAAATTATAATTGGAAACTGTTTCAGTTTGATTTACAAAGGGATTGCTCAAAGGATAGTTTTGTTAATGTCCAGTTTACTGGACGTTGCGTTTGAATTCATCAGATTCATAAAATCTGTTTCTGAGTATTTCACCTTCAATTGAATGATAATTTAATTTTTAGTTCATTATTGAAAAAAACCATTGTCTGACGAGGAGTTGGCCAAAATGGCGGAAAACAGTGATCTTGAAGGCGATTCAGAAGAGGACATTGATGAGCTACATGAGTCTTCACAAATAGATTATGAACTATCTGAAGAAGAGGAAGTCCTGGACGTAGCTGAAGATGACATGGTGCATACTGTAGATTTTGACGTTAGTCTAACGCACACTCCAGTTCCAGTAGCTTCACCACAAACTCTTGATAACTTTTCGTCAGAAGACGAACTACCTCTAACTTCATTTCAAAAACCTAAACGCAAAAAGATCAGTAAGAAAAACTATACCTTTGAAATGGGACGAAGGTGTTTTTAATCCTCCAATCGTACAAGTCCAGGAGCCAGAATGGAATGTAGGTGAGAGAACAAATTGGACACCTTCAAAGTATTTTTGCCAATATTTTAATGACGAATTTTGGGAACTCGTTGCAGAGCAAAGCAACATTTGAGCATTGCAGGACAATAAGCCTCCTCTTAGAGCTACTGGCACCAAGTACAAAAAATTTATAGGTGCTCACATCATTATGAGATATATGAAACTGCCTCGCATCCGCATGTATTATCAATCATTTTTGCAAATGCCTTTGGTCACACAGATACCTAGGGATAGGTTTTATAAATTAGGAAATTACATGCATTTTGTAAATAATTTAGATGTTTCGGAAGATACGAAAGAACCTAACAGGCAATGGAAAGTACAACCAATAATAAAGTTTGTAAAGGCGAAGAGCAACAGTCTACCACATTTAAAAAATTTAAGTGTCGATGAACAAATGATTCCGTTTACCGGTACAACGAGTCTTAGACAATACGTAAAGAACAAGCCCAACCCAGAGGGCTTAAAAAGGTCTTAGCAACTCCATGACGGACTTGTTTTCGATTTTATTGTGTATCAGGGATCAAAAACATGGCCGGGTGGAAAACCTGAACTGGAGTTAGGAATTGGTGGCAGTGTAGTTAAAGCTGTCGCAACAAATGTGCAACCTGCACATACTTTACTCATGGATCGATATTTTACGAATTGTCGGTTATTGGAATATTTATGCAGTGAACGAGGAATTTACGCTGTTGGAACAATTCTTACAGGAAGAGTACCAGCAAGTTGCAAACAGAAGCTAACTAGCGACAAAAAGCTTATGAGAAGGGGTCGAGGTACATTTCAAGAGTTAGTTAGTCAAGATAATAAATTATATATTACCAAATGGGGTGACAACAAAGCGGTCTTAATGGCATCAACCTCAAAAGGATCGCATCCAATAACGTCTGCCCAAAGATGGGATAAAGACACAAAAACCTACATTCAAGTTCCAAGACCTAATGCACCTAATCACTGCCTACAATACAAGTATGGGAGGAGTGGACCTAAATGATAGGATGATAGCTGACTACAGAATTGCACAGAAAACCCTGTTCGTTTTATGTTTCATTTTATTGATCTCGCTCTTCTTAATTCTTGGATAGAATACAGATGTGATCGTAGGGCATTAAGAGAACCAAATAAAAACATCAAGGATTTTTTTGCATTTAGAATTTCCGTTGCAGAATGCTTGGCAAGGAATGTGCCTTCAGTTACAACCGACTTGGTAGAAGCAGAACAAAGTACTTCCTTATCCGATAATGATCTAGGAGTAAGTGCGGAACCCCCAACGGACCAGAGAAGAAAAGCTCGTAAACCAAAACCACTCCCCCAATGAAGACGTACGCAAGAGTGGCAATTTACATTTACCAATTTGTGCAGTTGGAGATAAGAATAAACTTATGCGGTGTCGCAAACAAGATTGTAAATCTCGTTTTAAGTGTCAAACTTGCGACGTATTTTTATGGATTCAGTATGACAGATAATGTTTTTATGATTTTCATAAGTGAATTCACATTTTATAATTTGCGAATTTTATATTTAGTTGAAATAAAGTATAATTTTAAATGTTTTTGAAAAAGTTTGACTACAGCTCCAGCTGACGGTACTGCCTTTTTTGAAAATACCGTAATGTGAAAAAAATAAATGTTAATTAAAATGTCATTTATATCATATACACGCCAGGAAAATGGAAAAAAATACAAAATTTTCGACTAATTTTTATTCTGGGACCGAAGAGGATAAAGACGTGTGGCCAGTTCAGATATTTAATGTTTGAAAATGATATCTAATCCTTTGTATACTAAAGGCCAGCTAATATTCTAATACATTTTCGCTTAGTTTTAAATACCTTATACATGTGACTGGAGTGTCCCCAAATAAGTATTGCGTAACTCATATCTGAATGAAAAACAGCAAAGTAAATGATTCGTAAACAATTTGGAGAGAGATTATAACTCAAGGATCTAATCAAATATATTTTGTTATTCAGGCGTTTACATAAATCATCACAGTGGGCTTCCCACTTCAATCCGCTATCTATTAACACTCCAAGAAGCTTCACAGGTGTAACCAATGTATCATCATTATTGTTTCGGCGTAATGTCAGAATTTGACTTTGAGATTTGGTTTTATTAATATTAACTTTGTTCGCTGGGAACCATTTTTTCTAAATTAGCACTCATCAGTAGTATCGTCAGCAAATAATATAAATTTCGCGTTTAAATCACAGTATTCCAAATCATTTATATATATTAGGAATAAACATGGGCCGAGAAGTGAACCCTGTGGTACTCCATGTCTAATTTGGTGTATTTGAGAAAGAGAATTATTATACTTGACGAATTGCTTTCTATCAGATAAAAAGGATTTCAGGATTTATTATGTGTGTACAAACTAAAAATTTTTTCAAAAACTTCAAAAAATTGTAGTTTGCAATTGAAGTTTTTGAAAAATTTTTTAATTTGTACACACATAATATAGACGTATCAGTGCACTGCTGATGTGCGTTGTGACCGCATGAAATGCGCATATGCATGTATAATAATACATAATTTTGCGAAAAAGTTTGGGTTTTATTTCGAATATTATTTGTTAAAATCAGTTCGATCGTTTAGGAGTTACAGCTGTTTATTTTTAAAAGCATTTGATTACCACCCACCACTTTATTTTAATAGATACGTCAAAAAGTGTTAAACAAAAATTACTCGAGGAAAGCCTAGCTTTAAAAAGCATATATTTTTTGGTAACATTTACCTACTGGATGGATTTCAGTGAAAAATCACTTTAAAATTTGAAAATGCCGGTTACGCCCTCTGGCGACCATCTTGGAAATCTGAAAATATTTTCGACGGTCTTGTTTTGACCACTTTAGTCTTAGAAATTTTTACCGCAAGTCTCTACGACGAATAGTTTCAGAGATACAACACTTTGCATTCTTATCTGACCACCCTTACATGTGAAAAAGGTCGACTTGAGTTATAGGCGTATAGGTTATATAAGTTTTTTTCTTAATACTACTAAACGGTAACATATAATTTATCATTAAAGCTGCATGATCCGATGTAAGACAATCGAGTTTATGTGTACTTAATGAAGTATCATTTACATTAGGGAAAATATAGACACATCGAAAAAAATCATAATTAGAGTAGGCTATGTGAATGGATTGTTACTTTAGCCACTTTCACATGATGACATTTATTCCTTGACATTTAATTTGAGGTTATAAACTTTGGAATGCTTTGATTACAATAAAATGTCAAATAATACATGTCATTATGTGGTAGTGGCTAAAGTAACGATCAAAAACATTTACATCCACCAATTATGTTTTTTTCGATGGCACTTTATAATCTAAACAAGCGTTTTTTATGTGTGGTGGGTGCTTAGTTGCGGTGACTCCTAAGCTGTATTACTTGTCTGGCTATCACTGCAACTCTTGCGGTGTAGTTTGGTGTGTGTAAGTTGTGTTCAAATGGCTTTGTGACAGCATCATATCGCCTTTTATGATGCCGCGCTGTTAATCACTTTGCTCGCAACAGCGAATGGCAAGTCGATCCGGGATTAAACTATCTGAAAAAATGTCACCGTCCCTCCAGAGAATCGAACCCCGGCACCTATCGTTCTCTCACAACGATAGTCAGCCGCCTAACCACTGCGGCCATCGACCCGCTAACGTTACCACGAGTATTTTCATTGTTAAAAGGATACAAGCCATATTATGCAAAAACATTGCACAGAGTAACAGCCTGAGAATCAGAAGTATTAAACTTAACATTAAAATCTCCGCTAATAATGTTAATCCCAATAAATAGTTAATACATGAGTATTATTAAACCTTAGACCGGCTACTTCAAAGTCCATATCTTGATTGAGATGGCAGATATCCAGTAGTATACACTGTAAAACAATATTTGTAATTTGATCATTATCTAACCAATGTTCATTAATACAAATGAATAATGTTAGCATCTCAAGCGCTACATACTCGATGTTGAGGTTTTGAGTACTCTTCCTACTAATATTATCAGCAAATAGAATCATGTGTGAGCTTGCTATTCCTTCTACAGATAAATACATTTTTTGTCCTATTGCTGCTATAATATGTAATAATATTTTTGACTGAACATTCTGTGAAAGGTGTATTTAACGCATTTTGAGCTATTGTAACTGATCACCATTCTGATGTACTTCTACCACTCCACCACCCTTCTCTCCCAAAATGAATCACTTCAGAACCACTTCACTCTAACTTTATTTTATTCTTGTAATCATATACACTGCTAAGCTACGCTATGATATGTTTCATACAGCAGTCCCAGAAGTGTAGACTTGTGTGGGAAAAAAAGTTTACAATTAGGTACTGGAATTTGTGTCTAACCATCTATTTTGTCTATTGTTACTTAAATCTAAATATTCAGGTCCAGTTTAATAAGATTGTCTCCAAAATTAGAAAAAATGCATTCATGTATTGACAGTAACACTTACATTAAAAAAATTATACTTTCCCAAACGGCTTTCAGTAGATTGCAAAAGTAATACAAAGGATAGATGATCCCATTACCAAATTACAACCCTAAGACCAGGCCATCATGAAAGGTGTAAAGAATCAATACAAAGAAGCTGCAAAGAAGAACTACTACAGAATACCGAAGATGACGAATTGCTTGTTCAAGTTGAGCAAGATTTTCAATAATATGTTGTACTGCTTACCTGGCATCAGCTCACAGACCAAAACTTTCTTTATAAGTGCTATAACTACTAAACATCAAGCAGCAAAGGAAGATAAGGAAGGAACAAAAATCAAGTTCAATTTATATGGCAACAATCTTTTGATATCCAACTTTAGGGATTTCATAATTTTATTAAAGTGTCCTGTTATCATTCACAATTCTGCGTACGTGATTGGCTCTCTAGATGGATGTATTATTTGAGACAGATCTAACTGCAAAAATATCAGAAAGCAGTTAAAAGCACCTAACAAATAACAATTCATGCGAAAAAGATCGCATCGGTTTGGAAATAACCAAAGCAATGCTGAATGTAATGTTTAAGGAAATTATTAATACCAAGCATGCCATAATTGTGAAGGATACGTCTCTACGGAATAGCCAAGGAGCCAAAATAATTCTGATTGCAAATCTAAAAAATGAATCGGTTTGGTTCTTGAACAGTTTTGAGAAAATGGCAATAATACTATTATTATAGAAATGTTAGTTATTATATAGGTAGTCGATCTAAGCAAGATTTTCAATAATATGTTGTACTGCTTACCTGGCATCAACTCACAGACCAAAACTTTCTTTATAAGTGCAATAACTACTAAACATCAAGCAGCAAAGGAAGATAAGGAAGGAACAAAAATCAAGTTCAATTTATATGGCAACAATCTTTTGATATCCAACTTTAGGGATTTCATAATTTTATTAAAGTGTCCTGTTATCATTCACAATTCCGCGTACGTGATTGGCTCTCTAGATGGATGTATTATTTGAGACAGATCTAACTGCAAAAATATCAGAAAGCAGTTAAAAAGCACCTAGCAAATAACAATTCATGCGAAAAAGATCGCATCGGTTTGGAAATAACCAAAGCAATGCTGAATGTAATGTTTAAGGAAATTATTAATACCAAGCATGCCATAATTGTGAAGAATACGTCTCTACGGAATAGCCAAGGAGCCAAAATATTTCTGATTGCAAAAATGAATCGATTTGGTTCTTGAACAGTTTTGAGAAAATGGCAATAACACTGTTATTATAGAAATGTTAGTTATTATATAGGTAGTCGATCTACGAGATAGCTACTTTAGTAATATAAAGCTGATAGTTTGCCAGAAAAAACTGGAGATGACTAGAGGTATTGCAAAGACCAGTATTTCACCCGCTCCTGATGACGCAAGGCAATAAATTCGGCTAAATGTGGAAGTTTGCCAAAAATATAAAGATAGATCCTACAAACATCTAAATATTGAAGCTAATAAACTCTGGTATAAAACACAACCCTGTAGATTTAAATGTACCAAACTGACTTGTACCTCCTTTCCCTTCCATCCAAATACAACTGGAGCAGACCTCTATTACAACCTCCCTTTCATATATTTCCTCGAAATACGCACACATACATTCCTCCCTTGCCTTCTTGTTTGAAAAATTCATGCAATGTATATATTACCTACTCATATTTACACACTCCTTCGTAAAATCTAAGAAATTCCGTCGTGCAAATACAGTGTGCTGCGAGTTCCGTCCATGGTCGACGTCTATACTTCGACTTCGTAGTTCTTTTGTGAGGAAAAACAGAAACGAAATAACAACGGCAGCTCTGACACTAACGTAACGTTTGTAAACTGAGAGCCCGCTTTCCTTTTTATTTATTTCGCTCCTCATTGAAATTTATTTACGTTGACGGCAATGTGGAAATGAATACGGCAGGCGTTGCCAAATTGTAGCATTCGCTTCTTGTAAATGGAGGAAAGATGTTGTTTTATCCAGACACGGGTTTCATTCATTATTTCAAACAGTTATATATATTATTACATTATTTAAAAACGCAATATAGTCTATTGATAAAGTATATAAATCTGTTAATTATTGTTTTAACTTCTCCAATTTCCATAAGAAAATATCGTAAACAAAAGTACGGGAAAACAAACATAATCATGCTTAGATCCCAAAGATATCGAAAACAGTCACTGGAAAAAAAGATATTTATTTTCGTTTTCTTTTCCGTCTATTTTCACCCCATCTTTTCCAATTCGTTCGATCCTTACGTCTACGGAACAACTCATTCCGTGAATAATGACTGCTTTTGCCTTCGACCCCCATATCTTCGGTATAATACACCTTCTCCCTATTTCTTCGCAATTCTTTGTAAAGTTATCGTCAGCGTCGTAAAAACCAGAAACGCTTGCTGATAAGTTATACGCATCGCTGGTCAAAAACTTTCTGGATCAGTGTTTACGTTTCCTAGAACGGGCAAACGAGATGAGACGTTTGTCTCTCTTTGATGCTTTCAGATTCGGTTGGTAATTATCGAGGTGTTATATTGTATAAAGGCAAAAATCATGAGTTGGCAGTAACTAGTACAAGGGTAGATTTAGAAATTTGTTAGAAGGGTGCTCTCATAAAATAACCACTATGTTTTCGTCAATTAGAATAAAAATGGAATGACAAAATATAAAACAAAGTGCCGTCTTCGATTACGCGTAGAATATACAGTCCCTTGCCATATTAATTTTACCACCAGGTAGAAAACATATAACTGCATTTTTGGAAAGGTTTAAGACGAGATTGAGTTCTACAAATATTTATAAGAAGTTTAAGTATATGAGTACATACAAATAATCTGCAAACGTAGTACATTATTACACGCCTAACGAAAGGGATAAAAGATGATTGGTTGCTATTGTGAAAAGAAATAGACAAAAGGCATTTAGGCAACTATACCGAGATGCACAAACTTCTGGTATAAATATTTTACGTCGAATTTTCAGTAGACTAGTAGCAGAATCAAAGGTTGAAATCACATCGACCAACAAGGAAGCTACGCTGAACTCAAGCTATGGGAAAAAAACGATTAAAATTTGCGAAAGACCATCTTCATTTTAAATGTAACGATTGAGAAATGCAGGACCGTTTTAAATGATCCTCTAAGCTGTAATTATTACTGCCAAATCAGTGAAATTTACGTTGTGGTAACATTAATATGGCAAAGGACTGTAAGTCTGTTAAATATTGCTGTGCCAGTCAGAACCTAAGACTCGTTTGCAAAAGCCTTAAAGATGCGAAACTTCTTTCAACAGATGCAATTGACACTTAAGGTCGCGTAGGCCGCCATTGCTTTGTAGCTCGAAAAGTATCCCACCCCGCGAACATTTGATCAACAGTGGCATCCCTCTGTCCCTTCTCCTCACCCTTCCTTCTCACTCCTTATAGGATTATAATTATTGCGTTTTGTGCAGATTTTCATCAACTTCAGCTGTATCAAGGATAGTTGACAGGAAGGTCACAGCATTGTTTCTTTTGGGAACTATTGAGATTAAGCCGAATTTAGATTGGAGAAGCAAAAAAGAAACTGTCCTGAACGTCAGCCTAAACGGACGCAAAAGAGATGTGGCGAGTGAGTTTAGTGTAACAAACATTGTTGTCTGCCTTTTAAATTGTACCTGCTTCAGTTTGACACATGATTTGTGGCAACTACCTAAATACTTATTCAGAAAAATGATCGGAAAAGACATTAATATATGTATAATCAGTTCGTTTCCAATCACAGATCTGCGGGTTAGGTTAGGTTAGGTTAGGAGTGGGGTGGCATGCGGGCCTGTTTCACCGCAACCTTTACAGGTATATTGTGATCCCCTTTACCTTAGAGAACGCTCTCTAGTTTCGCCTTCTTAATCAGACTTATCATTTTTGAGAGCGGCTCTTTTGTGTAGCCGTTGGCTGTGGGGTTCTCTACCCCCATTACTAGAAACCTTGTCCTCGCTAGGCCGTCACAGTGGCACAAAACATGAACTGGGGTTTCTTCTTCCTCTTGACAGAATCTGCAGAGAGCATTTCCTGCCAGGCCTATGTTAAACATATGCCTATTCAGTCTGCAATGACCGGTCATCAGACTTACTATCATTTTGACAGTCTTCCTGTCTTTACTCAGTAGGTCTTCAGTAAACTTAGGCCTCTGTTCCCTTAGGAACTCCTTAGCCTGTCTTTGTCCTGGCGATCTTTCCCACCATTCCTTGGACTTGTTTTGTGACCATTCGTAGATGGACCTCTTAATTTGTGATTTGGTAGTGCCGAAGGAAGGGGCCGCTCCTATGAAAGGCCTTGACGAACCTCGTCTGGCCAGCTCATCGGCCGCCTCGTTTCCCTTCACTCCCGTGTGGCTGGGGACCCACAGATCTGCGGGACTTACTATGAAAAAAACATGCAGACAGTAATAGAAAAAAAGCTGCACTAATGGAAAGGCTGGAAAAGCCAAAGTACATAATCTATAAGGAGACCCAAAGACATACCTTACCCAGTCGGTTAGGGACCTGTACAGATTAGTGGAGGAGACTACCGTGTTAGAGTGGGTGACTTGAATATACAGACGTGGCACAATAAGCCTGAAGGCTACGGTGCCTTACCTTTAGTATAAGGAAAAAAAAACAGGAGAAGTAATATTCCGTTCTTGGGCGATAGCCAAGGTCATTTTATCGTCGAGATCATGCAGAAGCAAATAAGGGATTACCAAGTAACTAGAATTTTTAAACTCAATGCAGACTAGAAAAATGTGGTAAACAGTCTGGAAAGTATCGCATCAAACTATGTGATAATATGGCCGGCCTCACCAATGTACTGAGAAGACATGCTATTTCGGACGAAACATTGGAACAAACATTTGCTAAACTTTCACATACGAACGTTATTCAGTTGACTATTCCACTGCTAATGCATCCTCCAGAGAGCTCCTAAATGCGATAGATTTTAATGTTGTTGATCATCTGGGATGTCATAGAAAATTCAATATACATATTTTGCCACCCCCAAGGTAGAAAGGTATCAAGGAAATGAACGTGATGGTGGAAATAACAGAAGGATGGACAGACAAGGTGTTGAAGATGTAGGACGGAGTTCTAAATTAAAAATGAACGACGCATGTAAATTACATTCCAAATGCAAGGATAGACGTATGGACGTGAAGGATATCATGAACGGGTCTCGACCCTCCACTTCAGATGACAATCTTTCGACTACAATAGTAGATCTTCTCCTTGACGACATGTTTGAAGCGAAACAGAAAAATTTTATGAAAGTCGCCGAGCTAGTGTGTTAAGGGTCCTAAATCCCAATACGCCGGGAATTTTTAGTAAGCTACACACAATTTGAGGGATTTCTAATTGACAACTATATAGATGTTGTATGCGTTAGTAGCATTGCCTAAACTCAAGTCAAATTTCCACTATTATACACTGTGTTCAAGATAAGAATGAACTGCATGGGAATCTCGGGAACGGTAGGAGATAGGTGTACTTTTTGCTCCATCCATATAAAAAAGGAAGTTGATGATGGTTTTTCAAAAACGAAACGTCGAACAAAAAATATAAAAATACAGTCTTGTAAAACTATAAAAGTGTCTATCAAGAACTTTATTTTTCGATAACCTTAATTTATGTCTGTGGTTAATCTAGTTTTACAGTTTCTGTCTCTTGAATCTGTTACAGATCTAATTTTATTTTCAATATATGTAGGTATAGTGAATTATATTAAGAAAATTGTTCAATATTGTATATCAATATAACACAGATGTTAATCCAAATTTTTTCCGCTCCTTCACTTCGCAATCGATTAACTACCAAATTTGGTAATAAAATTAACTTTATTGCTACACATTTCCGATAACTGCGATATTGCTCCACAATTATATTCAAATAAACGGAAGAGAGATGCTGAAAAACACGAAAATATTTACGCACGCATGTGAAACCGCACGAACCCAATACAAATCGAATAAAAAATATTTATAGCTTTTAGGAACGGTTCCGATGGCACAGACATAGGCAATTATGATCGCATAAACGATCGGCCGAATAATATTTATTTTTAATCGGGCCAGATATCTGTAATAAATTGGCGGATATGGGTCAGCGAATGTGGAAATGAAAAATAAGTGGTGGTATTTTATTTTGAAAGGGGTCCTTTTGTCGTAATAATAGTAAGTAAAAGCACGGTATTGTGTACAATTGTGATGATACTGTATACATTTGTTATTTTAAGAGGAAAATGTTTCTTGTTGATTGTAACACTATTTTATTCCACCAAAAAGCAAAATATCAAACTGGCCAGCATCATCCTTTCCAAATAGAATAAACACTTAACAGAGTTTATATTTAAACACCCTCTTCCTTGTGGTTTTTGAGCAAACAAGAGAGAAGCGGACGAAGGAGATTACGTTCGCTTGCTACTAATCTATAATGTAATTTCGCATGCTAGTTACACAGAAAATTACACATTAAGTCGCCCAACCAACAATGAGTCATCCAGTTGTGCGTTCCCAAGATTGGCTGCTTTAATTACAATTCCATGAGGGGTGAAGAAGCTATGCGTAACCATAGTCGGATTTCTCTGTGAGAGTAATAAACGCTTAAGGAATTAATTTCCATCAAAACGAAGTTACATAATAAGATGGAGAGGAAGAGATTTTGGTGGTGGTGGTGGTGGAACGGTAGGCGTGATAAGTGTAGTTGCCTGAATATGAACATGTGTAATTGAGTTTCTCGGGAGTTAACGTTTGCTAATCTGGAAGAGTTACATATGCAAATATCTACCGATGCGGTAGTTACGAAGTTTTTTTCGTTGAATTTGATGTACATACTCATATCATATTCGTAAAGAATTTTACTTACCTTTAGTAAAATCTTTATCCTCAATTCCAGCTGCGTATGGATAAAATCTTTTTCAATGCAGTTTTCTGAAGTTTCAGCATTTTATATCTATTGCTCTTTCAATACACTGCACTGCAGTGCGTTGTATAATTTGCACAGTAATCTGCTTATTAGTTTGAACTTAATTCTTTTAGTTTACCACGATTCTAATCAGCAACCCAGTATCTGGGATGGAACTGCCCAAATACTGTGGTCATCAAGTTTAGATATTCCTGGCCACTCAAGCCTAAAAGCAAACTCATTGTTACACCAAACATGAACTTGATCTACACCATTCCCCTAATCGTCTTTTAAAAGAAAAAAACTATTCTTCTACTTTAAGAGAAAAACTTAAAAAAAAACATCTACTTCTTGTGATAAATCGTATAGTCCTGAAAGTAATAAGATATCTCATACGACTGAACAAACCAATCTAATATTTGACTAGAAACCTATATCTCATTAAATAGCAAAGCGAAATTTTGGCGTGTAGGCTACAAGAATGGAAATGACGTCAAATGCCAGCCTTCTTAAAAAGGAATTAATATGAAGAAATTCAATAGTTGGGCTTTCAATGCGTCCTTAAAAAATTAAATTGAGACACCATACTACCATTACTAGCACCTCACTTATAATTGGTCAATTTGGATGAAATTTATGAATATTGAGTTTTATGGCTAAATGTAATTCAGTATAAAAATATGGTTGGTAATCAAATTCTGCTGTTTTCTCTGTTTATGGGGAGAGTAAAGCAACTGATTCTCACAATATTGTGAAAGATTGTCCAGCTAGGGAAAACTACGTTTCAGGACAATTTAATATTAAATTCATACCTTTGATACAATCCAAGGAAGTCCTCCTTCTGTCTTTATTATATATTAACAAAAATGCCGTTAGCATTTGGAGGAGGGGGTCGTGCAATTATGTAGCATCTTTTTCAAAATTAAATGCAATTTTTTTTAGTGGGGAAAGGCTTTCCTTTAACTAGAATTTAGTTGCTCTGACGAAATACCCCAAGGAAAAAATCATATTTAATTTGGAGGAGATGATACACTTGACTCGACTTAGTCTTCGAACGCCCACAGTATGCTGTTTTTGTCAGTCCACCCCCTCCACATTTAACGTGACCGTTTCTTCGATAATCGTAATGTTAGATTACGAAAAATACGCTGTTACCCTAATCGAAGAAGAGACTAGAGAGAGAAGACTAAGCCGTGTCGAGTGTACATTAAAATTCCGAAAATTGAATAATATAGAAACATATATTGAATCTTAGATTAAAAGAGTTTTAAAAGACAATGCTTCTGAAAAAAAAAAAATGAAGTGGAACTGGCTCCCTAGAAATGAGGGCCTTGCAAATCACCAGTTCCAGTTCATTTATTTTTTCTTAAAAACAATTGTCCTTGTTTGATCTAAGATCCAATAAATATTTTTGCTTTGATCAATTTTTTAGCTTTCCCTAGCTCACCATGACCATGAAAAAAGTACTCAAGACCTACTAAGTAGTTAGTAGATAGGAATTGGGGGTTATGTTCCTAAAAATTTACTTACCACGCTCACCTAGTTCCCTCTCCATTCAACTTAGGACCTGTACTGATCAAGAGTGGCAAAAGTACCACCAGGATATATGAAGCATTATTATTTTGTCGGAATGCTTTTCTATTGTAACTCCAAATTTGATTACCTTACATATTTATAAAAAGATGGAAAATCTCTTGCAGGTTACGCATAATTGCTTTAGATATTGGCTAAAAATGTGTCCTTTTACACTACGTCACTGATCTGTTTTCAATGTCTTTTGGGTGGAGTTGGTGGTGAAGTAGTCCACTCACTCTTAAAATGTTTGAAACATTAAGATTCAAATTACAATAGTACAACAGAACCAGCTTTCCTGTACCTTTATCACATTTTATATTATTATTTATATTCATATTGGTATGAATGTGTTTTGATTTTGAAATACTGTATCACCAAAACGCTTTGACAAGTTTCAATTCTTCAACAATTCCCAAATATTAAACAACTGAATGTCCTAATTAAGTTAAAAATTTGCCCAATTTGCTCCTACTATTCTGAAAGTACTGTAGGTACTATGTATGTACACATATAATAAACGTGAAAGCAATTGCTGCTCTAATTGGTTTCATTAGTGAGTTTCACTGCCTGCCAGAAAGATTCCATTGTTATAATATTTTTTTATAGAACAAAGAAAGGATACTTATAGAAAAAAATGTCATTAAAAATGCAATAAACTTAAGCCATATAGACGATTTTATTTTTATAACAACATATTATTCGGATATGTATTGTTTACAATTATTATTGTTATTTGTTGTCTCGAATTAATAATATCCTGTGTTCATAATACATACATATATACAAACTTACATTAATAACGTTTCCTCTTTTAATTTTAGCTATATATACATGGTTTGGTATTATTCAATTTCTTTTTTAAACAAAAAAAAAACAACTATCTGATGACATCTTTTATTCTACTCAAGACGCATATGAAGCAAATCTGAAACTGTTGGAGATTATCTTATACCCTGTACTAATAGTATAATATAATACATAGCTAATCTAACAAATTTTGATTTTATTTTTAATAAAATTATTAATTTACAAATAAATTACTCCTTTATATTATATCTTAGTGAATAGAAAATGCCACCGTTACATATCATAATCACATCTCTATTCATAACAGAAAGTAATAAGTAAGTTACTTCTTTCCTTTTAACAATAATAATAAATACACTTATGACTTATATCATGGAGGGGGGAAGGGGTCTCTGTATCGTTATTATAGTATTATTATTGTTATATTACTCCTGTCATTAATTATATGTACACTATTGGAAATCACCTGCGTCTATAAAAAATATATGTGTAAGAGTATGTTGTCCTTTCATAGTGTATATATATATATCCTTTTGCTAATTTACACACACTAACTACACCTTTAGATAATGTGTCACCTGAATATGAACAACATCACTGAAACCAAGCGCAAGAGGCTGAAGTTGTTGTGGTCCTCCGCTGAAGACTTCGTCTCTAATTCTAGTGAGGCTGGTGCAACGCTAGGGAACAGCCAATTTTCAACTGGCTCCTCTTCAATTGGAATTATTTCTGTAGGAAGAAAAATAGAAGTTCATATTATTTACAAAAAGATATGACGGTATTGAAGTACATATTGAGTTTTTGTGTTACCTAGTGAGGAGGTCCTAAAGTAGAACCTTGTGGAACGCTCAATATAATTGTTGAACCAAACATATCTCAGCTGTTATAAAAGTATGGTACATATTGATAAGAGAAGCTTCTACTATAATATCGTCAAAGTTCATTGGCTTATTGCCAATTTAAACAAATTTTATCATTTCTGAATATTAGTGGTAGAATAATAAATAATCAGAAGCTTTTGCTCATCAATAAATAGCAGTATTTACATATATCGACATGGTAGGGAGTTTGGTGACCTTTAAACAGATTTAAGGGGTTTAACCTTTTATCATCACAATACGAGGCAAGAAGGAGAAGGTTATCACTAGGATAATGCAAGGATCTGTCAATACCATTAGTAAATGGTGCATGAAGGAATGATGAAGTGGCAATCAAGTGACTGTAGCTGTATCTGCTTAGTAACCAATCTCCTCAATGACCTTCAATATTTTAGAATCTACATGGAAATGGAACACCACCGATAAACTTTTTAAAACTAATCTTCTGAACGAAGCCATCCGAAACATTTTTCTTGTGTGACACCCAATCAAAACTCATGCACCAAGAACTTTTTGGCGACACAATAGACGTTCTCGTATGATTTTTGGAAGAAAATAACAGACGGAAAGATTTTCGAAGCCTTACTTAGTAAAATTTTATACAGACATATTGCTTCACATACCAACATTTATACTAATCAGTTGGAAACGTCCATACTCCCTACTGAATAAAAAATAATTCCAAAAATCCTTTGTCACAAATAAATCCCACTGTGATGATAATAAGATGACGCTTCTTAAAGATTCCTAAGATATGACACACACTCCAATAATATATGGATGTTGGCAGACATCTTGGATTTGAACAATTTAATATTTAGCCCGGAAAGAAAAAAAAGAAAGTTGCTAAGCAGTTGGTAAAACATCTCTAAAGTAACATCTACAGATTCTGTTTGATAATCAATTCTTTTGAGTATTTTTTTATTTGAATATCTCAAAAATCTGAAAAATTGTGCTATAGTTGCGTTAATAGCGCCAGAGAGGATCTAAATCAGAAAAACAGACAAAGAAACATGATATTAGGAGACTGGTAGAGCGCTTAGTTAGCAACGGATTTCGTACAACCTACCATGGAACCATCTCCAATCTGACAGAATCAGCTGTTGAAAAATGTTCTCTTGGTAGTACCAGGACAAGTTAAGAGGTCTGAGTTCGACAATATCGTCTAAAGATCTAACTCTGAAAAATTGTACTGCTTACCCCAATGGTTTGTCAAGAAGATAAAAATCTTTCTTTGTCACGCCCAAAGGCCAATTTGGAAACCAATATTGGGAAATAAATGTTCTTTCATTTGCACACTCTAATGGATAATCAAAATGTATTTTGCCATCCTCAACATTTTTGGCAGAGTAGAATAAAAATTAAAATTCAAGGAAAAGAACATACCGAAATAGAAAGGTAATTCAAACAGCACAATACCTTTTGGAACTAAAGCGTTAGTCTGAAGTCATTCAAGCTTAGCTGGCTACTTGGCGTAATATCCACTAAATATTCAAACCGCCCAGAGATATTTATGAATAGTTTGGAACCGACCAGGTATTAATTTCGATCTAGTCAATTCTTAATAGGGTATATCCCTACTAAGAGAGACAGTGTGTAAGGCTGTTTATATATTTATAATGATAATTATTCATGTGTTCATAAAGGAGAATTATTAACCCAAAGCCATTAGGTACAGCGCCTGATATCTCAGGGACATCTCCTAATTCAACTGATTTGCTTGCGAAGATAACCTCATCATATTAATTAATTAGAATGGGTAAGTTGACAAACATTCCATTTCGGCAATTAAGATATAATTAGGGCATGAGGGGATGGTAAATAATTAGCCGAATCTGATCATCGTCTATCCTATTTCTTAATAATATTATTACGTATTAAATTAAATGGATACCTTCGGGAGATGCTTCTCCAAAATAATTACCAATTTATTAGCACTTGAGGGTTCATTAAGTCGCTGCGTACAATACAAGCTCTTATTCTTAAACAAACATAACGAAACCGCAGAATCGTTATTGTTTGCTGTTGGGGGATATTCGCAAATTACTACGCAACTTCCAACTAAATTACACAAAAACATCAGCTACTGAAAATATAACATAACAAAAAGACAAAATTTGAACTCCATCCAAAAATTCAAATTAATGCCGTTATCGCTAAAATCAGCTTTCTATGAAACGTAAGGTCGTAGCACCGATGAAAAATTCATGAAAACGAAAGCAAAGAAAAAAAAAGAAAAGAGGAAATGTATCGGTGCTTTCCAAAATCTCATTTGGTATTCGAAATAAATTTACATATTTATTTTTTAATTATGTGCCGGCTTGCTTTAGTCGAATGGAACAGAATTTTTTCCCGTGCTTGCTCGCGAAGGAAGGGCAATAGCTTTTTCACGGTACGACATTGCTTAAAATTTTATTTCACGTGCATAAGCCGACTTATAATGCTCCCAGCCGACCTGAATGAAATCGATGTAATCCGAACGCTACGGTATTTCCACATTAATCAAATCAGAGAGAAGCAGATTTAATTTCCAAACCAGGGGGATATTTTTGTCGGGTACTGTAGCGTTCCAGCTTTTATATAGCGCGAATAAAATTTAAACGACACTTCATTGTTATTTATTGCTATTATTGGCTGCTTCAGATTCAAATTAGCTTGTTAACGGAAAATCTCTGCGATTTTATTCGTGAGAAATCTCTGAACAAGCAGCCAATTTTAGTGTGATACTTAGTGTTATATGTCGCATAACTTTTTAACTGGTTTTATTTAAATTTCAGTTCGATATTGCAACTGACTATTTCATAAATATCTACATGATGCAAATCTACTACTTGCATGCATACTTCGTTGACACAACGCTCTCAATACTAACAGTTGACCTTAGCATCTTCCAGCTTAGAATTCTAATAAATTTTAGTGTAAAATGTGGAAGGCAGATTCTTGTGTGTTTTTCCTCTAATTACTGTATTCGTTCCTTGTTGGTTTCTGTTTTCCTTTTGTCTTGGTATTCATTAATAATTTCTACTGGTTGAAATATCCACTGTGAGCAACGTAAGGATCTAGTGGACGTAAGTCCGCTTCCTAAAAACCCATTTACTGCTTTGATACCAAAATATTATATATCCAAAATATTGCAGACTGTGTGTTGGCAAAAAGGAAAGCAATCTTTAAAAAGCAATAGATTTTCAGTTGTACCTACTTCCTGAAGGACCATCATTCAGACTTAATCTAGAGTGAAAACGAAGATAGGTGGCATTAATATGTCTCCAGCACTCATACAGACCTCTACAATAATGAAAACTAGAGCTTTCGTATGGGACCAGTTCATTGTCACAATACAAGCACCTGGATACTGCTGCTAGGTGCTAGTAGAGCTGTCATGGCTTCATTTTCGCAAATGTTTTTATGTTTGAAATTCTAGAAGAGAGATTTGCGTGGGCGAGGGAGGGGGCGGCAGGTTACTATCTTCGTAGTTTATAAAGCAGGTTACGTGGTTTTGAGGCTGAACAAGATAATTTGAAAACCAAGGATAAGACCTGGAGGTTTGAAGTGGCTCTATGCGAAGTTAGTTTAGCTAGTATTGAAAAAAAACATGTCTGCCACGAGTCCAATACGTCCTCTGGCTCTAAGCAAGAGATTTAGATATACATAACCAAATCTAATCCCCTGTTCACCTATCCTCATTACAATTACTATTATGGTAAGCCCAGTGAAAAACCAAAATTCGTAGGTCATACAGTACGAAGCAAAACAGTCGTGATTCTATGGACAAAATTTGTAAAAAATATTGCGCCAACCCCTAGCTTATGAATATGGTTGGAGTTGGGCATGTGAGTGATTCTATGTTCCCACCAATACTGAGTAAAAGTGACTTGATTAGAGGTCTTTGCAAGCTAAAGTTGGAACAGTCTTCTGGCTGGGATAACATAAAACTAAAACATATTTATGATCACTTTGATATCTTATGGTATTCGTTACTCAAAATATGTAATACCATCTTTAGAAAAAGGCATACTTCGCCCAAGTCAAAATGTAGGAATCGTTAGATCTATCTTCAAAAAGAGTACTAGGGCTGAATACGAGAATTACAGACCTATGTATATCCATCCTTTCCAGAATGGATAAAGTAGTACTTGAAACACACGTCGCGGATGTATTGCGTTCCTTTATTAAATTGAATAATATTATAGATTTAGTGCTGTGGTTAACAGGGCATTAAATGAAGGGCCTTCGATACTGTCAATCAGAGCAAGCTGCTCAGCGTTCTGGAAAGGGTGGGTGTGTGGGCTACTGTTCTAACTTGGTTTCTTGATTATCTTTATGACAGACGTTTTTAGTGAGGATTGGTAAGACTAAGACTAAGACTAGTGACGTTGTTGAAGTGGAGAAAGGTGTGCCTCAAGGCAGTATATTGGCTCCTATCTTGTATGCTTTATATGTGGGTGACATTGGGGTGTGTTTCGACAGGTGCCAGTATCTGCTATATGCAGATGACACCTTGATGTATGCGATACATAGGGATTTACTTACTAAATGCTTTCTCTCGCTTTAATAGTTCTACGAGGAACCTCAAATTGGTTTGACGCTGCAGGGTATCCTCCTCTTCCTTCATATTAGGTCCGCATATCCCTTTCCAGTTTATGGTTTCCCATTTATTTTTCACTTAACTTGAAAAGAAAAATTTCGCTTTTTAACTCGATGGTATCTTGTTTTATCTGACAACTTAGTATGCTGTTTTGTCTAACTATAAAAATTTATTTCTTAACTAGGACAGGTTGTCAAGTAACAAGTCTTCGCTGCGCCTTGATAATCTCTTCTTATTATCTAGTGACATTAATACCTTTTGGGTCCAACGCCCGTAGCGCATCCTAGGCATTAGAATTGTTTGTTCGCGATGCTGGAACCTTAGCTGGAGTAATGCTTCCCAAACGCCCAATCGTATATAAAAAGCAGTTTAAGTTTTAAATTAGCACTCTAAGTTGTCATCTGTCTTGATTCGTTTTGCCCATTTTTTTGCGGTAATAGCTTAGATGGCAATATCTAATTAGAAGGCTTGTAAGTATCCTTACTTCTAAGTTGCTAAGATCAAGTAGTGTTTTTCTTTCGATTTGACGAAAATTTCTGGTTTGAACTTGGCTAGGTGTTGTTCTCAAATGGAAAGCATTGTATATTGCTTGTTGCACTTCTTTCCTGAGGTGAATTTTACAAGTTCATATACCTTGACATCTCCTTTATTATGTATTAAAGTCCTGCGGAACCTATATTAGGAGAGCCTATTATTTCTGATTAGCAATGTAACATTAGCCCGAAATTTCCAGAGAAGTTTAGACGTTCAAAGCTATAGGAAATCAAAGACGTTTTAATTGTAATGTTGTTGGTTTTGGTGATGATGTACATTACCATTTGGTATAAACGGTATAACTTATCTGGTTTAAGCTGCCAGGTTTTCCCAAACAACCTTTGGCATGCCCAGAAGCACAAACAATGTAATCTAATTCTACTTTTATAAGCTTCCAATTGCCAGATTCCATACTAGAAAAGTTGAGTGTTGGAATAAGATTGTATTGGCACACCAATACCAGAGGAAACAATATGGTGGATGAACTTGCAAAGCAAGGCGCTGACATGCATTTTATTGGGCCGGAATTCTTCTTTGGAGTTCCCAAAAGCCACCTCAGGAAGGAAGTTCAAGAATGGGAGACAAAAGAAGTGGCCTCCCTCTCAGACAAACACAAGCGAAGAAATTCGTTAACTCCTCACCAAATAATAATAAAATCTACTTCATCTCAGCAAGTCAGATTTGAGGACTCTTACGGGCCTTCTGAGTGGCCATTGCTCTCTAAGACATGATTTAAAAAGACATACGGCAAAGGTTTCACCATCTAAAACAGAAGACCTTGACCCCTGAACGCAAACTAATCCTGAGATTCGTCAAGAACATTGGAATAGAAAGCTACATGACAAAAAAGAATAATTGATAGCTCTCAACCTAAGAAGGAATTTAACTAACTTGTATTCTAGTATTGGTCTGTAGTAATAATGATGTTAAATGATGTAAAGAACCCATCTATGAATAGTTTAGCTTTATTTATAATTTATTGATTTTGCTTATTTGATTCGAACACCTATGTTATGATTAATAGACAACGCTCAAGCTTTAATCTATGTTATTATCTCTCCAAAATATTCAAATAAGGTTGTCTTATCTCCAATCCAAATTAAAGCCTTCACATACATATATTATTGGTGCTTACAGTAAAATTACGGAACAAAATACCACAAAAGCGGCATATATTTTATATAGCTACGTTCACACGGCCTATTTCATTGAGCTTAAGAATATAATTACGTTTCGATCTTTCTCCCTGATTTGCATCTCCATATTTCCACCCTCCGATAGGCCTGTTTACAATAAGCCTCGGAAAACTCCCTCTTTGTTATTCATACAAATACTTAACATATGAATTACCGGTCTCATGCATATAAATTTCCCCTTTCAGCCAATAACAATACAATACCGTTTAAATTTTGTTCGCTCAGAATAAAATTCCGGTTGGTAAGCGAGTGGAAAAAAATCTCCGATTCGAAAATTAAATCTGCTTCTTTCCGACCTGATTAATTCCGACATACCGTTGCGTTTGGCTTACATCGATTTTATCCAAGCCGGCTTATGCAAGCGAAGTGAAATTTTAAAAGAGTCAATAGAGACTCATGGATTTCAGGGGACCGCATTGTGACTCTTGATGTGGCAATTTTTTGTACTGTTATTTTTAACCTGGAAAATCGTGGGAAATTCATTTCCTGTTACACCCTGGCGGCATTAACAAATAATAGACGATGAATCTTGGTAGTTATCTTGTTCTTATTCCACAATCTCAAATCAAATAGTCAATGAGTACTTCCAGTTATTGTACGAGAAAACTTTATAAAACTAGTTTCAAGCACTCGAAGAAAATTGCATTTTCAACGAAAGGAGTCACATTACATAAGTTAGTCTCAACTGAAATTAAGCTTTCTACCGTCACTAGATGCAATCAAGTCTGGTAACGATCGTTCCATTTCACTCCCTTAAACGACATTGTGGGTAACGGCAGTAATATACTGCAGACCGCTTCGCGGTGTTCATTCAACAGACTCTCTCAAGATTTCAAATATTCAGATGAAAAACTCCCACTGACAAATGGCGGTGTATAAACTTACCGAAGTCTGTAGTCCTAGGAGACGTCACCGCAGCATTCTCGAAAATGTACTCTGCAAAAGACAAAAAAACACATCGAAATAAATATAGCAGTGCTCATCATCCATTCGTCCCCGAAGACTTTACGATAGCAAAGGCGGAAGAACCCTCCACAGTTCTGACTACTCGCAATAAAGCTTCGGAAAAGACGATTGTAAACAGTAACTGTATTGCAGAACATACATAGATTTTTATTTCGAACAAGGTTTTTTTTTCAGGAAAAAAAAGAGAACCGGCAGATAGAAATGATATTATCGAATAAAATCGGTAAATATGAAAGGTAATTTTTAAAATTACTTACTGAGATACAAGCCTTAATATCGCTATCTTGCCATTTGTCTCGAACATTTCAGTATAAATAAACTAAAGTTATCGTAGAATAAAAAGCTGCAAGCATTTCCGAAATGTCAGAACCCGAACATTAAACGGAAAATGAAATAAATGCAGTTTCCTTCGACAACAAGAGGGTGCAGTCTCCTAACATGTATTTTCCTCTCTATTTCCTTCCGGGCAATAGAAAGAAGATATATTGTAGCGTCAGCTAGCGGATATTAATCCAAGTCTAGTACAAGGTAAGAGAAGATGTTTCTACGTGCTTGCGGCTATGTTATGTACAAAATAAAGAGCTTATAGATATGAGTTTGGATGTATGTATTATGTTTCCACAAATATTGTTGCACTTTATTACTATTTATACAAAATAAATGTGCAGTTACAGGTATATCAGAAGCAACTAACGGTGAAATATGTTTTCTGGAGGAAATAATTCATGTAAAATGTAAACAATTCCCTTCTAGTAATAATTCGATTCTCTAACAACATAGTTATCCTATATATGGCATGGTAATAATTATCATTAAAGTTACTGCACTTTTTGACACAGTTATTAGTTAATATCTTCCGCAAGGTGTTTCTTTAATCACTAGAAGCCCTGTCGTGCTTCTAGGCTGTCCGAAAAAGGACACTCTGGTTCTTTAGACATTCTTGGGCACTGACTACAATGGAATGGAACTCAAAAAAGCCTAAAGTCAGTCCTCTACCTTTTAGGACTGTTCTTAATCTGTTGTATTCACTGAATCAGGTATGTTTTCTTCGCATCTCCTAGATAGCTTCCACAAAACTCAAGCCGTTAGATGAGTATCTTACTGGGAGTGCATGAAGCCATGCAATTCTAAACAGTTTCATGGTGCCTTCGCACAGGGTTCTTCGGATCCTTCTCTGAGCTTTTCTTAATTCTAAGTTCGTTAACATTGTCAAAGACCACTTAAAACATGCCAGTTATTTATTTGGGTGCTTCTTCCAACTCTCAAAATTTTATTCAAGGACCTCCTATTTGTGTAGGTTGTCTTTCGTGTGCCAAATTCAACAAACTCAATAGGGATTGAATTAAAGCTTGCATAATGTTCGAGTTCTTGTTTAGAGAATAATTTTGAATGGCTTGGGTTCGATTTAGGCAAAAAGTCTTTAATATATCTGTTTCCAAAGAGGAAGTTTCGATTCCACACTTTGGTACGTATCAATCCCTAGGCCCTCCATATCACGAATGCGATTTGGGAAAGATCTCACCACAGAACAAGGCTTTTGAGATCGTTTACCTCAGAGGTCGATTTGAGTGTCTCAAAGGAATACTTGAGTTGTTTAAGATATATATCCATCATCTATAATAAATCCCAAACTATAAGAATAAAGAGATAGCTATATCTATGGATAATGCAATCATTTAACGAAAAAAACTGCCATAAAAGAATGTATGTTTAAAAGAACTTTTTTTGTTGTTTTATAGAATGCTAAGTTAAGAAATACCAATATTTTATTAGCATTTCGTGGATGCAGAATGTTTCTGTGTAGTTCTTACGTTTTCTTCATACCTCATATGAAGCTATGATAGCAATCTAACCTACAACCTCATGGGTTGGGAGCCTAATTAAGTCCCTTACAGCTAAAATTGAACAGTGGTGGTTTATATCTATGTTTTCTTCCATAGGGCTAGAGGGTTTGACGAAGATAATTTTTGAAAATTGTCTCTTCTTCAGCAAAGTTTCTTTAGTGAGTGTTGTGGGCTTGTCTGCGTGGTGCTTGTTTGTTATGTCAAGTCATCTTTGATCTTCTTCTAATTGGCGTACATCTTGACACTACAGTCATAACAAAATTATTTTGAAAATTATACTGATGACTGAAGTCAGTAATGAATTAATGGTCAAGTTTAAAAAAAGTATCTGTGGTCTTCAAAATGATCATCTATACTGCATTTAAGTTGATGTGCAAGAGAAGGGTATTGTGGACATGTATTGGGTCTAGTGTGCGAAGGTGTTGAATCCTTGGAAAATTATCAGAACTAACATTAACTAACCCATATATTTAGGATATAATAAAAGATTAAATATAAAAATACAAATTTCACGTCTGAATTCAACCCATTTGAATGACAGTTACAGTCCTTAAATGTTCAAATTAGAAGTAAGGTTTATGCTATTTAGATCACATTATTTAGTTTTACCACACTTTCCACATCAGCAGAAGTGTAATGGCGTAAAATCGACCGTTTTGGAAATATTAACTCGAAGTGCTGCCGATGATTGACTTGATAATGTGATAATGGTTCACCCTGCTGATATCACATTCGCTGAAAAATGCTAAATACCATGATAATAAGAATCGAATTATTACTTGACGTCTATACAGTTTAGTATTCCAATTAAATAGGTTGATTTCATCAAGTTAGTACTTTATAAAGGCGCAATTATTACTGAATTTATTGCTTTCATGTTCTGAACCGTCCTGTTCTCATATCTATGATGAATTGCATCAGAACATACATTAGATAATAAGAGCGTTACTAACCTGTTGTAGGAGCTTCTGTGGTAGTTGTAGTGGTTGTGGTCGTTGTAGTTGTAGTAGGTACCTTAACCTCTGAAAACGAACAACGTTTCAATTAACAAGTCCATAGCAATAAGTCGAGTTGCAAAACAAGTTTGGACAGGTTTGGAATACCTACAGCACGTAGATGCAAGATAATATAATTAAATTCCAAATCATTTTCTTGGAAGTACACAATTAATTGAATTAAATAAGTAAGCTTGCGCTGAGTTTCTTGTTTATACGACCTATACAGCTTATTACGTCCTACTGTTACAGTAATAATATTTAAAATTAAATCACTTAATTAAAACATATACCTGCTCAAGATATACCTAACGAAACAAAATTGGATGCCACCTTTGTTCTATAACATCTAATTGGAGAAATTTTATAATAAAATCATTTGGTGAAAAAGTTTTACCTCGCGGCAGCTTTCAAATTAACAAGCTGCTTTCTTGTGAATAATTCATTCGGCTTTTCCTAATATAGCGCACGTGTTTTATTAGAATTTTAAATCCCAAGAATGCGGGGTGGCCTGCGCCTCGATATAATTAAAGAATTTCTTTAAAAGGTCACAGAGTTTAAGGAAATGTTTTCAGCAATTATGTCTCATGCGGAATTAAAGGGAAGGGACGTGTTGGCGGAGGGTTTTACCGTAAAGTCTGATTGAGCCGTCGCTTCGTCCCATGGAATTCGATGCGACGCATTGGTAACCTCCCAGGTCCGATTTGGTGACGTTGAATATGGTTAGGATCATTATGATTTTGGCGTAGGCTTTTTTCTCGTGGATGTAATGCCGGGATCTGGAACAATATTAAGATTCGATTTAAAATTGTTTTCCCTAATGTGGCCAATACACCAATAAAACATTACAAACCGCATACCCACTTTGCTGGATATTATGTTTTATGTTCACGAAACAAGTATGGATTTTGTAATAAATTCATTATATTTCTATTCTTTTTTTGATCTTCTGTTCATATATCTATATCAACAAACAACAACTATAAAGATTTATTTGGGCACGTGTTCTGAGTTAATCTTGCAATGAAATGAAAATAAACTGTAGGACTGTTATGAATTTTGAATGTCTATATCCCACCAAATGTCAGTTGTGTTTTTGATACGTTTTGATTACGTAAAAATTATAAAATTGTATACACAAACTTGAAATAATTATTTCGTAAAAAGTAAATATCAAACAATATAGCCGTTGTTCAAGTGTTGTAGTTGATAGTTTTTATATAAAAGTTATGTAAAATGTTTTGCAGAAGATTTATTATTCAAACTTTATTAAACCAGGATAATACATTATTCTTCAAGTTTAGTAAATAACGTCAACACTAATAGTACGGACATCTAAAATTTCATACTAGACAAATTTGTTGATTAAAAAAAATAATTTTCTTTGGCAAATTAGTTAATTAATTTTAAGATTAACTACAATATTATATATATATATCCGAGAAATAGATGGAAGAAGATAGATACGATGAAAAACAATTAGAAACCGATCTTATCGTGTTAACTCATTACGAGTTAAAGAAAAAAAAATCGGAAACGTGGTAGAAATCATTTTATACGATACAGACATAGGGGTGTAACAGTAAAATCTCTTCAATATGGAATTGCATATGAGTCAAAAGCCTAGAAATAGTGTACGACACTTCAACCAAAAATGTACAAAGATACGGACTATTTAGACTTAGAACCACTCCTAATGATATTTCTGTAACTGTTTCTAAATCTTCTTCCACAACAGTTTGACTTGTTACATCATCAACTTCGATGAATGCATTTAGCCAAAGTTTCCTCCAGCAGAGACCATGAGAATGCAATAGCATATAAGTACAGCATCGTTAACACAAAATTTCTTTTCAAAGTCAGTAACGTCTTCACAGTCTGAATTCAAAAGGTCTTACACGAAGGAACTTCTATAAAAAAAATAAAGTTTTGGATAAGCGCTAGATACATAGGATGGATCAATGAGGTAACATTAGGTGGCAGAAATGTTGCAAAAATATTGCCATAAACTAACTCGGCTACAGGCGGATGAGCTTTGCAATTGTCCAATAGAAGGACGGTTTTGCTATCTTCTGGTAGTTTAATTTTGCTGAAGTTATCCGTAACCTGTGGGACAAAGTGATAAAAAAACCAGTCGCAAAAACCAGACACATCGAAAAAAATCATAATTAGAGTAGGCTATGTGAATGGATTGTTACTTTAGCCACTTTCACATAATGACATTTATTCCTTGACATTTAATGTGAGGTTATAAACTTTGGTTACAATAAAATGCCAAATAATTGCAAATAATACATGTCATTATATGTGGTAGTGGCTAAAGCAACTATCAAAAACATTTACATAGCCTACACCAATTATGTTTTTTTTCGATGGCACGTTATTTTGTTAGGCATCATAATGAACAGGCAAATTCGTAACATTTTTAAAAGCCCTTGGCTTCTTAAATTTGTCAATTACAAAAGGAGGCTCCCAGACGCATTAGAACACAGTAAAACTGTAATTCTATTTTTGTTTTTTTTTAAACCCCTAACTGTTTTTGCATCTTCCTCAGTTGATGTTGGCAAACAACGCCAAAGCAGGCCGGTTTCATCAGCGTAGTACACTTGATCAACTGACAGTTCATTTTCGTCAATAATTTTTCCAAACTCGACCTTCTATTGTTTTGCTGAGTCTTCGTTAGCTGAGCGCGTCTCTCCCCTTAGATCAAGCCTGCGAATGCCATGCCGAATTTTAAAGTTTCTGAGCCAGCCTTCCGAAAACACAGTGACCTTCTGTTACATTCAAATCTTCTCTAAACTTTTTAGCCTTTTCTATAATCATTGTCCCAGTTACGGGCTTTCCTTCAAGACGTTTTGTACTAAACCATTTGTACGGTACGCTGTCTAGTTGTTCCAGCTTTGGTTTTCTTAATGTTTGTCTAGAACCCATTTTTTCTGCTGTCACAGACTGAGAAGCAAACGCATGAGTTCGTCGTTTTGTTTTTTACCTTTCTCCAGTCACTTGATGATTTCCAACTCCTGCCTGATGGTAAGAGTGACGTGTTTTCGTTTCTGCCCCTTGTTATGTTTTGTCACTTATCGACGGTTTAGAAAATATGTTTACCGTTTAATTCTTATTAAACGTTCCCGGTAAACATTTAATTTGTATGTATATATTATGTAATCACAATAACCAACCGTACATACATATGTATGTATGTATATATTTGATTTTGAGTTTTTTTTTGTATGTGGATGCTCTCTAATATGTTTCTAGCTTTGTAGTTTGTTTCTTTTGTTATTATTGAGGTTTCTTTATAATTAAAGGAATGTTTTGTTGGGTTTTCATTTTTTATTAATGCTGTGGTGTTTTTTGAAAATTTGTGTCCGTTTATACGTTCATTTAAATATTGTTTTGTCTGGCCTATGTATATGCCATTACAATTGTTACATGGAATTTCGTAAACGACATGTGTTATTGTGGGGTATTTTATCTTTGGTTTTGGTGAACCTTGAGTTTAGGTTATTACTGTTTTTGTGGGCAATTGTTATATTATGTGGTTTAAGTATTTTATTTAGTTTTTCTGATAAATGTCTTAGGTAAGGAATGAGTATGTATTTAATGGTTTGATTTGAGTTTCTTGTTTCAGTGTATTGTTGTAATATTTATGCAATTTTTTATTAAATATGTCGTTTATGAATTGGAGGAGGTAATAGTTTTATTGTAGTAGTTTTTTTGGTGTGAGTAATGACTTCTGGTCTATATTTTGCGCTTGTTAGTTTTATTGTTCTATCTGCAGGAGCTGTGATTACGTTATTAATGTCATGTCTAGGAAGTTAATTTTCTGATTTGTCTCTATTTCTATAGTGAATTGTAATTTAGGGTGGTAACCGTTGAACTGTAGCATATAATTGATTTTGGTTATGGGAATGCATGAGATACAGTCGTCTACATAACGTTTAAAGAATAATGGTTGAAAATTTAATTTAGCTATCGTTTCTTTTTCAAGTTCTTCTAGTACTAATTGTGCAATTGCACTAGATACTGGTGATCTCATGGCACAGCCATATGTTTGTTTAAAAAATTGGTAGTTAAAATCCTCTATGGTGTGATATTCCTTGCATTAGTACTTTTCAAAATTTTATCTCAAAAACTTTTTCCAAAACATTCTCTAAGCATGATTTCCAGGACATACATATATTGCTGTCCTTTAACGGTGGTCTAACAAGCTTCCTAAGAACTTTCACACAGCTATGTGAATGCTACTATCCAAAAACATACAAAAATATTTATCAAATTGTATTCACTTCACTTCACAGGAAATATCTTTACTATAACTGAATTTATCAAAAGATGTCAAGAGCTTTTTATTAGAAAGTCAATCACTAGCTTCAGTAAGGCAAGTGGCTGCCAAAAAAATACTGTACAGCCAGTAAGAGTTTCCGCCAAATTCAATGTTACGCCAAATAATATTTACAATTTTGATCACACCTGTATTTATACCATTCAAAAATATGCAGCCTTTGGATCTATGCATCTTCGCTGCGTTAAAAAGTAATATTCGTAGCAGAAGATGTGCTCGTTCTCAATCGACTACATCTTATTGTTAGAAGAGTGATGAGTGATGAACTGTTACTTCTTAAATTAAAATAATTTGTGTTTGGTATGAGTACCTATCTAAAACTTAAGGGCGTTCGTCAAAGCAGTGTTCTGAGACCGCTGAGTTTAAACATTAACTCAATATGTTGATCATACGAAGGTTTATCGGAAGTCATTTTTTACTCAATTTTTTTATTGTTCTTTGTTGCAGTTCTCCGTCATTTATTAAAGTCGGAATCAAAGACCAATAATTTTCTATACGCTAGTTTTATTACCAATGTGTTCGACATTTAACTTCTGTATTACATCTCTTTTACAAATTCTATCATTGTTACAGATATACCTACTCCAAAACGCGATGACATAAGATTAAAACAAAATAAGTGAAGAGAATAGTATTATCTGCTTCCCTAAATGGATATACGTATGTATATATATAGACTAGACTTGCACTCACCCGTTAAGTAGATTCTCCTCGTGATCCTTGATCCAGTAGTTGTTAGAGCTGGGATAAGCCTCAACGTCACATTTGAGCTTCGCGTTTCCGCCGATGGGGGCGCCAACCAGGGATTTGAGTACGTGAACGGAGGGCGCGACTGCAAAATAAAATGGAATAAAATAAAATAAAAGGATGATTCCATCCCATGCAGAAGAAGAGAATTTCGTGTCCTGAGTGACAACGGATCAGCGGCAAGTAGCGGTCGTGCGTGGTAATTTGAGCGAAATCCTGGATGGAATTTATTTTAGAGAGAAAAACGTATTTTGGGGGTAATAATTCTGTTAAGTTAACGGTATCATTTCCGTTCGCGTTTTACATAGGGCTGTGACGCGGAAATGATTTTGGGACGAGTCGTATTAAAAGTAATGCTGTAGTAGCCTTTTCGGCTACATAGGTATATGAAGTACTGTCGTAATGAAGAAGATATATAATTTTATAATGCTGTGATAAATATGGTCCATTTTTGCGTATAAAAGTTCAGAACTGTAAGCTTCCCTTGTTATATTATTCTTGGTTTTGTTACAAAACTACCAAATCTCTAGAATTCAAAGAATCATGGCTATTAGTTCTCCGAATTCTTTATTCGTCCATAATTATTGGCTGTGGTAACTGTAATACTTTCTATTTCAAAATGTCTATCTTTCAAAGCATTTCTATATTTTTTTAATTCAATTTCAAAGTGGTTTTGAGGTGCCACAGGGTTTGAGACTCGAACAACGGGATATTGCAATTGTTTGAACCTCGTAGTCTTACATTAAAATGAAGCTGTCATGATGGGAAGCGGTGGTCAATCATCCACAAATTTGCAACTGACGTTTGGAAGTGCCTATGGCAATATTAAAATCTTTGTCAAATCTCAGCTTGCATCATTCTTACAGAAACAGACTCCCCAGTGCGAGGTACTGTAGAACATTTAAGACTGCTAATCGAGAGGCCTAAATTGCCCATTGGGATTTCCATAGAGGCAAAGTAAAATAAAGGCAGTTGCATGTCAGCTTCATTATTCTATTCTTTATAGAATAATGGTTAGTTTTCTGGATTTGAAATAGCTGCCACGCGGACACTATAAATGAGTTGTGCTTAGTCTGCAAAATTCTTATTGTATGCAATTTTGTCTTATGAAGATATGTAGTATATCAAGTTTAGGAATTTTCATAAATAAGGGACTTCCCGGAATAAAATATTAATTCACGAAGCAATTTTTTTGTTTTTTTTTAACTGTGGACACTCTAGATGAGTTACTTTGTATATCTTCACCAAATCCTTTTGGCAGTAGTTTGAGGAAATCTATTTTTATGTAAGGCTTACTGTGATTATAAATTCACCCTTTAATACAGATCTTTATTTTGTAATTTAATTTTCATGTTCAATCTATGAAATCGATGATTTGGCTTTGATGTAGTGGGACCTTAGCCATGGAGTCAAACAAAACCAAAATAGGTACAGACTAGTACAACGCTTTACAGAAGAATGGTCCACAATATCAGGTTTGGAAAATAAATGTTAGTACTTGAAATGAAGCAACTGAAATTGCTATCACTACTATAGATACAATTATATTTACTTGTTTATGAATAAATAAACGCTAAGACCATAAGATATAAAATACTATTTCATTTATACACATCACGATCTATTTACAGATTTGTATATTTGTAAATACCAACCAAGGTTCATGCATTTAGATTAGGAATAGTGGTATACAGTGTTTAAGTAACCACCAGTTTGGATAGTAATATTCATTCGTTCAACATCACAAGAGTGCATGATCAAATCTTGAGATGTTCTGTTCTCAATTTCTTGTATTTGTATTTAAAGATCTGTTCAACATGACCAGCATATATGAAGTTTGAATTTGTATCTTCATCAATTTAGTCGATTACAGTGACAAAGGTTTTTGGAATATATTTTGTAATAATCGTTAAAATCCGCGTTTGTAGTTGTTTTCTTAAATTTATTTTATCTTTCCATTAGAGTTTCATGTCGAATAACCGACTCATATTTTCAACGTTCACACCGTTAAAACGCGGTCGCACTAACACGCGTCCCCAGATCCTGAACATCCATTCGGACATTACAACCTTGTAAAAGCATACGAAGCTTCGCGCACAGCAAACGCCGATTCACACGTACATATAAAGACCATTGCTCTGATTCAAATTGTCTAAATTCAACCGTTATGTATGTAACGTAATAATAAAAATAAAAGAGACGATGGTTCGGAGCAAAAAAAAAACGGCTCCCAAAACTGCGACTGAAGTCGTAAAAAGCCCATCACACCGAGCAGCCCTGGCACAATGGCTTAACGACATTCAGAGCTAATTCAAACTTACAATTTATGTTGAGCGTAATTCTCTTGCTGACCGCAGGAGGGACATCGTTGCTGGCTATGCAGAGATAGGCTCCCATCTGTCGGCGATCCAGATGTAATAGTTTGAGCGTCGACCCGCTGAATGTGTCTACTGCAACGAAATGGAGAAAAAGTTATGAAAAAAACAAAATCGAAGTTGGCATAGAGATACAATTGTGATTAAAAGTATTTAGGATTACATCGTTTTAATTTAAATTTTCTCACTTATGCAATCACGTTAGTGTGTTATATCCGCAGTCACATGAGGAATTATCTGATATAGCGAGCTTAAATTTTTTCGATTTTTCAATAGGTTTTTAGACAGGCAGAGCCGTTCTGCACGGACGATTAGACTTGGTGCCGGATGTAGAATACGAAATTGGGCTGTAAAATCGAATTTTACGTGGCGGAAAAGTTGCGGAAAAGGCGCTGAATACATAATTCCATTGTAATCTGCGATATTATTCTGGGATATTTCTTTGGTCCATGCGTGATATCGCACGAACATCATTATCTACGGGCGGACTGCAAATGTTTTGCTGAATCGTTTGGAGATTTTCATAACAATAGAATTTCAGTGGAAAATTTTATACGGAGCCTATTCAAAGCCGCATGTTATATTCGTTTTGTTAAAAATTCTACGTTTACTTAGCATGAATACAGGCAAAAATGTATGAATTTAAATTATACTGGGATAAAGTGAAATCCATTAAATAAATATAATCAATTATAAAATGTACTATCTTGGCGATACGTACGGAATTAATGAAGTATAACACGATACGCTTAAAATATTGATTAGCAAATATATCGCTGTCCCCTAGATAGAAATGAATAATTGCTATCGTGAAGTTAAAACAAAAATTTCGATACCTTAATAGAACCTTTTGAGATATTATTATTGTTTGACAACAAAATTTGAAAAGATCGAGATTGTTCAAGTGACAAATGAAGGATGTTAATCACTAAAAACACTATTTCACTTAGAAACTACTAAACACACAATATGAAGTCAACACCTGGCAATTCTGTTCTTAGAACGCGTCGATCTTGTGTTCAGTGAGGCTGCCTGCTGTTTTTGATTCCGAGATAGTACTGTTAGTTTTAAATGGTTCTCTCTCAACTTAGTAGTCGGTGAATAAAAAAAAACAGTATAAATGTTGTTGATCTGTCAAATGTAATAACTGTAATTTTGATATCTGATAATTAAACGATATTACTTCCAAGCGTTACTCTATGTAAATTTTGTCAGGTTATGGGCCCAGAGTTAGAGGCATACCTGCATAAAGAGTAAGATTTCGTCATTTGTTGTGAAATCATAAAAGGAGTATTAGAGTTTATCACTTGTGAACAGTAAGCAGAAAAGAAATGGCGCCAGAGAGTTATGGAGTTTGTATGTACACATACAAGCCTTATCTACGGCAGCATAAATATGGAGTGCATTAAAGGAGCTTTACGATAATCGTGGTCTGACTAGACAGGGTTGCTACGAAAGCTAATAACAATTCGCCTGGAATGCTGTAGTTCGATGGCAAACTATGTAAATGAAATCATCGGTACAGCCAATAAGCTGAAAGGTGTTGGTTTTGATATCACTGATGAATGGATAGGAGCTATAATGCCTACAGGTCTGACTGACAAATTTAAACCATTCATAATGGGTATTGAAAATAGTGGTGTCAAGATCAACGGTGACAAAATTGAATCCAAACTTCTCGATGGAAACTACAATGAGTCCACAGAAAGTGCATTATATAGCAGAAACAAGAACGGAAATTCAAAGAAAGGTAATCATAATCACAAAAAGCAGCTAACTTGTTATATTTGCAATCGGAAAGGACATATTTCTACACACTGTCCAGAAAAAGGAAAAATGGTGGGAGCTTTAAAGAAACCGGCTAAGCGTGATTCAAAGGTTGCGTATAGTGGCACATATTTTTCCTACGGAAATAAATCGAATTCTATGGAATGGTTCATAGATAGTGGTGCAACACACCACATGACGCCAAATGCGAAGTGCTTATCGCAGACAAGCATCTCAAATGTTAAAGAGATTACCGCAGCAAATAAAGGGAAAATGAAGGTAACAAGAGTTGGAAATACCTGTTTTCCAGTAAATGGAGTAGAGGTAAAAATAGAAAACGTGTTATTGGTACCGGATTTGACAGCAAATTTATTATCAGTGGACCAAATAGTAAATAAAGGCAATACGGTAGTATTTAATGGCGAAGGTTGCAGTATTTACAATGAGAGCAATGAATTATTAGTGCGTACAGGCTCATCATCCGGGGTTTACAAACTTAAAAGTGACCATGTGTCAAGCCTTGTTGCAACTGACACATCAATAGACCTGGCGACCTGGCATAGACGGTTAGGACACTGATATGCGAAAAATGATGAATGGGCAAATAGTAAGTGGTTTGAACTTTTCGAAGACAAATAGCATGTCAATCAATTGCCAAGTTTGTGCGGAAGGTAAACAAACCCAGCATGTTAACAAAAGGGCTAAAAATTTGCTTGACTTAGTCCATACTGATTTATGTGGCCCGATGGAGATGGAATCAATAGGTGGCGCCAAATATTTTCTAACATTTATCGATGATCATTCTCGGAAGGTATTTTTGTATTTCTTAAAAACTAAAGCAGACGTGTTAGACGTGTTCAAAGAGTTTAAAGAAATGGTTTAAACACAAACAGAACGCAAAATAAAGGTTATACGTATGGATAATGGCACAGAATATTGCAACTGGGACTTTAACAAATTTTGTGCAAAATATGGAATTATCCATCAAACCACAAATGTGTATACTCCACAGCAAAAGGGTGGTGTGGAACGAATGAACCGCACCATAGTGGAGCGTGCCAGATGTATGATTTTTGATATGAAACTGGAGAAACAGTACTGGGCGGAAGCTGTAAATACAGCTGCATATGTAATAAATACCTCGATCGTTTAATTCGGTATTGGTCGACAATACGCCAGAAGGAATTTGGGCTGGATCGAAGGTAGATCTAAGCAATATAAGAATTTTTGGATCATCTGTTATGGTGAACGTACCAAAGCAACGCAGGCAGAAATGGGATCGTAAGGCCAGAAAGATGATTTTCGTAGGATACAGCGACACAACAAAGGGATATCGTTGTTTACACCCCACAACGAACGAAGTAGTAACAACTCGAGATGTGATCTTCATGGAGATCAAACTACAGGTAATGGATACCTCATCCACTTCTTGATGAGAATTCTATTTCAGTGGGAGACAATTCAACTCGTGTTCTGGCAGATAGTTCGTCTATCGAAGAGAATAACGAAGATGAAGAAGATTCAAATGATGAACCCTACGTACCAGAGGGGATAGTGACGCCGCTAACTGAGGTTCGACGTTCAAATCGTACGCCAAAACCTAAGAAATCGGATGACTACATTTATGTTGTCAGTGCAAGCGATTCGGATAACGATCCAACCACAATCACAGAAGCATTGTCATGTAACGAGCGCAAAGACTGGAAAACGGCTGTAGAAGATAAATTACAGTCATTAAGGGATAACAGCACATGGACATTGGTAGAATTACCAAAGAAACGGAAGACAATTAAAAACAAATGGGTTTTTAAAACCAAATATGATGACAACGCACACGTAATACGGAGAAAAGCACGACTGCTCGCTAAAGGTTGTCCGCAACAGCCTGGTGTCGATTATACCGAAATATACGCACCAGTTGTCCGCTACGCATCTATTCGTTTTCTAATTGCACTTGCCGTAAAAAAGGGCCTAAAAATAGATCAAATGGATGCCGTTACTGCATTCCTGCAAGGTGATCTTACGGAAGAGATCTATATGGAACAACCGGATGGATACGACGACGAAAGTGGTAGAGTGTCCCTATTGAATAAGGCAATCTATGGTTTGAAACAAAGCGGTCGTCAGTGGAATTTGAAGTTAGACCAAATACTAAAGTCATTCGGACTCATAAAATCCCAAATAGATCCCTTGTATATATTTTTCAGAAAAATCACAGCTGATTGTAGCTATTTGTGTTGATGATCTTTTGATTTTTTGGAAAGACATCAACAACCGTGACAATTTAAAAAGTTTCTGAGTGAAGCTTTTCATATGAAGGACATGGGTAAAGCAAAACACTGCATTGGTCTGAATATTACATATGATGAAGAGATCAATGCGATCTCACTAGATCAATCAAAATATAATGCCACGGAAAGTTCCATTACATAGAAGAATACTAGATCATCGATCAGATTACCGGGTCCTTGTCAGCAGATTCACGCGACGGATGCGACGCGGACACCGGATGTGCTGACAGGCGATCGCGGACAGGGGTCTGACCGACGATCTAGCGATAAATCAGATTAGTTAGAAAATAGCGTTAGAATAAGTAAGTCCTAGAGGTTTAAGTAGGTATAGGTTTGTGGAAAAATAATAAAGTAAGTGTTGAGTAAAGTACGTGTTTGAGTGTAAGTTAAGTAAGGATACAGAGCACCCCCCGAAAACGGAGCTACGCCCCAGATCACGGTAAGTCCGAAAAGACGTATTAAATAGGGACCGTGACAATATTAAGGAAATATTGGATAAGTTTGGAATGGCAGAATGTAAACCGGTAGCAACTCCCAGTGACCCAAGTCAAACGTTATCCGTTAGCATGTGCAAAGATGAAACAATTGTTAATGTTCCATATCAGGACGCTGTAGGTAGTCTATTATACTTGGCACAAGGCACAAGGCACAAGACCGGACATAGCCTATGCCGTAAATGACGTACCCACTTCAGTATAATTATGTTTGTTTGTTCCAGAACCTTTATCAGATCTAAAAAGGCTCATTTTGTTTTGTGTAACAAACTTAGTCCTCATTTTTCTTTTGTCTCTCTCAAGTTTGTCTTTTCCGAAATCTTTTGGAGATGAGTATTTCAAGTAAATTCCTGATCTAATAAAATAACCAAACACTTCGCTTTACTAGAAAGATCAAACTAGTTTACTGCCAGTAGGTACCGCCTTCTCATTCCTTCCTTTTTATTGAGAATGAAACAACACCACGACCAGATTAAGTTCCAGAATATTCTGCATACGAGCTGATATGGTTTGCTCATTACAATGATTTCTAAGTCATCTGTGTAGTCCTGCACCTCAGAACCAGGAGTGTTAAATAAGTCTTTTGTTATCAATCAGTAACCACAAGAAAGGTGAAAGTAATCAGTTATGCATTTACTTAATCTATCATTAATTCTTATTTAATTCTTTAGAACGATTCAAAGAAACTATTTTTATTTATTCCATTCAGTTCTATAATTCTAAATGGATAGCAAAGAATGCAATTACAGATACGAATTAATAATTATCCACTTTCCTTCTTTTTTATCCTCCTCTGATACTTTCACAATCCGCTTTAGTCGAACCTGTCCAGCTCCTACTCCTATAACTTTTTTTAACTCCATTTCACCTGCTCTTACACAACTTTCGCCCGTTCTCGTTAATGTAACCTATTTCCCAAGGGAAATATACTTATACAACGTTTTAAATTTTTCGACGTAAAAAGTTTCTTTGAACTTCCGCTACGTACATTCATAATTACTCATCATTAGTCCTAATTTGAGTTCATCGCGAAACTTTCCAAACGCTATGCTCAACTAAGAGTATTACAAGTTGGGAGTTTTCGCATCTACACAGTAGCTTGTGTTTTTTTTTCTAAAAGCGCTGACGATTGCCTGGATTGTACTTTATGGAAAGAAAGAAATTCGTAAATGTGAAATTGTGTCGTTTAATGCGCAGTGGATCTGAAAGCTGTTAAATATAAAGGTCAAGTTTATCCCAAACATTTGGATGATGAATATATTACAAACTTAGAGAAGTTATTTAATTATAACGGGATGACCTTGATTATAAGTAGAAAACACGCTCCATTAGACTTTGACTTTCTGATTTCTAATCCAGAGCAAAAATGCTTTCCATGCTCATTGAAACTTTTCTTATTTTAAAGACTGTCTGCATTTCATGTTTTACCTTCTCATGGAAAACCTTTAGTCAATTTAGATCTGCACCTAAAGACAGCCATATACGCAAAACTTTTGTAAAATCTTTGTTGGAAGACTTTAAGGCGTTATGCTCTATATTTCTATTGTGTCAGTATATTCACCTCGTCATCAATATTAAATACAACCTTAAATTAAACATTGTACGTCCATGAATGGGCAATTCGGAGGGTGTTAATGTTCCATTGTGTATCTGTCGCCTTTCATATAATAGTATCCAGACTCCCAATGATAGCATGCGAAGTCAGTCCCTCTTAAACAACGCCAAGGTGGGAAACGATTGAAGATTTCCCAGCTAATGTTTCGCTAATCGCCTCAACGATACGAAATAGGGGACAGAAGCGTTTCTTGGCCTTACAAATAAGAGACGGGCCAAGTTTCGTGCCGGCCTATTTAAGATCGGAAACTTTCGCAAAACGCTAAACAGGGCCCGGGTGACATTGACAGAGGTAAGAAAGTTAGTTGTGGAGGGTGTCTGTGCCACGGCATTCGCGTGAGCCATTAATAACGTTCCGAATTGAATATTACATCGGTTTCTAGCTTGTATATTCTAATATATTGAAGAGATACTATAAGGATGTCGTCAAGCTCCTCTAAACTTATTGTGACTTCGCTAACTCCGTTAGATACTCTAATAGATAGACAATGATGAATGGCGGTAGCTGCTGATTGGGATGACAATGAAGATTTAATCTCGCGATTTTTCTTTGGTAGATTGTAGGTTCAAGTTTGCGAATTTGGGATTAAATTAGGATAGGGATGCCATCTATTTTATAGATAGGTTTGACCAGTTATAGTAGAATGGATTTCACAAACTAGAATTTCAGTTATATTAGATAAGGTTAACGGTTATAATATAACTTTCTTCTTATTTATCTTTATACACAGTCTGTCCCAGATCCAATGAGATTGATCTAAAAAACACAAACTATTTATTATTTTGATTTTTTATTCTTGTTTATTAAAAATAGTCTCATGCTGAGTCAATATAGCGCAGGAAACGTTCCACAAATGTTTAGAAACGTTTTTTATACTTGTCAGCTGGAATGGCTTTTAGTATGGCAGTCCAAATCTTTTGGATGACCGGGATGGCGTCGAAACGATTTCCTTTGATCACCAATTTCAGTTTGGGAAATAGGCTAAAGTCGCACGGAGCCAAATCAGGTGAATATGGTGGATGATTGATAACAATGCTGTCTTCTTTGGTCCATGATGGCTTTGTGTGACGGCACATTGTCGTGCAACAATAATCAACTGTCTGACTTTCTGGAACGAATTCACTGCAGATCATTCCCTTTGAGTCGAAGAAAACTGTTAGCATAGTCTTGATTTTGCTCTTCTGAAAGCTGTTTTGGTTCTGGCTGCAGCTGCTGACTTCCATGAGGAACTCTGACGTTTTGTTTTTGCGTCGTATTGAAAACATCTTTCGTTACCAGTTACAATGGCTGACATGCTTGACAGATTCCTTTGGGACATTTTTAACATGTCTTTCCAATGCTGAACTCACCAATCTTTTTGGTCGTCTATCAGAGTGTGTGGCACGAAGCGCTTGCTCGTTGCTCGCTGCTTGCTCGTTCAACTTCTTCAACCTGCTTTTCCAGATAATCCTCAGAGCTTTAAAGCTTTCTTTGAAAGAATTCACATAATGGTATTCATGACAGCTTTAACGCACCCAGGCTAGCAGATCGACGTGTAATTTATCGGTAATTTTTCATCCCGGTCATCCTGCTCACGTCGACATACATATTTAGAGACAACGTCATATGCTTGACGTCTACTATGTAGTGAACTGCTTTGCTGAGAAACCAATAAGTTTATAGAAGCCCTCGTTTTGTTATACAGGTCATTACAAACTGGAAATGACTTTTAGAAGACGTCGCAGAATAATTTCTGACCTAACGGTGTAATTAATGATCAAATTATATCGTCAAAATTACGTCAGTCTATTATCCAGAACATTAAAACCTTAGTTTTCGGCGTAGGTGAGAGGACGCACTTTATTGAATTATGCTAACAGATCCAAAATGGAGAAAAATTACCAACGCAAGTGTTCATTTGGTCAACGCTTGAATTGCAGAGCAATGCCTTTGATATTTGAGAAGCCTAAACTTTTTAATAGATCTGAATTGCTAAAGTTCTGAAAAAAAACGCATGATCGCAATAGATCACTACATCTCGGCTATTAAGGGAGATAGGACCGAAATCTCTTCGGTATAACACTCAGGGCGATGAGTACAATCTTTTCCACCCCTCGCAGCTCGAAAATTCAACAAATGCTCGGTTAGATTTTTTTCGTGTTTTTGAAATATCTCGGTTATTAAGAGAGATAGGACCGAAATCTCTTCGGTACAACACTCAGGGCGATGAGTACAATCTTTCACCCCTCGGAGATCGAAAATTCGACAAATGCCCGGCTAGAAATCTTTCGGTTTTTTTAATATCTCGGTCATTAAGCGAGATTAGACCGAAATCAAAGGCGTCAATCTGCCTTGCTGGGAGTTTGCTCTCTCGTTTAGATTAACAAGATGAACCTACTTGCCGAGGAGGAAGCAGATCCATCAAACGGTTATTGAGCTAGGTAATTATTTATATGATGAAAATGTTGTCCAGAAAATTTATGAAAGTGTAACGGTCACAGCGCTCAAACGAGTTAATGTGCCTTCCTGGGAGTTTGTCATCTCGTTTAGATTAACAAGATGGACCATCTTGCCAAGAGCGAAGCAGATTCATCAAACGGTTCTCGAGAAAATATCGATGAAAATTTAGCCCTATAAGGCGTCAATGTGCCCTGCTGGGCGTTTGGCTACTCGTTTAGATTAACAAGGTGAACCTATTTGCCGAGAAGGAAGCAGATCTATCAAACGGTTATCGGGCTAGGTAATATTTATATGATGAAAATGTTGTCCAGAAAATTTATGAAAGTGTACGGTCACAGCGCTCAAAGGCGTTAATGTGCCTTGCTGAGAGTTTGTCCTCTCGTTTAGGTTAACAAGATGAACCAACTTGCCCAAAACTCAGGGCGATGAGTACAATCTTTTCCACCCCTCGGAGATCAAAAATTCGACAAATGCGCGGCTAGATTTTTTTCGTTTTTTGAAATATCTCGGCTATTAAAAGAGACATGACCGAAATCTCTTCGGTACAACACTCAGGGCGATGAGTACAATCTTTTCCACCTCTCGAGATCGAAAATTCGACAAATGCCCGGCTAGATTTTTTTGGTTTTTTTGAAATATCTCGGCTATTAAGAGAGATAGGACCGAAATCTCTTCGGTACAACACTCAGGGCGATGAGTACAATCTTTTCCACCCCTCGGAGATCAAAAATTCGACAAATGCCCGGCTAGATTTTTTTCGTTTTTTGAAATATCTCGGCTATTAAAAGAGATAGGACCGAAATCTCTTCGGTACAACACTCAGGGCGATGAGTACAATCTTTTCCACCCCTCGGAGATCGAAAATTCGACAAATGCCCGGATAGATTTTTTTTGTTTTTTTGAAATATTTTCCAGAAAATTTATGAAAGTGTAACGGTCACAGCGCTCAAAAATTCGACAAAGTTAATTTGCGTTTCCTGGTAGCTTTGTCCTCTCGTTTAGGTTAACAAGATGAACCACCTTGCCCAACTGGTAGTTTGTCCTCTCGTTTAGGTTAACAAGATGAGCCACCTTGCCCAACACCTTGCGCAACAAACGGTACCGAACGCGAACGAAAGAACTAATGGTAATCGTCGGTGGTAAAGATTAGATAGGCTTTGGAGTTTTGAGCGCATTTCTAGGATGTTAAAAATGTTGTAATTTTATACTTACACGTTAGTACCACATCAGTCGGGCATTACATTTTACTATGTAGTATAATTAATCAAGTAGTATTTCCTACTACTAGTCAATTATTTTTGGGACTAAGATTTCAATGGATTTTATGTTTTTAGCTTGTTCAGTGAGAGAACTTTGGAGTTTTGAGCCTTCTACGTTAGTGATATGATGAATTTTGGTGAACTGGTGATTCAAACTTTGATAATGTATCCTCGATTTGATATCCATACGAATCCAAAACAACGAAACAGGAAGAAGTTGCCTATGGTGTTAAATTCAAAGTGTCCAGAGGCATTCAACTTTCATGCTAACTTTGAAGGAGTCATGACGAACACATTTACTGGACAAGAAGCTAGTGTGCATGTCATTGGACCAAAATTATTTTGTCTTGCCTTTGCAGCTAATTCAGGAAGGGTATTCAGCAACGAAAACCGACGACAAGGCTTTTCCTGTTGCTGAATAACTATCAGACGAACATTAGTGATTAAATTCATTACCTCCTGACTGGTGAGGACACTTACTAGCCTACCAAACCCATAATACCACCATAACCAATCAAAACTCTTGTATCATCTACAGGAATGAACTAGAATGATCAAGACAAGCATTCATTGTGTTAATATCTTAATTGGTCATTCCCCTGGCATCTGATAACACTAAAACTTTTTTATGTTTAACCCTCCTACATAGAGCAACTTTTCACTTGAAATTTTCGACGTGTGTGTATCGCTCTTCTACGAAATACAATCCAGAAGATATTTTTCAATGCACAATCAATAACTACTATATAAAAAGAAAACACAAAGATATTGCCTTACCGTTACTAAACCTTCAGATATCTAAATCCGATCTACCAACAAAAAAAAAGAACATTAATGCGAAGGACAAATTTAACAACCCACCTGATTCCGAATCGTCCGGTCTGTTCCTGAGCAGGATATGGCTTCCGTCTTCGCGTCTCCAGAGGATCCTCGGTTCCGGTTGGCCCGTTGCCTGACACACCAACGTCACGTTGTCTCTCTCAGAAACCGTAATGTCCCCACTTGTCTTCGAGTCGTCGATGTCCGGCGGCACTGCAACCAAGCAGAGAATATAAAGGAACATGCCAGATAGAGACGTATGGTGGAGGTTGAGAGGGTTCGTCGGAATGGTATGAGAAGATTGATCGACTACACGCACCATACGACGAGAGAAAGTGGACGTGCCCGGCATAAAAAGGCCGGTTTCCGATGTTCATTAGATAAGTGTCACTTTTGCGTGTCGCCGGATGTCCGAACTATAGGAAAAATCACGCAATCCTATCACTAATTAAATGTCCAAGGGATTAAAAGAAAAACCTCTCAATTTCTTCGGTAAAATGCTAACGCTCATGTTTTGAGAAATTTAAAAGTAATTTTGTAATAACAAGATATTAATAGGACAACCATCACATTTGACATTACAATTCAGTTTGCGATATATGTACATACAATCATTAAAAAAAACGTATTAATCTCGTAAATGCTGTAAGTAGATCGCGTAGAATTTAGAAAGAGCTACACAAAAGAGAACTAACAAAAGCTCCACGTCTCACAAAGCTTTACAGCGTTGTCGTTTAATCTAAGATACGAGAACTTGATATAACACACAACTGCTTTCATATTAGTGACTCTTATGTATGCTATCTCTTTAATATCCATCTGCTGAAGATATTCGGGTGGAAGCAATTCGTGTTCCCCGCATTCCGTATTACAATATTACAACAAAAATTCAAATTGCTTTTCGAAACGTATTTGCAGATTTATTTTTGTCAAGGGGAGTATTAAATTCTGTGCAAGGATTTATAGCATGGAGTAAGTGGTACGGCAACTGTTATTAGTGTAGAATGCTAAAATTGAATGTAGTCGTTCCAACGTCGAAGACTAATTTTACTAATTACAGCTGCGATTCACAGATTAAAATCATACTTGAGTACAAAGTAAGGAGATGTAGAACAGTGTACTTGATACGAACTCTAAAAAAAACAAAATTTAATTAATAAGCACATATGTATGTACTTTGTTGTTGAGTGTACATGTAACGCTCGGGTTTTAATAGTAAAGCTGATTAATGTCGTCGAAAGCTTTAGAAATACAATGGAAGAATACTATATCGAGTAAAGATATTCTCTAGTGTAAGATCTAAGAGACCAATTTCAACACCCAAGACTTACAATAGGTAAGGGACGTATTGTTTAAGAATTGTAAGAAGAGATCTATTCTAGCAATTCTACACGATTTAGAGCGCTTTAAGCGATGCAACACAAGCGGATTTAAGTTCCACTTCTAAGTTAGCTTGTAATTGAGTTGGAGGCTTTCGTCTCGAGACATTACAACAAATGTATACTCTCCCTGTCTATCGTTTTATGCTGCAAAATAAAAATTTGGTGCTTCCATATTAACTCAGTTACATACCAATTTGAAAATCCCCCTCACCCCCTCAAATAAGACCTGGCTCCGAAATAAAACTGTAATTAAGTAAACAGTTTAAATACACTTTCGAAACATATAATTGGAAGGAAATTGATGTGTACGATTATGTCAGGAAGTCTTCTACAAGCCGAAAACTCAGTCATTCAATATTTTTTAAAGATGAACCTGTCAACATAAATTTATCATAATGATAGAGCTAGGACACATTAGGCTTTCTTCAAAATGTCCAAACACCTGAAAGTAGAATTTATGAGTCAGCATGAACGTCTTGACTGATGCTCACAAATGAATAGTCTTGTTAACAACGTAATTTTCGACCTACGCGACCACGTTAGGAATTAGATTCGGATAGGAGCTCGGATACAAAATGACTGAAATTGAAGATTATCCTTACAAAATTGAAAATAATAAAAAATTCTTAAAACTTTCAGATCAATTTGTGATGAAATGGTTCGTCAGAAGGTGTTCCTTGCACATATCGCAGATCCACCTTTCTATTTTTCCCAGTGCCTTTTAATTCACTAATAGGTCTTTTGAAAATCATAATAATACAAAATGTTTGACCACATAGATTCCCTGTAAACGTTTATCTCATTTTAGAATGATGATCGTTTTCTTCAATCATTCGAGTATTAATACTAGCTTTCGAAATCAGCTTATTTCATCGCCAGCAGTAACAAACTCACACAAGGTGGTGGAAGATTCCTGGGCACACATAAATTATTCAAGATTAGATAATAATCGGTATATAAAAAGTACATTTCTGCAGAAGTGATCAAATTTGTAGTAAGCATTATTAGGAGCTCTATCTCTTGTCTACATCTTCGACCTACAACCGAATTTCAACAATCACCATTTATCTTAGTTAGTGTCCTTCGTTTATAACTGCTGAACCATTATTACTTACATTCAGAAATATCTCTGGATACTACGATAGGTGTCCATGAGTAATAGTATCAACCTAAGTTTCTTGCATTTCCAGTATATTGATAACGTCAATAAATGCCACAATATAAACCCCATAAAAAAATAAAAAATCATCCTGCAAGCAAGTGCAATAAAAATAGATCAAGCGTTAGAAGTAGACCACGTGATTTCGACGTCCCTGGTCTCCTCCGAATGCAAGACCTAATTTCAACGTAATTCGCTATTCGACCTGTATTGTACAACAATAGTGGACTAGTGGACTAAATTGGAAGTAGCGCTGCCGGGTGTAACTTCCGACCCTGTCCACTAGAGAGATTGGGATTGGAATTAGTCCATTGTCGCATGTGTTGTGCAATACAGGTTGAATAGCGAACTGTAATGAAATTAGGTCTCGCATTTGGAGGGACACTGACGACGCCAGGGAGGTCGAAACCACTTGGTCTGCTTCTAATGCTAGATCTATTTTCATTGCACTCGCTTGCAGGGTGATTCCAACAATTATATCATGAACGCCTATTACAGGTATTTTTTTTTGATTCTAGTACAGGAAAGCCCAAAACTGGCAACCATCTCGTCCTGAAGGACAATCTATCAGCAAAATTTCAATAAGCAAATTTTGTAAAAAAATCCTGACATAACGCATATTAGCATGTTTAATTAGTACCAAGAATACAAAAACATCGAAAAAACTGTGTACAAAAGAAAATTGCTGATATGTCAAAGTTTTGCATAAAAAAAGGTTTTTCTTTCTTTTATGTTGGCTGTCTTCTCTAATCAGAAACACAGCAATCTATACTGACACCGAAGAAAAATTCATAACATATCCCGTACGGAAGTTGACATCCGTAAAATGATTTGATTACGGTGAAATTTTCAGGAAACGTTTAGATTTTCAAAGAAATTTTAATAAAATAAAAAATAGTAATATTAAAATGATAGAAAATCTTTTAAGATAAATTTGAAGTAATAATAAAGATACCTCTAATAACTAAAGTTTGACAAAGGAGAAAAAAGTATAATAATGTACAAAAAAGATTAGACAGGCAAAATGCATTCATTATTAAACGATCAAAACACTTACAGTACATTACAAAAGACAATCACCAACATACAATTTATCAAAATTTTTATCCAAAATTCTCAGTAATTTCGTAGGAAATACGGAGTACAATGTAAAAAATCCGTGGGACTCTGTTAATATCATTAACAAAAAATCCGTACCGTGTATTCATGAAATTATCAGTTTAGACGTTGTATCTTTATTCACAAATGTCCCTACAGATTTGGCACTAAACAGTATAAAAAAAAAATGGAATTTAATTCAAAATTATACAAATTTACCAAAAAATGAATTTATGTTGGCTGCAAAACTTCGCTAAAATTCAATATATTTTCAGTATAATGACACAATATATACTGTCTTCGCAGACTATTGCAACACCTAGAAGCTGGTTAACGATTCCATTGAAATCTGAAAACTTTATCAATTGATTAAGTTTTAAAAACAAATGGAATAAAATAGAAAGATTTTTCAATAATGAGTTGCGACACTCATTTAGAACGCCTTGGCAATTACTCAAGTGATTATCATATGTGGCAATATTTATCGTCCCAAGATCTTGAATCCGTTGTCTGAATTGGTAAATATGCTGGTTCATTACCTAATGCCTACCAATCATTTTCCATATGTTCAATAGGCTGCACAAATCATTTATCAGGCCATTCACCGTCATAGGTTAGGGCTACAAAACAGTTTTTAGCTTGTCGTCCTGAGGGCCTAATTATCCGCTCAAATGCCCATTTTGCAGTATGGGATGTGATTGGAAGATAACTGGTTTTACCGCATTTAGATAATTTACACGATGGTTCGTTAAGGTTTCAATAAAGACCAGGGACGATCTGCTACCAAACATGGAGCATTAAAATCATAACTCAAGGCGTTAGGATGAGGGCTGTACAAATGCGTTCCACAAAAAATGTTGAAGCAACTCATTTTGACGTTCAAAACGCATCTTTTTTTCTTAAATCTTAATCAGTTGGCCCACAAGAAAAATCGGGACATCGTCACTAAAATTTCAATAAAATGCCATTCCTGCGCCCAATTAAGCTTTTAAGTTGCAATTTTTCTAGAAGTTTTGAATTTTAAGAGGAAACAAAAAAATCATACCATATCCCAAAATCCATTGATCATCCGGCGATAAAAGTTCACATTGACATTCTGAGTCCTTCCATCCAATCATTTAAATTGAGATTTTCAAAAAATTTATAATAAAATAAAAAAGTCTTAAGCGATTAAAATGATAGAAAATCCTTTTAGGACGTCCAGATCCACGGCGTAATTGAAAAGATCCTCGGACTAATTTGGACCAACACCTCAATCGTTGAAAATATGAAACACGACGAGCAAATTCTCATTATTAAAAGTCGCCACTTACATACCAATTACGACCAAAATAGATCGTTCAAAATCATCAAAATTGGACAAAAAATGACGTAATGCATTGTTATCAAAACGATAATAAAAAATTGGGACTCTGTTAATACAATTAACAAAAAATTGACCGTTACTGAAATTATCAGTTTAGACTTTATCTTTATTACAAATGTCCCTACAGATTTGGCACTAAACAGTATAAAAAAAAAAATGGAGATTTAATTCAAAATTTTACAAATTTGTTTAAAAAAAATTTATGTTGGCTGCAAAACTTTCAATAAAATCATTCGACAACATATTTTCAGTATAATGAAGTCAATATATAAACAAATATTCGGTACAGCAAGGGGTTCTCCATTATCTGCTGTTATAGCAATTTTAGTAATGGAGGACTTAGAACAGATTTCACTTAACAAATTAAACTGTCATTTACAATTTTATAAGCGGTATGTAGATGATTGTATATGCTGCATACCAAATGATAAAATTGAATATGTTCTGCACACATTTATCACATATCATGATAGGTTAAAATTTACTTTCGAAAGAGAAAATCAAAATTCTATCATTTTTTTAAATGTAAAGATAATACTTCTTGATAACGCACAAATAAGAACAAACTGGTACATTAAAGACACTAGTAGTAGTAGGCATTTAAACTATTTTTCAAACACTTCGGTAAATTAAAAAAAAAGCGTAATTCACAGTTTAGCAGATCAGGCTATTAAATTAGCTCACCCTAATTTTAGAAAAGAAAATTTAAACATAGAACATAATCATAACATATACCACACTATACCATATATAAAAAATGTAAGCGACACAATAAAACACTAATTAAAAAAATCAGACATTCACATAACTTTCATACAACTACCAACAATAGACACTTATTCACAAATTTCAAAACACCCATTAAATATGATAATCAAAGTAATGTCGTTTATAAATTAGATTGCAAAGATTGTAACAAATTTTATGTCTGACAAACCAAACAATATTTAAAGAAACGAATTTATAATCACCAATACACTGTTACACATAACGTCACCGCTAAAACTGCTTTATATAAGCACTCTAAAGATAGACGACATAATTTTGATTTTCAAAACACTAAAATTAAAAAGAAGGAAAATAATTATTTAAAAAAGATTAATTTACGAAATGATATGCATTAAAAAAGATGAAAACGCGGTAATTTGTTTTTTAACTGATATCGATAAATAATTTAAATGTTATTTACAATAATTTAATTCACGCCTGAATTTTATTAATTTTAAGCTCTTGACTAGGTTTTTTTGCCATGTGTTTCCCTAGTCCTTGAACAGAATTGTTAGAGCTAAACCAATATATCCTTCATTATTATTTGCGAATGTAATAAAAATTCGATATATCAATGATGTTTTATCCGAAACCTTGCTGGTAACAATAAATACCGAAATATGAAGAAAAAAGTTAAATTTAATTAAAGTACATGAGCTGTTAGGTCCAATCCACGCATCAGTGTATAGGGAAAGGATGGGGAAAAAAAGGAACACTCGCTTACGATTTTTAACTAACTTAAAAATTAACCCGAAAATATAATGTAAATTCTGTACTACGGTTGGTTGCCGTCTTAACTCAACTTAATTCTTTTAACTCTACCGATAGAATGCCATGCGCCTTTCTTGACCCGCAAAAGAAATAAAAATAATAAAAAACAACGCAAATAAATGTTAGCGCAAACATACCCTCCGCCCTGAAAACCTGTTTTCAGTTCTCATCAAAAATAAAACACTCAATTTAAACCCGAATACCGAAAAAAAAATTAATAAAACAAATATTACTTCGGCAGAGGACACAATTTTACTATGGGACGTGTCAGCATTTTTCTGTGTTTTAATGGTTGCTATTCGAACCGTTCCATCATTCCAGGGTGAATATCTGTAATAATAGCCAAAGGCCAATGAAGAGGAGGGGCGTTATCAGTCTTCACAACCACCACTGTTCCTATTTTCAAATCGGGCGAAAGTGTGTCCCATTTTTGCCTGGCTTGCAGCGTTGACAAATATTCTAAGTGCCAACGTTTCCAAAAATCGTTATCATTTTATCAATTAACTCAAAATCGAGTTAATCGATTTACTGGAACAGAGTCATCATAATTCGCTGGAAAAATTCTTAACGGAGATAACGTGAGAAAGTGTGCCGGAGTCAACGCAGAGGGAGCAGATGGGTCATCAGTTAAACGACATAGTGGCCGAGAATTTAATAGAAATTCTGTACTACGGTTGGTTGCCGTCTTAACTCAACTTGACTCTTTTAACTCTACCGATAGAATGCCATGCGCCTTTCTTGACCCGCAAAAGAAATAAAAATAATAAAAAACAACGCAAATAAATGTTAGCGCAAACAAATGAATTCTTTATTTTTTTGACATTTTTGTTGATAGGCATGGCCATTTATATTATTAGTATTTTCACACATATTAAATGTCAATTTCTTTTACTGAAGAAGCCTTTTTAACGAAAAAATTATATGTTCTGGAAATTGGTATTTAATTAATTGTTGTTTTATTGACCTGTAAGTGGAAATATTTCAGGAATTGAAAGATAAGTACATAAAGGTCATAAAATAGATATATTAATAAGAGAGCACTTGTAAAACTTTAAACACATTTAATAAACGAACTTCGTGTGTTTAAACTTTGCCTCTTCTTGGAAGATGATACACGATGTTGAGATATTAATTTAATAATAATGTAGTTATCCCATTATCGGTCTGCCAAACTGGACACTCTCCTAATTCAATTCACTTACTTTCTTGTTTTATTCTCTATTATTGTAATTTGTTTCCAACCTCCTAAGCATGCAAGATGGGGTCTAGGACAACTGCCGCGGTCAACTATATGCGGCCAACTGGCCGCGAAGACAACTGGTCGTGAAAGAAGAAAGCGTCAACAGAAGACAGTTTACGTTAATTGTAAAATATATTTGCAAAATCGCGTGGGGGTGTGAAATAACAGTCAATTTCTCTTATTTTTTAGAACAAAATACTATAAAATGGTTGCCACAAATAAATAATTACAACAAAAAATTTTTTTTTCAGTATGGTTCTATAAAATTGAACGTATGCTCAAGGAAACTTCCTTTGATACAATTACAATAACGTTGTGATAAAATTCATATTCTTAAAGTATGAAAGAACTGTTGTTATGAATAATTTGTAGATTTTTACAACTTTAAATATCGATAAACAAATTAAAATGTTATTTAAAATAATTTTTAATTCAAGCCTTGTCATTCTTAATTAAAGCTCTTGAAATAGTTTTTTTGTCCATTGTTTTGTAGCAAAGTTTTATTTAGAAATTGCTTGGTAATTATGGGCAATACCTCGCATGTACTCCAACAAATCTCTGTTTCCATAATCCCTACTATTGTTAATAAACGTTGGTCCGCATCGCGATATTTTTTTAATTTAACAGGTGCAGCACGTCCAGCAACTAGTTCTTAAATATTTGAAACGCGTAAGCCATCAATTAAAAAAAAAAGGGTTAAAGATAATTAAACGACGATGAGCTGCTTCAGTCATGAATCCATTTAGCATCTGTATAGGGAAAGGATGGGGAAAAAAGGAATACTCGGTTCGATTTCACCTCGTCTAACTTCGAAAAATTAACCTCGAAAATATAAGTAAGTTGTTCTAGTTGTAAATTATCTGACAATGTTGGTTGCCGTGATAGTCCGGTATTCAAATGCTGATAACCATTTTAACTACATCGCAAAATCGGCATCATTTTGATAGCGGTGTATCAGATGTAATTGGCCTAGATGTTTTTTCATATTTGCGCCAAATGGAAAAAAATAAAAATAATCGAAAAAAATTCAAAGTCAAATAAATGATTGCGGAAACATGGCACTCCGCCCTGAAAACCTGTTTTCAGTTCTCTAGATACGAGGAAAAAATAAAACACTCAACGTTTCCAAAAATCGTTGTATCATTTTATCAATTAACTTCCATCGAGTTAATCGATTTACATTTGGAACAGACTCAAAAATCATAATTCGCTGGAAAAATTCTTAACGGAGATAATCGTGAGCTTCTAAGTGTTCCGGATTTCAACATTTAAAGTTGCAGAGTGGAGCATGAGATGGGTCATCAGTTAAACGACATGGAAGTGGCCGCAAGAATTTAATAAACAATTTTATGACTTGTGACGTTGGTTGGTTGCCGTCTTAACTCAACTTGACTCTTTTAACTCTACCGATAGAATGCCATGCGCCTTTCTTGACATCGCAAAAGAAATAAAAATAATAAAAACAACGCAAATAAATGTTAGCGCAAACAAATGAATTCTTTATTTTTTTGACATTTTTGAAATTGATAGGCATGGCCATTTATATTATTAGTATTAGTGAACTAATTATTAAATGTTCAATTTCTTTCACGTCTGTAATTTTCGCCTAATTTCCTTCATGGATTAGTAACGAAAAAATTATATGTTCTGGAAATTTATATTTAATTTTAATTGCAATTAATTTTATTGATTTGTAAGTGGAAATATTTCAGGAATTGAAAGATAAGTACATGAAAAGGTCATAAACTATCATATTAATAAGTAGAGCACTTGTAAAACTTTAAACTCATTTAATAAACGAACTTCGTGTGTTTAAACTTTGCCTCTTCTTGGAAGATGATACACGATGTTGAGATATTAATTTAATAATAATGTAGTTATCTGCTCATTATCGGTCTGCCAAACTGGACACTCTCTATTCAAGCATATCTATGATTTTGCGAGATTCCTCGCGGCCAGTTTCTTGTTTTATCTTCGCGGCGAGAATTTGTTTCCAACCTCCTAAGCATGCAAGATGTACTTAAAATAGGAGTACTATCCAAATTTATGTTTCTTAGTTAATCTAGAATTTCATTCTTTAAATAACAAAATTACAAATGATGTTTAAAACTGTAAGCAAATAAATTAAGAGAAATGTTATACAGTGTGTCCCCGGATGGACCTAACTTTACCTGTAAAATTGTTTATTTCTCATTTTACGGCAAAAACTTATTCTTTATAAAAAGTTTTGCTTCATCTAACAAGTCTTCAAGCACTACCAAAATTTCGAAAGAACATACAGGGTGGTTAGAAAACGAGACAATGTGAAATTTGGTTAAGAATAAAGTACCTTTTATTTTAAAGGAAAGTATAAGTATTATTGGGAAAAGATGTTCGAAATTTTAATAGAAGTTCACATATCTAATATGAACGTTGTACCTGAAAGTTGATTTTTTTATCTGTATTGAGATAACTAGTAAGTCAAGTAAGTATAAATTTTGGTAACGGGATTATCGCAGTAATCTAAGGAAAACAAATGCAACTGACAATTTACTTAAATGATTGATTTCACGTCAACTAATTGTTAGTCAACTGTTGCATTATGTTGTCTGTAGCAAAGCATTTATTTAGTGAAGTGCACGGTATCGGTATCGGTGAAGTATCATATGAATGATGATCATATGAAATGATGCCGCTACATTGAGTCTCTCTCTCTCTCTGTCTTAATTCTGTAGGAACTAGCCCGAAGAAATCGTTACGACAAAGCGAAAGAGATCTTTCTATTAGTAAAAGTCACTTACAGAGGATTCTATCATAAAATAAAATTTATCCTTACAAACCGGTGAGACTACATAAACTTGATTATGAGCTTTGGTTAGAATTTTGTTTGTTGATGGAAGAACTGATTATGATGGACACATTTTTTTACAGAAACATTGTTTTCTCGCACGAAGCAACTTTCACAACAAATGGAATCGTTAGCAACCAAAATTGTAGGTATTGCTCGAAAGAAAATTCAAATTTTCGAATAACAACAAATAGTCAGCGATACAAAAAAGTCAATGTTTGGTGTGCGGTAGTGTACGATAAAATTGTTGGTAATTATTTTTTTAACGGAACCATTAATCAAAATAGATACATAGAAATGCTGGAAAACTTCGTCCTTCCTTTTTTTACATGATGTAAAGACAGAAGCTTAATTTTCAAACGGATGGTTGTCCTGCTCATAGAGCAATTCGAGTTAGGGAGTGGTTAGATATAAATTTTCCTAATAAATGGATTGGACAGTTCGGTCCTATTAGATGGCCTCCTCGCTCTCCAGACATTACACCATTAGACTTCTTTTTATGGGGGTATCTTAGGCAGAAAGTCTACGCGTATAATTTGCAGGGTAATGAAAAACTTTTAAGACAGAAAATTACAAAAGCTATAGCGGACATAGATGGAGATACCATTCACTTGGTGTTCGAAAAGTTTAGAGCTCTCGTTGAAAACTGTGTAACAGTAGGAGGACAACATGTACAATAAGTTTTCTGTGTTTTTGTGACTTGTAACAATTCTTTAATAAATTTTTAATAAGCACCCTGTATGTTCTGTCGAAATTTTGGTAGTGGTTGAAGACTTGCTAGATGAAGCAAAACTTTTTATGAAGAATGACTTCTTCCTAAAATGCAAAATAAGGGAGTTCACAAGTATAGTTAGGTCCATCCGGGGAAAATCCATTTCGCTTTATTTCACACGCTCCAGAGAGGTTCCTTGTTGATGCTAAGTTTTACTCTCTTCAATTAGTAGCCTGATGATGACCGCACACGGTCGAAACTAGTTGCTACCATTAAATCATTTTATATCATTCGGTAGATTTAGTGTTTCATTTAATACTACTTCTCACTTTTTTAAAATTTAGTAATTTTGATCAGTTATGTCACTAGATGGACCAAATTATACATAACGTGAACGGAAAAAGTACTTTGCCTGAAACTAAATTGACAAACAATGGATTTAATCAAAGTAGGCCGATAATTCTAAAAATGTGTACAAGTACACAACTTTTCATTCTGAACAACTTTTTTTAGTAACACTTTGGCATCCTGTGAACGGCAATAGTTTTTCCTTAACTGTAAAGGCCTAGTTGATTTTATCGGCATTCCAACTACGGTCGAAAATATGTCAAAACAAGCAAAACTTTTTATAAAGAATAAGTTTTTGCCATAAAATGAGAAATAGGAAAGTTTACAGGTATTGTTAGGTCCATCCGGGGACACACTGTATTTTACTTAAAAGTTAGGATTTAAGAGCAAAATTCCAGACTATCATTCCTAAACTATATAAGCATAAAAATTAGTCCCACCTGGGAAAAGTGACATATTGCCTTTGAGATTCTACGATAGAATTCAATTGTTCGGTGCATTACTTGCGACATAACCGATCTTGTTCCTGACGCTGGATTTCTAGAATAGACTAGAACCATTTAACGTTGGAATCAGGTGCGAAGTAGCTACCAGCCTGCAGTAATGTCACACAGTCGTAGTTCACTTCATAATGCATTTGAAATTGTAATGCGACTAAATTTCCTTATCGACCGGGGAATGAAGAATGCTCCGCACACTCTAGAATTTAAAAATATATTGGATCCGTCGAATAAATCGGCACACACAACCTATTCCTTGGAGATTTGAAGGTGAGGTATGTGCCGGCGCTAGAGCACACAGGATGGAATATTTACGTGCGATTTCTAAAGGAAATATGGGTGGAATCCCGACGAATGCAGGTAAGTTCTCTGAAAGGTTATAAGCGAGAAATTTCGAATATTAGGTGCATGCATTGCGTTCTGTTAGGACGTGATAGTATTTCTTATTTGATGGCAATGATTAGGCTTTTATAGTTATTAAGATCATTACGCCCTAAACATGCAGGTTTTTCGATTTTCAATCATATTATTTATTGCTTCTCTGCTTTCCATCGCATGGAGCAAACGCAATTGGGTGTATCTGTTCAGCATTTCGCCAACAGAATTTCTTATTTACTTCAGCGCCTCATTTAACTCCCAAATGCGGCGCACGAGCGCGTGAAATATTACCACTCCGTGGCACCGCAGTAGGCCGGTCAGGCTGAGGGCCTATTGCCCTCATTTCTCTTATCATCCGGGGCGCATCTGGACCGAATGGAACTAGAGATGCAAATCTTCACGCACACTAAATCAGGACAAATCGTCGCGGGGATCAGTACTAAAGTGGTGTCAATTTATACGAGGGGAGTTTCGGGTCGAAAATCTCGTCACCGCAAATGTTGCGTGCCTTTGATTAGTGTGAGTTTCCCTTCAGTTTTTTTACGGCCGCATTTGTCTCTCCTCTTGTTTAATTCCGGTTGCTTTAGCAAGTGAAATTTGTCGTAGGTGCTGGGGTTATCGCTGACATCAATAGAAGAAATCGACTCTGTTAGCAGTTTCGCTTCTAGCACAAATAGAAGATTTAGGAATAGCTTTAGTAATATGAGATTAATTACGGTCATTTTTTGTTTTAAAAGGTCATTTATATTCAATTCTTTCTTTGGTAAACATCACCACATGTTGACATTTTTATAAAACCGGAAAAAAACTTATTTCTTCCAATGCGAAGAGAATTAATATAGAAGGAACTTTCCAGTAAATAAATAAAAGAACACAAAAGAACAAAAGTCGACGGATAAAACGGAGTGACTTCACTGTAAGTATCAAAACCATCCAATCGAATAATTCCCCCAAACATCCTAACATTTCACCTTAATCGCATCGAACTTTTGCGTAAATATACTCCGGCAAACGACGAACTTTTCGTATAAACAGCACAAAAAAATATAAACTCTCCCCGACGATGTTACCACAAATTCTAGCGAGAGCGACGATAACCGTTCAGTAAACTTTATCGTTGCGTACACAACATACGGGACATCCCTTTTTGCGAGGACGCTAATCGATTTAAAACCGTTCTCCCATCCTATCCTTCTGGTCATAGAAAAATCCAACAACAATGACGGCTTCATCTCAACCCGCATGCTAGTACGAAAACCGGACTTTAAGGTCCTAAACAGGATCGAACGTAATCTCGCTTGACCCCCTTTTTCGATTAAGTTCCGATGTTCTTTGAGAATCGAGTTGAAGTGGAAAAAAAAGGAAGTGAAGTAGAACGGGATCATAGGTAAGGGGTCTCATACATTTTTAAAAATATTGTGTTCCCGTAGATTGAATCTTATCTCCTTGTAGAAGAAGTAAACAATTTCGTGAATTTCGATAGATTGATATAACTTGAGCCAGTTTATTTAGCTGTTACCTGTCTAAAATTGACTTATGAGGAAGTTATCTTTTAATGTTTAAAAAAAATATCTTCTGAAAAATCTAGTAGCCTGATCAGCAATAGGGTATTAACAATAAACAAACACATCTCTTAAGAATGTGAACAATGAAAGATAACTAAAATTCTAAACGGTGAACCCTCCCCGTAGAAATCACTTTCCTAAATTAAACTCAGTATAACAGTTAGGAGCTATCATTGGAAACAAAAATTTAACCAAAGTATTCCCATAGCTAACCAAATTTGCTCAACTTAAACGCACGTAATTCTGCAATTTGTAAAATAAATCTACCCTTTCGGCAATCGTAAAAGACCCGATTCGTGACTACATTGTCCTTATAAGCAAATGATCTACCCTCTCCTCCGCTTACCAGAAAAAAAAGACCTATTCGTCGCTCCTAATCCGGAATAACCGCCAATCGAGTATCGTTTCCGGCGATGTTTATGGTAATCAAGTTTAGTACTCGGCCGCCACTTCCGGCGTTTTACGGCACCATTCTCTTCTTCCCCATAACCAAAGAGCACACGCTGCTTTCAAAGTTCTCTTGCCTCATCCTACTTTTGGATATGACTCCGATGTTGTTCAGCCCTCATTTCGCCCTTATAGGCGCAATTTCGTCAGCTACGACTTTTCAATGTGATAGGATTTCGTCCAGTCAACGTATTATCGACTATAAAACGCTTTTTCCGCAGCGTAAAATCGCCTCGGGTGAAGCAGTCAATGTTATCGTAAACTTTAAAATTTAGTGCTAGATGCTGTAGGATGATTTTACTGTTTGGAGAAAGGAAAATTATGTGGATATAATGAAGAAGTGCTATCGGAATTTCGGGATTTTCAATTCTTTTCGAAGATATTTCATTAAAGGCGTAGTGTAGTTTTTATCACAATTCCAGGACAACATGTTATATGTCGTGATAAAATAAACAGTTTCTAGTTCTTGATAAATATGAATGAAGGTTGCACGGAAATCAAGTATACCATCGTAAAAGATTTACTACCACTAGAAATGAGAAAAAAAATCATAAAATTGTCCCCGCATAAATGAGAAAGAAGACTGAACAAGGTTGCCAACACAGCAAATGTATTTAATGGCTACATTTAAGTAATAGTAGAATGGTCGCAGACTGATTTACGCAACTAAAATTATGTGGCTTTCACTTTTATTTCTGGTAATTTATAATTCTTTTGTTTGATATATTTAGGGTGTAACTCGCTACATATTTAAGATTTTTCTATTTCTAATCCCCTAATCTATTAAGCGCCTCTTTATCTTTGATTGCTATTTTAAAACCCTATCAGGAGATCGTGCAACAACATTGATTCTGAATGATATGATAGCATGGGTTTGCAATCATCAAATCCTCTTGCTTGATCAGAAGCTACTCCAACCGAAATTTCAGAATTGGATCCGGAAAATGTATGGATAATTAATGCAGTACTCTAGAATATTTGGCGCTGGATTAACTAGAATTTATTGACAGAACGGGAGACACAATTTCTAAAAGCTGAAGAAATTAATGATGAAATTGCAATTCTGCAATATTGCCACCATAGAAAATATTGGAGAAATACGCAATTTAGGCCCAGAAACAGGTAAAGTTTGGTCAAGGAAAACAGATCAAAACTTGAGCAGAAATAATGAAATATCCTTGTGTGAAACTGTGAGTGGAGAAGAGAATTTTAACTGTCAAAATTGAAATGTAACGACCTTCATAATTCAAAAGCTACTTTGATAACTAAATTTGCAAAAATATATTTTTATGGAATAATTAAATAGTTACATATAACTAGGTGAAAGGTTCCCCCTAAATGCAAAATGTCAAGCCAATCTGACTTCTAAATAGGTCTTCTGCACCATTGCTGGAACCGAGAACAAGATTCTTATCTAGTTTCACTCCTTTGTTAGAAGAGCTCCATGATTTTAAAATCCATATACACTATCTTTCTCTAATCGATTTTTATCAACTCGTCCAGCACCACCAAATTCCAGAGAAAAAGACTTAACGATTTATAGAGTTGATTTCTAACGCACATATCTATAGAAATCTCTAAATGCAAATACTAGGCTATCATGCGATGGAACTAACCAGAGACTCACTAAAGAGAACATCTCGGTCGAAGAGTCTACTCATCCAACACCTTAGCAAGTTAGATCCGGACAGACCTCAATCATCTGTGAAAACTAGGTGTATCCAGGAAGAGATCTAATAATATCTGGCAAGAATGAGTCTCCTTAGGGTTAAACAAATCGACTTCTCACCGATTCAAAGACTTAAAAACGCTTCATCCAGTCCAAAATCTCTTTTCAAAATGATGATTCGTATCAAACGCATACATCACTAGACATCTTTAAATAAAAATATTAAGCGCTCATCTGATGGAACTAGCCAAGGTCACACTAAATATCCAACCCCTCAACGAGTTAGATCCTGGCAGACCTCCAGCATGCATGAAAACTCACTGCATCCAGGACGAGATCTAATAATACCTGGCAAGAATGGGTCACCTCCCCTGAAGACCAACTAACGAACCCTTACGATTAGACAAACAAATTTCTCGGCCTTTAAGAGGCTTAAGGACGATTCACCCAGCTTTAAGGATTTCTAGCCAAAAAATTAATGAGAAAATGAGGACGTAAAAATCGCTGCTATTATCAAATCTCAATCACCTATTGCTTTAGTTTGATAATTCCACGAGTTACTCCAACGAACAATAAATACAGTTTGACAGATCCAGAATTCATTTTAACAGCTGCAGTTACCACAAGCCAACCAAACAATAATAAGCCATCTTTTACAAGGCCATCACAACTTCCAATGTGTAACAGGATTTTTTAATCCAGTTGTAAGTCCTTCGTTAAAGGCTTGTGTTAAAGGACTATGAATACTTGTGTCAGTCCACACTTTCTGTGCTGTATGACTCTCATTCACCCAAGTTTCATCCAAATATGATAGAAAATTGATCTGCCCTGAGCTCTAAATTGTGAAATATCTCTGAGATATTGTCGCTTCCATCTTACGTTATCTCTTTCGGTCAAAATGCTGTTTCTGCTCCTCCTTAAGTATCTAGAGGACATAGCACAACTACATAGATACATGTATGTCTATATAATATATAATTCTTACTTAAAGTTCACTTGCTTCATTAGCAAATACAATGTGTATAATGAAATAACGGAGAAATAATAGAAACAACAACAAGACTTATCCATAAACAGTGTCAGGTGACAGAATTTGAGCAAGATCGATACAGTGTAATTTGGCCTTGCTTTCAACCAATGAGAATTCACTGTCAAAGTCGTCTGTTCATAAATTCGTCTCTCGACTTTAAAAATAGACTTTAACAATTCTTACAGTTGGACATTTGTCACAAATATTTCTAACTGTCAATTCTAATATCTATGACTTTGTGACACAGAGTTGCTTCTACAAAACAAAGATGTCGGAAATAGTTTGGCAATTGCATTGTCTAATCCAAACGAGGAAAGAAATCGACAATTTGTCAAAAATATTTGTAAAGGCTACACACAATTGTATGATTTCTAGCCAAAAAATTAATGGGAATAGGCTAATAAACTTGGAGTTCGTGCAACATCGCTGCAAGCATAATTATTATTTTCTATTAGTGACGATAATTTTTCTTATTATTATTGGCAAAAAAATGTTGATGTGGAGTTGGTTCAAATTTCGGAGGATATGTAGAAGGAGAGAGAGTACATATGATGGGGTAAAGAAAATGGAAGAAGATAGGAAACAGCCCTAGAAAATAATGAAGAAACTACTTTTGCCGAAACTAGTGATCCAATTTATACTATGAAACTAGAGAAAAATAAATTCCTTTGTTAGACTTTTGATAACTTTTATATCGGCAGAAACAAAAAAGAGACAAAGCCGCAGAACTAGTTACCAGTCGCAAGTGCAAATCAAAGTTGTTTCTAATAGGGGCAAAAAAAGCAATTCAAACTAATGCCAAACTTTGCTTATTGTGAGAGCTTGTATGAGTTACAAGCCGCTCCTTTTTTTGCTACGATCAATAAGATTTGTCAATAAAAAAACAATGCAATAGCGTAAGAAATTCGACAAATTAGAAGCCATATGAATCATTTTAGTTAAGGATTAAACATAACTATAACAAATATCAAACCAATTGTAAATCAAACTCTCTATCTTATTTTGTGCTTTAACATTGAATATGTTAAAGCACAATATAAGATAATTGGAACTATGGGAAAAAACCTTAGCGTGATGTTTATACATTTTAGGGCTGTAGTAGTAGTAGCAGTTTAAACCTCCTTAGCACTGGCTATATTTACTGTCGAAATTATTTTGAAATTTAAATTCCATTTCAAAATCTATAATCATGTTTTTAAAATTACTGTCACGTTCACTGTTACTCGAAATCAATTCGGCCGTTTCTTTTCTCTTCCCCCATCGATGTGAAAACTTTCGAGTGGAATCCTAATCCGGACACCCATCAATCCATACTTAACGAATTCCCAGAATACGAAACCCTCATTTTTCCAAACGGCAACAAATAAGAACGGCAGTTGTGCAGCGCTCAGATCGGATAAAGAATTTAGGCGTTAATGTCCAGCCTCGTGCGTTGGCTATTTTTTAAAATGGAAAAAAGATCGTGAGTTGCTTACGTAGCACGAGCACCACCGTCCCCTTTCTATTTATTTTACAACGAAGCACGCCTCCCATGAAAATATATAAAACAACATTAAGCTCCTTTTCTGTCCAACTGACAATGTGTTCCGGAGTGTTAGCCGGTTTTTTTTTACTGTCGCTCCGGAAGTTCTCTGCTAGGTTTTATGTATTGAATTTTTAGTTAGCGAGTACGCACGCAATCCTGGTGGGTTGGGAGTGTTCTAACTTTGGACAAAATGCAGTGCAGTGGATTTGAACAACAAAAAATACTGGTTTTTACACGAAAATTTATAGAGATAAATTCGCATAAAACATTTCAACATTTTCCATTTATAATACCTACGTACAAAGTTTAATAAAAACGCAATCCTCTGGGAGCCTCCGGATAACTGTCAGGACTCTGTTTTTATATTGTTATGCTGTTTTCTGATATACAGTACTAAACAATCATTACCAGAATACCTCAAAATCTCTACAACACACAAAAAAAAATCTATGGGAACCTCATAGTACTCACTTTGAAACAGATTTTTTAATAATTCTTCTGTGGTTTGTTGGTGTTTTTTTGCAGTTATATTCCTGACTCTTGGTGGTGTTGAACTGCACTCGTTTTGATTTGATTCGACTAATGGTTGCTTATGGTTTTAAGCTGATCCGAGCTGATTTTTGGTTGAACACTACAAGGTTGGAACGGTTCTTTAACCACACCCACCTGTAATTAATACTTGGAACCAGTGAACAAACATGAAACAATGCAATTTTCCCATGATTCTCAGAATTCTGACAGCCCACAGAGAGAGGTAATGGTTGGATGATAAAATTGGAATCACATCTTCCTCTATGAAAGCTCTTTTACCTAATGAAGCAATTATACCTAGTTGGAAGACACAATTAGAAGTCTCAAAATTTGGTGTACCAGAAAAATGATAACATCTCGAAAAACTTTCGAAACGAGTTACCCGAAACCAAATTTCCATTAAATTTGCACAATGGTGAAGGTGTGGCTTATGAAGCTGAAGAGATACTTCGATGCATTAATTTGAGATTGTTAGAAAGCTCTCGTACGCTTTATATGTATGTATATCAATTGTTCTTTCAGCAGGATTATAATCCAATGCAATGGATTATAATTTAACTGTCTCACCGCAAATTTGCAAATTACTAGATCGACAGATGTGAAACAATGGAAAACCTCTACCTTTGCTAGGCTTGACAAGTCTTAATTCCATAATTTGTAACTCTCAAGACAGCTTAATTCAGCTGGATATTAGGTTGAGCCAGCTCAATAGGTTGGAACTGGTAACCAAGACTAGCTCAAAGACAAATGCAAAATTAAAACCAGTCCATGACTGTAAAACCACCAATAACCAGTGCTAGAACCACCAAACTACAGCTACAAAATGAATACTACTAGGAAGTTATCGTTCTTTACTCGGGGACACCTCTGGTTATTATTTGGAACCAGTTAGGAAACAGCAAACAACGCAGCATTCGCACGACCTTCAAAAATTTAACAAGCCACAGGGAATCATTACCTGAGGGTCTCATTTTGTCTGAGGTTGGTCTATTTGTCCATAAACATTTTAATCTCTATTGTGCGGCCAATCTAGCCACAGAGTTTTTGATCTTTTTCTGCAGAGGTCTTCAGCGAGGCGGTCCTCTCATGGTGGCCGTTCAATCCATTTTTTACTGAAGCATATCCAAATCAGAATGTTCTCCATTCTGGTTTCTCCATTTCCGAGCAATGAAATGTTTTAATGTTTAGTAATATAGATCAAACCGCTATTTTTTTTTTGTTTCTGAATACAATTTCTTTTCGAGGCAAGATTCACTATTACTTTCTTCTAGATAACACACAATAGATCTAAAAATTAGCGGAGGTGAGGGGTGATGACGGTCATGGGAGTACCGACCCCCCACCCCATTATTGGGATGATTGTGATTAAAAATGTGTTATGTCTCTAGACCATGATATAGTTTTACTACTTGCCCGAAACAAACTATTCCAATCCAAACTCTAACCTTGCAAGATTCATCAGATATCAGTGATAATCGTTTAGTGTTAGAAGTACCGAACAAAGCCTCATACACCTTTTACGCGCTGAGGAGTTCGATTTGGGGACACAACTCCCGTCGAGTGATTCTCACGCACTTTAGTATTGCAAATTTTGCATCTGCGACTAAATTTTCAAAGTAAAAAGGGATTGGTTTGCAATTTACTGTTATGTCTACAAATAACCTGTGAGTTCCAAACGATGAATAAAGAAAGTTTTGAAAATTGTCACTTTTTTTGGCAAATTTATAAAAAGGACAATTTTGAAAACTTTTATAAGCAATTTAACTTGCAAGAAGATCTAAATTTGCATGAAATTGTGAAACTTGTGATGGTGAGGAAAAATGATTGACAACTTTCAAGCCCTCCCACCCCACTTCTTCACCTATTTTATTGGTCTGACATGATTCCAGAATTTGATGGTGATATATTTTATTAATTGCAGAGGTTAGCCATACATAAAGACCTTCTGACAACGTCTTATACTAATAACACAAATCTAAGTTTTAAAAAAACAAAGATCTTGTTTGTCCAAATAAGATAAAACTTTATTTCAAAATACAGAATTCGATCGCACAATTTTTTTCATTAGATCAAGAGCGACATCGGAACAAAAGGCATCACAGCCGTTGAAAAATAAATATACAACCAAACAATATCCGTAGAATGCGTTTAGAATATAAACAGGACATCGTGTATTATGTTGAAAAGAAGCCTCTAGTGCAAAATATGGCCCCTTCGTCGGACGCACACATACAGGAGCCCCCATGAGTGATATCCATTGTGTGGTAGCCTTAGGGGTAGGGAAAATATTGTGTGTTTGCCTGTGGCCCGGGCCGACTACTACGGGATAAGATGGAATGAGACGATGAAGAAAGGAGGGTCGACTTGAGAAAATACCGAATCTTTTTCCCGTCACACAAGAGAAAAGAAGTTATTTATGTTAGACGCGTGGTTTTACATTAAAGCTGCGACGGCCAGCATAACGTAAACGCTAGCTAAAGATGAATAGTTTATTGATATACAGAGGGAGCTATTTCCGTTTTCTTCCCTCTCGGAACGACTCGGAACTATAGATGATTGAGTTTCAAGAATGGAGAAGTTCCTAACTTTTCAGGAAACAATAAAGCGAAATATGTTTAGCAGTAGCAGATGTTTAAGTTCCGTTGTGCAAAGTTTGAAAAATATTACAGATTTACTTCGGCGAATTCGCAATTGTTCTGGAAGAAAATTAGGTAAAATATTTGATTGTAAACTTCGATACCAATAAATGAAATAATATTTTATTGATGTAAAATAGAATCGATAACCTGTCTAGTTTAGCATTCACAACCGCTTCTATTATGCTCAGCAATTTAATTAAGTTTTGAACTGCTGAATATTACGAGAAATAAAGGAAATAGAAAGCTGTGCTTCTTACAGAAACGTTCCTTCGTTATTTTCTCAACGGGTTTTATTTAAAATTACTTCCGCTTAATATCTCTATAGCGCATTCCTTCTTCTTGTCTCAACATCCATCTATCTTCTACAGATTCATCTTGGCAGATTTTTTAAATATTAAATACAAGACTCGCAGTAAAATATTTTACACGGTATTTAAGAGAAGGCGTTGTAAAGATAAAGGAAAAATGGTAATAAACGCAGCATAAAATATATTACCGAATAACATCACAGAAACGATTTGACTTATCTCTACGATGGCTTTTAATGTGCATTTAAAGACCGACACCATCCCATATACACGTTAAAAAGACGTGGAATTACTGGCGTAACGTGCTACTAAAACGCTATTTAAGAGTCCACAAAAGCAATATTCGAGCGTTCGAATACGCGATAACGTCGTTTAGAAAATGGCAGGTGAGCACCTTTCCTTGGCGAATAAATAACGAGAATAATAATAAAAGTCACGTTGTGGAGATGCTTGTTTGTTGCATTTTCTCAAATATATCAACTTTATTAATATACATATGTGATGAATTGAACTTCCTTTTCAGTGTCGTCTGATCAATATTAATCTGGACTGAACTTTCGGGTAAAGTTTCAAAGCTTCGAGTGTTACAATGTTAAGTATTAACTGAGAAATAGATGGCTTAATAGGAGTAATATAATTCTCATTGCAACCTTGGTCTGGGGGAAAACACTTTGTGCAGCATTTGTCAGATAGAAGAAGAGACCTCGCAGTACACCTTGTGTCAATGCGAGGGATTAGCCAGATTGAGGCTATAGTGAAGGTCTATGAAGCAGGCAAAGCTTCACCAGGTGGTCTAGAGCAGTGATTCTCAACTTGTGGTCCGCAGGCAATTTTCATGTGGTCCACGAAGAAAAACATTCAATGAATTTTAATCTTGAATCTGGACAAAAATTAATGCACCTACCGGAAATGGTTTACTCAACATTCAACTGCAATTTTTTTAGCGGTGAGTTTCACTCATCCTGAAGTGTGTGTTTGCAGTATCGTGTTGACTGACGGCAGTAGCGCTGGTATCACGGTATCAAGTTATCTGAGGAGTTCCTGACTTCAACTGCGTTGCAAGGTCACACAATAGGCAAAGACAGTTTTAAAGTCATTGACGAATATTTCAAACTCAGAAACCTTTCCTGGAAAGACTGAGTTGGACTTTGCACCGATGGTGCCGCGACAATGACAGGACACAAAACAAGTTTGCCAAGTTTTGCCAGGAAAGAAGCAAACAGTGATATTGTTTTAACACACTGCATTATTCATAGAGAAATGCTTGCTGCCAAAGATTTGAGTCCTGAACTAAATGTGGTTTTGGCTACTGTGGTAGAGGCTGTGAAAAAAGTAACGCTCTCAACTAGAGACTGTTTGCATTGTTATGCGAGGACATGGGATCTATTCATTCGAATCTCCTTTTGCATACTGAAGTTCGGTGGCTGTCCAGAGGCGGGGTCCTAGCCAGATTTTATGAACTTAGAGAAGAAGTATGTATGTTCTTTGATGAAAAAAAAAACCTGATTTAGCCAAAACACTACGTGACGGTGAGTTCATCACTAGGTTAGCTTTTTTGACCGATATTTTCGAACAACTCAACATTATGAATCTTGGCCTCCAGGGACCATCAAAACTGCATTTGACCTATGGAACAAAATTGAATCATTCAAGAAAAAATTATTGTTACGGAAGTCTGAAACTGGAAAAGGATCGTTTGGGTTAAATAAAGAAAATTTACATACAATGGTTAAGTCTTACATTGAATCACTTGAAAGTTATTTCGAGAAGCATTTCCTGGTTGATACGGATGTAAGGAAAATCAATCTGTAGGTACATGATCTAGCTTGCAGTGATAATAATCTATCTATTTGAGAACAGGAGCAACTTATTGAAATATCATCTGATGCCCATTTAAAAGTGATGAAATCTCACTGTGAAAACGTTGCAGACTTTTGGGTTGGATTGATTGATGAAAGTCCACTACAGTGAAAAGGCACTGAAACTTCTTCTTCCTTTTCATTCCACTTATCTCTGTGAAACAGCATTTTCGACTTTAAATGTTGTCAAGAATAAACATAGAAATCGTTTATTAAATTTGAATGCTCCAGTGACCTCTTTCAAGCCGAATATTGAGAAACTTTCAGGTGAAATGCAAGAGCAAAGAACTCATTAGAAAGGAAATTTGGCCACACTATGAATGAAATTTTTATGCCCACAATATGTCTTTATCAATATGTTTTTTACTTTGTAATTAATAAAATACATTGATAAAACTTTAGGATTCATTTTATTTTACCTAGTGACATGTATGAAAGTTGCGCTTATATATTACGTTCTACATGAGCATGACATTCGAGCCTAAAGACTTTAATTTAACATCATATTACAATATGAACAACTAGTAATAAATTCAAACAAATGTACAAAGTAAGTTTGAATATTTTCTTGATAAATATAGAAAAGAAACAATTGAATTTTAACTAAGAGTTTTCATATTTTTGGAGGGATGGCCGATTGATTTTATGTTGATATCCAATTTCTGTTACATATATGAACTGTGAATGGCTGCAAAAAAAAAACAATATTCTCATTAATCATTTAAAACCAACCTTTGTTCTATGTAACTGTTATGGAAATCTTAACTCTATCGTTCTGTGTGGTCCGCCTCAGATTCTGAAGGGTACGAAGTGGTTCTCAATAGTGAAAAGGTTGAAAACCACTGGTCTAGAGCGTCTAGAGCAGTATGGTTCCCAACCCGTGGTCCGCGAGAGCTTCGGGAGTGGTCCGCGGGAGGGTCCGGTAGTACATAAAAAAGTTGGCAATAAATGGGTGCCTATTTTATTCGTTTTGACTACTTTATACACAAACCGGTAGATGGCACCACGACTGATGCATCTACCGTTAAAACCATCCATTGCTTAGTGTGTAGCAGTGAGTCTTGCAGAGCAATGCTATTCATTTCGGTAGCTTTTGCTGTGTTTACTGATATTGCGCGATATTATTGTGTGTGTTTGTTTATACTTTTGCAGTCGAAGATTGCTCCAAAGCGGAAATATGACAGTGATTATATCAAGTTCGGATTTACAGCAATTGAGATAAATAAGGAGATTAGACCTCAGTGCGTGATTTGTGCTGCTGTCCTCAGCTATGAAGCCTTAAAACCTGCAAAACTAGAACGTCATTTAAAGACAGTTCATTCTAACTTGAGTGACCGGCCACCTGAATTCTTCGCTGGAAAATTAGAAAACTTATAGAAAATAAAATTAGGGAAAACTGGTGCCGCATATGAATCGTATGAAAAAGCTCTCTCAGCTTCATTTGAGATTTCACAGTTAATCGCCAAAGCAAAGAAACCGCATACTATTGGTGAAACCCTAGTGAAGCCATGTTTGATTAAAGCAGTCCAACAAGTTTTAGGGATTCAAGCTTTTAAGAAAATTCAAGATATTCCCCTATCGAACAATAGTGTGTAGGCACGGATCGATACAATGTCCAATGACATTGAAGATCAGCTGGTTTGTGAAATTAAAAAGTCTCTATATTTCAGTTTGCAGTGTGACGAAAGTACCGACGTTGCTCAATGCTGCCAGTTGCTAGTTTTTTTTCGGTATTTAGGAGACAACAACACAATTAAGGAAGAACTGTTAATATCTCAAGAGTTGGAAACAACATCGAAAGGAAAAGATGTCATGAAAATCATTTGTGATTGCTTTGAGAGGTATGGCATTGCAGTGAGACTGAAGCTATAAAAAATTGATTCGAAATCCTTTTATTGTCAAGTCTAAGGATATCCCTGATAATATTCAAGAGGAGGTTACTGAACTTCAAAATGACAGTAATTTCAAGGACTCGTTTGAATCTGGTGTAAGCCTAGAAGAGTTGTGGTGTAGAAAAGCGATATCTTACGCAAACATTCGGGAAGAAACTTTGCGGTATCTCATGGTGTTTTCGACAACATTCCTGTGTGAGCGCAGGGATTCTCGACTTTATTGTTAATTAAGAACAAACAAAGAAATCGGCTAGGTACAAGCAGTGATTTGAGGTTAGCTCTAAGCAAGAGCCTAACTCCTAGAATTCCTCAGCTTGTCAAAGGAATTCGTGCACAAAAGTCACACTGAGACTGTACACTAATTAATAGTAATAATAAATAATGTGTTCTACTTTTAATACCTTTGAATTTGGTTACGCTGACGGCGCTGGGGAAGGGTTACAACTGGGAGTGGTCCGTATATGATTCAATTTCAGGCTGAGTGGTCCACAGACTTCTACGGGTTGGGAATCACTGGTCTAGAGAGAGAGGGAGCTACAATAGACCCATAGGTCGCAGTAGCAGTCCTTTATTTTTTTTATATTTTAGACATAGCATGTATTGTACGAGTCTACTGTTTCTACTCAATTCTAATTTTCTTGCATCCGGTTCATCTTCCTCCCTATTTTCTTCTGATTGATTATTACTATGTCATCGATGGTCCTTCGTTCTCTTGCCAGGGCCGAGCAAAGCTCCTGAGCCCTCTATTACTCAGTTGATACAGCCCTTACTGGTTGTGAGATTATTACTATGTCAAAAATTATTCTGAGTAGGGTAATTTTTATTAAAATTGTCTTTATATTATATATGGAGTTACCTTAAATCTTTCTTTTTCTTAATGTAAATAAGTTTCCCTCATAAATATTTCATTATAAATTCAATTCATATTTTTTAATTTAATATTTTCATCTGTGTAGGGGCAGACAAAATTGCAAATCGGTAAGGAAAATTGAGCGTGGGATGATAATAAAAACAGACTTGTATAGATCCCGGAAAAGAACGCAAAGGAACGACGGTTTGCAAAAAAAAACTAATAAGCGTGCAACTGACAGGAAACATGAAGATGAAGATAGCAAAGACATTGGACAAGAGAAATAAAATATTGGCAAAAAAGTAGGTGGATGGCAGAAATTGAAACATGAAATATAAGACGTGTAGTGGCAGAGGAGAACGGCGTCATATATGAATTTCATAAAGCTCCACTTGACATACGAGTACTTAGGATAATCAAGACCAAGAAAAGAGACTACGAAATTATTATTAAAATGAACTTTAATCTATAGTGATGTAAAACAGAAAGATCACCTGAATGCGTGGGATGCATAATAAAAACTTAATGTGACTTAAGGAAAATGGGGGTTCATATCTAAGAAAGTATTACAAATAGATACGTTTATCTGTTTATTAGTTTGAACGACCAAAAACATTCTTATTTCCACATATCTACATATTTGGATATTATATGTATATTAATTTCTAGTAGAAGAAATAGATTTCTTACAAACAGCAGAGAAATCATAAAGAAATATAGACCATAAAGACCACTTCCGAGACCTTCTAAACATAAAAAACTAATCCAGAAAGAAGCAGGAGGTGGATTCAAAAGAAATAAGTGAATATGAAAATATCAAAACCAAAGAAGTCATTGCTGAAATTGAACCAATTTTAGCTTTAAAAGATTCAATATGTTATGGTGATGAATTACAGTGGTACCACACTGCTTCGTATTGTCTCAAAGATGTACAAAAGAATACTAGAACGCAGAACCAAAAGCAACTTAGAAGAGCAATTGGTGGAAGAACAAAGTGGTGTTTTTATGAAGCTCATATATTCATCTTTAATTTCAAAAGTAAATGTATCGGAAGTCCCACAGGGTTCACACCAATAATCAATGTTATTTTCAATTTATATAAATGGCTTTGAATTAAAAATATTTTTGTCTTGGAAGTCTTGCTGACAAGGCAACTTCGTTGCTATTGTCCAATCTTATCTTTCAAACATGACGTTTGCAATTAAGATAGCAAACCATATTTCCTCCTCTCGTCCTAGCAGCTGCGAAGTCCCTCAGGGCTCCCTTCTTGCCCCGGATCTGTGCCTGTTTTTTGTTTCTAACCTCTTAAAGGAGTCACAAACTCAAATGGCGTTTTTTGAAAAGCAAACTGATGCCCTCGGATAAAATCTTTGTGGGTCACACTTCGATACCGTGGAGCGAAAGGACCTTAAACTCTAGACTAACCTTTGTCCAACACGTCTCCGAAACAGTCTCAAGATAGGCGGGGAGGACAAAAGCGTTTAAAATTTTAAGACATAATTTTAAAAAGACACCAAATTTTCTGCAGCCAACACCCAAATAATGCTTTTAATTACGGAAACGTAATTGACCAATTAAGAAGAAGGAATTGCGTAATTTCCGCGATGCACCCTATACTTTACCGACTCGACCGCAAAACAAAATCTATCCACCATCGGTTTAATGTCTTTTAAATCATACTCGCCGTTTTGTTCCAAGCTCGCCGAGTAATTAAATTTTATATTCTTAATTAATTCCTGACTATTATACGTTTTGCCATTCCTCCTGAAATTAATTTAACAAAACAATTGCTCTGCGCCTTGGTTTCTCGCTCTCTTCCATACATTCCTTCGTCTCTATTTAGGACCGTATCTGACCGCGAACGGGAGAAAGATGAACGGAGCGTGAACCTCTATTTTCCTGCATTTCTAAGAGAGAAATTGCCTGGGTCTTGAAGACTATCGTCTTCTAATTCGTGACGGTTTTCACGATGGGCCGTTCGCATAATTTTGACTGAATTTTCTTTCCTGAGATAATTGAATTTTGCGGCATTTTCCGTTGCGAAAAGGTTTTTTTTTCTGCTGTTCCTTCTTTACTTTGCGCTCATCTAGACGTAGTACTGCGTGAGCGTTACGTCCTTGCGGGATTAAATAGACGGATATTCCTGTCTCGAAACAAGAGAACCAAATTAACGAAATAATAATTTCAGTGGAGCTTCTATCCACCCGTTGTGTCTGATAATTTGATTTAGAAGAATCTTTTTATATTTGGGTGTGCCTCACATGTAAAAAGGTAAAATCTAGATGCAATAATTGTGCTTGTTAACTAACCTTTCAGGTTGAGGTAAAGTATGTGTGCTTCTGTTTCTAACTTATTAACATCTTAAAGAGCGGAAAGACAAGAATACAACCTACCCTACTCATAACAGGCATCAGCTATTTAAGCATATAACTTCTATATCTAACTTTAATTTTATGGTAGATATCTTGTAGCCTTCAGCAAGAATGGATTGCTTTGAAAGGAAGGGAGGAATTCAATTCTTACAGTGGGGTATTCCCAGAGTGTAAACAAAAAGCGTACTCTCTTTGTCCCGGATCGTTCTCGCAAATATAATAAAACATTTAAATGAAGCGTACGGGTCGAGTGGGTGCTCTTTTGATAAACAAAACTCTCTGGCGAATATATCATCTAGCAGAGCCCTCTCGCGTTATACCAGCCAAGCGTAAAAGGCGATGTGTACTGTTCACGCAAGATGGGTTGACACGATTTGATACAAACGATAGGTGGTTGTGGGGGTGGGATAGGTAATTTATATGAAATGGGGAGTAATGTGTTAAGATTATGAATTGGAAAGTATAAATGCTGTGGAATTAGCTGAAACTGAAACTATACTTTATTATTATAATCCCGGGTAATTAATATTGGAGAATGCTGCTTTGTGATTAAATGATGCTCCGTCATTCTTTATGTTTTTATCTTGTTGCACTTGAATCGTGCTTTGTTGCCATTTACCTCAAGTAGCGCTCGTTATTTCTCTGAGGAAAACTCGTCGCTAATTGCTTTTTAAGCTATGCTGTATAGATAGTCCGAATTGAAAGTAATGACCTCGAAAGTTATTCACCAGTGCCCTCGAATAATTTCTTCGTTTAATTTCACAATAAATGTCTCGTTGCTTAAGTTAATCCTGAAAAAATGTTTCCATTATTAGCACTCAAAGTGTCTAATAATTTAGTGCATTTAGCATCCAAATCATAATTAGGAAAAGGAAAACTGGAAAGCCTATAAACGATATGTATCAAGTTGAAAACAACTTGACACTATTTTAACTTCTAGTTTGGGATGTGACCGTTAGGGGTTCTAAAAGATGTCACAGGTGCAGTTCAAATGTTGTCCAAAAACGTTTGAAATAATAAGTAGGAACAATTATGAATAAAATTTCCAAGAGACCAAAAAGTAAATGATAAAAAAGAGCTGGAGAAACTAAACGCACACATTTTGTTTCTGCGAATAAGCCAGGGAAACTTACTAAGAATAGCCTTAAAATATCAAATACACGATAGAAAACAAGGTAAATATGAAACATTGAAACAAAGGAATGTATGCAACAAGCTCGGTATGGTTAGCTGTACATCAATTTTGGAATAATCTGGAATAATTTTTCCTGAAGTTTCTAGGCAGTTCTCGAAAAGATCTTACTTGATTTAGACACTTGATGCTATGTATATCTGAGTTCAGCATATTCTGCATTTTTTTCTTCAAGTCCGTCAAGTCGATATACAACGGTACTAGAAAGAGACAGCTAGTGAAGGGTGGCTAAAAGAAAACATACAATATGATCTATCATCCTGGGAGAAGATCTGGCGTACAGAAGAGTAGCTAATAAGTCTGAGGTACCACAAACTATTTTAAAGAAAGGCTAGTCTGCTAGCTTGTTACGCACAAACCTCATCGGCTTAGAAAACCATTACAGCCAAAATCTACAATTTCGTCCCCCATAACAAGGTAAGCAGTAGATTACAAACCTCAAAAAAAGGGGCAGAGTGTCTGCTTGCTTATTACTAGGCTGAAAAGTTGGATAAACTTAATTATTGGGAAAATGCAAAAATTACTTTATTATTATTAAAAGGAGAAAACTCGAAAGTACAGGCGCCGTTATGGCAGGGCTATGGGCTTTGATAGAGTAGCGATGGTTGAATTTTTTGATTTCCTTGACAAAGTTGTATTTAAGCATAAACTTGCTGCAGTAAGAGAAGAACTGTGAAGGATACATCAGTTGTACAGAAGACCAATGTCCAAAATAATAACTTGTAAAGCAAATCGAGTAGCTACGGTTACTGTTGAAGCATGTTTTAGTACAGCAGGAGCTTATTTACCTCCAATGTAACCTCCACACAGAAGAAATCCAGAAAGAGAAAGCATGGACTGAAGTTTATTCAAGCGGTTGATTACGAACAGACATTTTCTGTTTCTGCTTCTGGATGAATCTCATACATATGCTAGAAACATTACACTGAAGCTAGTAATATGTTTACAGCAATGAAAATGTTTATAAAATTGCTCTTACGATTGAATACATTTTACTACTGATATTGATTTTGTAGAAAGTGAAACAAGTGCCATATTATCACGACCTACTATACAGAACATGATGATAAAACATGACACCCTGGAGAACATAATAAGGGTCTCTCACAACGTACTTTTCTGATGTTGCAAACAAAGTAAGTGTTTGGCCAAAATATAAAATGAGAGACACAATGATGAGGCACCATCATTCTCAAAACATCAAAAGCACTTGTTTAAATAACTTTTTAAACAACGAAGTGTTTCTTGCAATTTAAAAAGCACTTGTTGATACATTACACCGACCAAAAGAAGAGCGCTAAAAGTTTTATATTTCAACTTGCATCGTTGAATCAGTGTTCCAAACCTTAGCCTCTCCATCTTGAAATTTAGATGTCGCCATAACATAAGCTCTAAATTTATTTATGTCTATTTTATGATCACCGAAAAGTAGTTTTAAAACTACGTTCGATTTGTGTATCAAGCCTTGATCAAAGCCTATTATACTATAGAACAGGTATTCCCAAAATGGGTTTCCTAGGAGTCGACATAAAGGAAAATTGATTTTGGGGGTCGACGAGGACTAAAAATCGACTCCTATTGATTAGCACAAGTTCTTATTTGAAACTTTCAAGATACTGTATAAGTTGTGTTACGTGTACCAACTTGTTATAAGAATGACTAATATTTTTATAGGAAGTATCATTGTTGTACTTTTAAAAAACTCAACTCAAGTCGATAAACGTGTACAAGTTAGTATAAGATGAAAAACATGGCAAGTCAGTAGGCCTTTCAGGTACGTTTTGACTTGCTCATCATGATCATATTTTACTATATAACAAGCTTGCACTTAGGTTGAAAGTTCATTTGCATTTCGAAATTCGTTGGAGCTTGAATGATAATACCTACTACCTAATTTATTTAAAGAGATAACAGAGAGAGATGGGGTCTGAGGTATCAGTTCATTATGGAAAAGGGGTCTTTTGCTCAAAATAGTTTGGGAATCCCTGCTAAAGATTAAAATGGAGTTTTCTGACAAATTCTGGGCTACCAGTTCGGTTTTGAACTTAACCTCAATCGATTTCTCTGTTCAAGCAATTATTTGTTTATCTGCTCCAGAGTGCACTCACAATTTCTTGACAGACAACTTGCAGGATATGTGCAAAATCGCTTCGAAAACTTAAATCATGGTAGAGCATATATAGCATGTTAAAGGAAACTTTGAATTAATATCAGTTAATGCATTAGATATCTCATCATCCACTTAATAAGTACTAAAATATGCTCTGCTGATGTAGTACATACCTATCTTTAATCTAATATTGTCTACAAAGCCTAGGTTGTATCTAATCTGCTGACTTCATATTTAATATAAATATATAAATATCAAAATAAAATAAAGAATAAGTATCTTTTCCTTGAAAGCTATATTGCAAGTGTTAACTAAAGACGTACAAATCCTATTTCGAAACTTGCTAAATATTTTTATCCCCAATAAATGCGAGAGACAAGAAAAGTTACAGACATTTCAGTTATCTAATAGAAAAAAACAAGAGTCCTATGGTTAACATCGTCTTATCGGGTTTATCGAATTATACTCACCTAAAACGTCAATACATCCAAGCATTTTCTTCATGGAGTTTGTGTTAATCTGACACATGTAACAGCCGCGGTCGGATTCCTTCAACTGTCTAATTCGCAACTGCCATGTCCGTAGTTTATCGTCGTGAGTGACGCTTATTCGGGGGTTGTGCGTTATAACGCGCGTATCCAGACTCAATATTGTCTGATCGTCAGCCTTCATCCATCCAACCTGTAACAAAAATATCAACAAAATTTAATTTCTTTCGTAGATTTCTCGGAATACGAATGATTTTTGTTGTAGGATAGAAAAGGAAAACAATATACATACATAGACGAAATGGAGTGATAGATAAGATATTACTTGTTATATACATACATGTTATAATAGTTAAAATTTTGAAGTCTTACTTTCTAATTTAGAATGCGATCATGACAATAACCTGCATGGACTAAAATGCAAAACAATGGAATCAGTACGACATTGCTTCAGAACTTTGATGGAGACACTTCAGGAGTTGGCTTCTTCCTTGTTGTTACTTTGGTTTAGTATTCGTGATAAAACTATTGTATCTTTTCATCATTACTCGCAAGCTATTTTGCAACTTCATTCATGATTACTAAATGACTAAATTTCGTAGTGATATTTAGGAGATTTTCCAACGTCTCTCTTAGAGTGCAAATTAACGGGGAGAGTTTTATTTGCCAAACTTGTTAAACTAATAAGTTCAGTTGTATTTAGCTGTCTAGACACTTATTAAACTTTAGATTAAAGTCTTGTTTACGCAACAATCTAAATATTTATCTGTGTAGACATAACACATGAATGTACTAATTTTATTAAAGGTTATGATAGAAGCAGACATCTCAGATCACTTACAAAATTAAATGCGTGTAAGGAAAGTTATGTCGCACATTGTTGAAAGTGATCTATTTAATTAATAAGATGAAGTTATCTAATACAAATCAACGTATGCTATAACAGGATAATTTTCGAAAAACTCTACTCCTAGACAGTGCGCACAGATTGAAACTTAGTTTATCCCAGTTCTTGGTAAACATGAGCTCATTGTTTTGTTCAATCTATTATTGACTGATAGTACTTATGTATGCTTAACTGATTTACGAGACATTTATAGGAAGAAACATGTTGATAGGTACTGAAACTTAATTTAAATGTATAACACATTAACGGAAACTTTACATATTTAAACACAATTTAGCTGTTTCAATGGCAGTTTGGCTGCACGTAATAGAAACAGGTAAACGCCCTTCGCGACAAAGTTTTTCTTTAGTGATGTGTTGAATTTTGTAGTCGTTGCCTCCTGAAGCCAACATGGTTGACTCCATGCATTTTTGTAGTGTCAAGAATACATTATCTAATTTTTCTTTAGTTAATGTGTCAAAGGTATTTTCAACATAAGTTATTAATTCATCCATAGTTTTTGGCGATGCTTTGTGTTGCAAAGACTGAATAGCATTGAAGAAACCCTGATCTAAAACATTCAAATCAGGACTATTCGCTGGCTGTGATATTGAATTTGATACACCATCCATCACTTGATCCTTCTGCAAGCAATTCTGCATCATTGTCACAAGAATGCGGTTTTGCGTTATCTTGCAGAACGTAAATTGTGTTGATCTTTACGCTTTTGGAATTCGGATCTAATGGCTGGTAAAAGGTTACCGATAATCATCTTTGCACATTCTGCTGCGTTAATGGATTCGATGTTTTTGGTCACCATTCCCCGATTCTTGCTGGTTCTTTTTGCCGTTAAAATATTGCTTTCTGGCATTATCATACCGTGGCTTCTAAACTCAGCCATAAACATAACTTTAGTTATGAAGCGCTTGCTTTTACAGTACCTTTTTGGTTCTGCTTTGCTATAAGCTATGGTGCTTGTCTGGCTATCACTGCAACCCTCGCGATGAAGTTTTGTGTGTGTAAATTGTGTTCGAATGGCTTTGTGACAGCATCATACTGCCTTGTATAATGTCGCGCTTTTAATCACACAATGGTAAGTCGATCCAGGTTTTCAACTCTCCGAAGAAATGTCACCGTCCAGAGAATTGAAGTATGAGGGTTGTTCTTGGAAAAAACAAGTTTCGACTCGCGTTGCAACATTAATTTTGGGTAGGAATGTATGATGATCAGGTATTGAAGGGTTTTTAGATTAAATTAACAGCATCGTCCTGTTCAATACCTGATCAAAGCCGTTCAATACCTGATAAAAGCCGTGATACCGGATCAAAGCCGTTCAATACCTCATCAAAGCCGTTCAATACCTGACCATCATACATTCCTACCAAAAATTTATGTTGCAACGCGAGTAGAAACTTGTTTTTTTCCAAGAACAACCTTCATAGTAATGAGATAATTTACTTAGTAGTACTAAGTAGTAAGACTTTTAAAGAAAGTTCCACAGAGTTCCATTTAAACTTGCAGTTTCCAAAAAGCTAGGAGTCTTGACGATTCTATAAAAACAAGAAACCAGCCCTCTCGACTCCCCCTTTATTCACAATAGATTTTTTTTTCAGATAGTCACCATAATGCCGCATTGCAAGATTTGAAAGTGACAAGATACGAATTGTTTACAATATTGAGAGATGAACGTTTTTTTAAGTTTTCGTCGTGTAAGTAACGAACGATTAGTGCATTATATGTTGCACAAGTTTAGGTGCAAAGGACTCATATGTAACTTTACTTAATAAGTTACAAGAAATCGTGAAAGTGTTTGTGACAATACTTATGACTAAATGGCGAGATTGCAGGTACATGTTCGAGCGATTTAACAGTAAACACGGTGTGATGTATTGAAACACATACTTTAATAATTAATATACTTTATTGCATATCAGGACATTTACAACCGGACAATTGGCCTGCTGGCACAGGAATGCTGCCACATGTCCATGTGCGAGACATGCGCAAAACACTACACTATTTTCCCCCTTCACCAGTTATCGACTAGGCATATACAGATAAAATTACAACATATACATATCTATATCTATATATATATACACATATATCAACAACAGTATACTTATAAATAAGCAAATAATACCTCATTTATATAGTACAAACGTACCTTTTCTTAACTAAAAACTAACAAACTAACACTAATCATACTGTAACCGTTCTGGAGGTCTAATTATTCGCTAGGTCTCTGTGGTAATGTAAGATCTGTTCCAAGTAAATTTTCAGATGATCCTATTGAATTATGAATGATTCGGTAACAGTATTTGACATTGGTGTGGTAACATTGTCTATACTAACACTATTAGATGTATTGTTACTAAAATCAGAAACAGATTCTGTAATTTTAGGTGGAAATGCATCTGGAATATGACCTTGACTAGCTTTCTTAAACATGTCGCTTCCAACTACATTCCACACCCGGTACCTTAACTAAATAATTACATTTGCCTAGTCGTTTTACAATCTTAGCTCTAACATACACAGTCTTACTAACCATTCTATAATCTTTTTGACCAGTTCCCCTATCTCAAATGTTTTTATCGTATTACCTCTATAGTTTTTAATTTGTTTATTTTGCTGTTGTTCTACTCTGTGTCTAATTTGATTATGATTTTCCTCTGAAGGTGGTAACAACACTGAAAATCTAGTTCTTAATGCTCTATTAAACACTAAAACAGCCGGAGAAACACCTGTAGTGCTGTGTGGTGTGTTTCTGTAATCCAGCAAAAATCTACACAATGCCAAATTCACGTTGCTGCCAGATGAGAGAGCTTTCTTTAATGCCGTTTTGACAGTTTTAACAGAATTTTCTGCCGCCCCATTAGATTCTGGGTTATAAGGTGAACTAGTTATGTGCTTAATATTATTGTCGGATAGAAACTTTTTAAACTCATCTGATACGAACTGTCTACCATTATCAGAAACTAGTACAACCGGTAAACCAAAACGTGAGAATAAATTACGCAAAACGCTGATAGTTAAATTACTTGATATGTTCTTCATTTCTATGACTTCTAACCACTTTGAAAAAGCATCAATTACTACTAAAAAATTAGTACCTCTAAACATACAAAAATCTACATTTATTCTTTCCCATGGTTGGTTAGGCCAAGACCATGGATTCAGTTTAACTTTGGGAGGGTTATTCGAATGCAAATTGCAAGGTTCACACTGACCTACTATACTTTCAATGTCTTTGTCTAAATTTGGCCACCAAAAATACCCCCGCGCCAAATTCTTCATTTTCACGATGCCCATGTGTGTGGAATGTAATTCTTTGAGTACTTCTAATCTTAACAACGCGGGTATAACTACTTTATGATTCCACAATAAACATCCATCATTTACTACAAAATCATATCTTTTTGAGAAATACGGACTAAGTTCGGGTGATACCTTCTTTGGCCAACCTCTACTAACAAACTCAATTACTTTTAAGATAACATTATCGCTTGCTGAAGCATTTTTAATAGTATTCCAATTTAACTTTACATTATTACTAGTTACAAAATTGCAATACTCCACATCCAGATTAACGTCTTCTAGCCATTCATCACCAGCTATTGGCATTCTCGACAACCAATCCGCGTTATTTTTGTCTGATGCAACATATTGCAACTCATAATCAAAATTTGACAATATAACTGCCCATCTACGCAACCGATTAGCTGCAAATTCGGGAATACCTTTCTTTTTACCGAAAATAGCCAAAAGCGGGCGATGGTCCGTCATTAACTGAAATTTTCTACCATATAGGTATTGATTAAACTTTAAAACCGCATATATGATACTTAGTGCTTCTTTTTCGATTTGACTGTATCTGACTTCTCTCTGTGAGAGTGCTCGTGAAGCAAATGACAATGGTTTTTCAATACCCGAGGGAAGTACGTGACTCAATACCGCTCCTATACCTACTGACGATGCATCCACAACTAATTTTAATGGTAAATTAGGATTGTAATGTGCTAATACTTCAGATGATTGCAAAATTACTTTAATATCATTGAATGCTTGATTACATTCCTTTGACCAATACCACTCCACATCTTTCTTTAAAAGTCTGTACAATGGATGCAAAATAGTTGCCAAACTTTGAACAAATTTACTGTAATAATTTACGGACCCTAGAAAAGATTTTAATTCTTTAACATTAGTTGGCGGAGGTGCGCCCTGAATTGCTAAAATTTTTTCCTTAGATGGACGTAACCCATCTTTATCTATGATATACCCTAAATATTCAATGCTTTTCTGGAAGAAACAACATTTATCTAACTTTACTTTCAATCCAGCTGATTCCAAAACCTTTAGAACTTTCTTTAAATTGGTTATATGTTTAGCATGATTTGGTCCCGTGATCAAAATATCATCCAAAAATACCACAACCCCTGACATACCACTGAACAAAGATTCCATTATTTTCTGAAATTTGGCTGGGGCACAAGCCACACCAAATGCTAATCTATTATAACGAAATAACCCTTTATGCGTATTTATTGTTAGTAATTCCTTTGACTTGCTATCTAAACCTACTTGCTGGTATGCCTGTGAAGATCTAACTTTGAAAATTCTGTTCCGCCCTGTAAATTAGCGAATAGCTCCTCAATCCTTGGCAACGGATGCTGGTCTACTTCTATATGTGGGTTTATCGTAACTTTAAAGTCTCCACACAGTCGTACTTCTCCATTTTTCTTAAACAACTGGCGTTAGGGCTATAGTCGACGGGTGATAGTATGCCTGCAACTACAAGTCTATTAATTTCGGTTTCCACCTTTTCTTTAATAGCAAAAGGTATTGTACGAGCTTTACAAAACTTTGGATTAACATCCGGATCCTTTAACTTAATGTTTACCAAGCCTTTTTTAAAATAACCTAACCCTGGTGAAAATATTTCAGAAAATTCGCGTAAAATCTTATCTAAAATTCCCATCAAGATAATGAAAGTTGTTACCGAATGTAATATTATACACATTAAGAAAATCTCTACCCACAATTGGTGGCCCTCCATTTTTCATTACATAAAATGATACTAATTGCTTAATGTTTTGATAAATTACTTCTACGGTAACAATACCTATCGGTAAAACACTTTTTCCGTCATAAAAAAATAACCGTTTGTCGGTCTCTTTCAAAGGCAAATTTGCAAATTGATCTTTATATAACTCATCTGAAATAGCTGATATACTACTACCTGAATCTATTTGAAAAGTAATGGATTTACCATTCGCTACTATATTGATTAAAAATTCCGTATTCTCTTTAAAACGTTGACTATTATAATAGATGCATAATTCATCAGTACCTAGAGATATGTAATTTTGACAAGTTTTATTTTTCCTTCTAGTACACACCCTTGCTAAATGACCTTTGCCTTTACAGATGTTACAAATAAAAGCTTTATAATAACACTTATCTGTTACGTGATTGTTCCTTCCGCAAACTTCGCAGCGTGTCTTCTTAATCTCTTGCCTTTTCGGATAGGTATCTTGATCAGCTTTACTGTGCTCGCGCTTACTCGGCAATCGCTGAGTGCTTCCTGCGCCGGCTCGTTGTCTTCCACGACTGCGCAGATGGTGGACGTTTTCCTCTTTGACCTTCTGGAGCATCTGTGCCTCTTTAGCCGCCATTTTATTTACTGCCAAATTCACAACTTCTTCAAATGTTACCGATGTCTTTTCTTCCATTAACCGGTCTAATATCGGCCCTGCTTCGTAACCAAAAATATATTTGTCTCTTAACACCACTGATAGCTCGGTCCCAAAATCGCAATTTACGGCCAAACCTCTTAGTCTTGCCGCCCATTCTTTTGCAGACTCGTCCGCTTGCTTCCGTGCCGTATAAAATTTATACCGGGCTGCAAATGCTGACTGTTGTGGACGAAAATGCTTGTCAAATACCGCTACTAACTCTTCATACGTTTTCACTTCCGGTTTCGACGGACTCACTAGATCGAATATTAATTTGTAAGCTTCTTCATCTAGTACGTTAAGTAAAATAGCTTTTTTCCGCTCTTCCACTTCATTTAAACTATTAGCCACGAAATAATTTTCTAAACGGGCTTTAAATATTGACCAATCGGAATGACTTAACGCAAATTCTCGCAAATGCCCAATTATCTCGGACGTGACCGGCATTACGTTGCACGTGGTTCCACTTTTCCGTGGTTTCACTTTTCTCTACCTTCCTGCTTTTCTTTTCGGAGACACTTCACTCGCGAGTTCCAATTTCTCGTCGCCAGATATGTGATGTATTGAAACACATACTTTAATAATTAATATACTTTATTGCATATCAGGACATTTACAACCGGACAATTGGCCTGCTGGCACAGGAATGCTGCCACATGTCCATGTGCGAGACATGCGCAAAACACTACACACGGTAAATGGCTCGCCGGAGAAATGAAGCTCTCAGCAATGCAAAACACAACTTACACACACTAAACTACACCGCAAGAGTTGCAGTGATAGCCAGGCAAGTGATACAGCTTACGGAGTCACTGCAACTAAGCACCCACCACACATTAAAAAAAAATGCACTTGGACATACCACCACCTACGTCCCTGGGGAAAACGCGAGGTAGACCTAAGAAGTTATTTAGTGATTGTAGTGAACGTAGCAAACAAAGAAAACTTAAGACGATTATCGAATATTTATCTACTGAAAAGATTTGATCAGCAGCCGAAAATGCTCTTATTAAGTCCGGCAAAAGGACAGCAGCTCCCGTACTAAAACTTGCCACAACTATAACTCCAAAAAGGTTGAAGAAAATGAGAGGGGCTCATTCATCCTCTTCATCTAATGTCATTCCATATTGTCCTGAAGAAGCTTTGGCGCTCACAGTTGACCTCAGTTTGACCAGAGAGAACTATTTGAGGATGCGGGCCGGTGCAAAAAGACGTAGGGCTTCCTACCATGTGGTGGCGGATGCAAAGAAAAAGTGTTATAAACCGAATTTGCGAGTTAATGAAAATGAAGCTTTGGTCCCCCTACAAGACCTCGTAGACCACACCATTCAAAGACTGACAGTGGTGCAATCAGACGTTATTTCATAGATCATGATTGAAAACGACACTCTTGAAGTTTATTACAAATGGGGCCTGGGTGGTAGTGGGGGTCATAAAATATATAAACAGAACTTTTCGAATAATTCCATTTATGCCGACTCTCACATAATATTGTGTACAATTGTGCCCCTTGAGATTTCCAGACAAAAAGGTAATGTAAAAGTTATATTTTGGTACAACAAGACCCCGTCTTCAACAAGTTACTGTCGCCCAATTTCATTTAAATTAAAGAAAGAAAATATTAAAAATACGAAAGAGGAAGACGATGAAATAGCAGCTCAAATAAAACAATTACGCCCAACAAGCATCGAACTAGGTGACAAGACTATACGATTCAGTCATATCCTTGTTTGCACGATGTTAGATGGAAAAACAATTAACGTGTTGACCGAAACAAAAATCACACAAGCATGCAATGTTTGTAAAGCTACGCCAGTTCTTATGAACAACTTAGATAATTTAAAAGACAGAGTATGCGACGGAAATGCTTATCGGTACGGTTTATCTGTATTGCATACGCATCTCAGGTGTTACGAATATTTACTGCATATTGCGTATAAACTGGAGCTGCAGCAATAGCAAGCTAGAGGCAAAGATGACCAAGAAAAGGTAAAAGTGAGAAAGAAGAAAATATGCCAAGATTTTTATCGAGAAATGGGTAAAGTTGACCAGCCGACACAAGCAGGGGGCAACGGCAATGACGGGAACACTGCGCGCAAATTTTTTGAAAACCCTGCAATGGTGTCAGCTATCAGTGGATTATCTAAAGATCTGATAGAAAGATTTTCAAACATTTTGACAACAATTTCCAGTGGGCATTACATAAACGAAGACAAATTTAGGGATTATTGTTTCGATGAAGCTAAAATTGCAATCAATCTCTATGGGTGGTACAGAATGAGCTCAAGTGTGCATAAACTTTTGATTAATGGAGCAGACATTATCAAATCATTGCCCGTGGGCCAACTATCCGAGGATGTGCTTGAAGCCAGTCATAAAAGCTACAAAACGCTACGACAGGATCACTCAAGAAAAACATCACGAATTCACACTAATAAGATTAATAAATGTCTACCTACACCTACTTTATTCAACGCATTTCTTTTTTATTTGCTTTCTTTATTTTATTTCAAATTAAATTCAAATTGTTAGATATTAGAAATTATAGATATACCAGCATTATATTTTTGTCGTCCTAAATTAGCAATCTGTCCCTGTGTGCGCGACGTCAAAGTGGCGTCGAAGTGACTTAGCATTACTACTAGCAATTATGGTTTCCACATTTAGGATTGCTTGAATTTAAAATATTTATTGTCTCATCTTCTAATGCTGTAGTAGAGAGATAATTTTCCATCATGAATATATTTAAATGCAAATTACGAAATTGAATGAAGTTTGATATAGATTTACTAATTCCATTTTTTCTCAAGTACAACACCAACTTTCTAGTAGCTTAATGTGTAATCAAATAAGTTTGATTTCCGCTTCTCTGCCCTGTACCCTCTACCGAACCTCCACATATAGTGAAGACCACACCTACCTAGCGAGTATTCTAATTGCAAAAAAATTTAAAAAAAAATGGTTAAGTCAGAACCTAAAAATTAGATTTTATGTGGACTTCGATACCAAATTCAAATGAATGTTGCAATAAAAAGATTAACTATTGAGAGTTACCATTTTATAACAAAGTCAAATGAAATTTCTTTCTAAGCATTATGGACATTCGCCATAAAAGTAAATCGATCAAAGTCGACGAAACAAATCGGAAATAGCTCATGCGTCACCGATGGCTGATTTATATTTCCGCAATTTTTCTACCTAGTATAACAAATGTACAACCTCGCACTTTGTCAGACCAAGATTGGTAGTAAATTTGCAGAGAAAAAAAAAGTTCCGGGCGAGCCTGAAGCGCATTAATAACTTCGACTCCATTAAATAATACACGAGGAACCCGTCTTGCGTCTTGCCTTTTCCAGTTTTTTAAAATTCAATATCGCCCTGGTAAAAAGTTAGACTTGTTCGCTGGCGGACGTAAGGGTCCGAGGAGAAAATCATATTTTAAGATTGTCAGAACGCCCCCGAGGTACTCAAATATAAGGTTTATTTTAAAACCGCCTCGGGAGATCCTGTTCATTTTTCCATTCGAGTCGGAGTCGAAGTTATTTTTTAGCTAATTTGCCGAAGTTATTTGCGGATTACGTAATATAATATTTACGACGTGTTATTGAAGGTGTCTCGCTAATTTTAAAATAAAATCGAGTAGGCGAATGGAAAGGTTAGATGTGGAGAACCCATCACTGTTCCGAAAACTTGTTTGTATATTTTTTCATTATACTGAAAATAGGTTGAATTTAAACATAGTTTTATAGCTAACCACCTTCTGACTTACATGTCCTCTCCTTAATTAATTATTCAGCAATAAGTTTATTATGTATAATTAAAAATTTTGCATAAGTGTATATGAATAGTGATGCAATTACTTCCGCGTCTGGTAAAAAGGGCAATTAGCTAATACGTGCCTTCGAGTAGTTAAATTGATTATCCTCCCACCGGACTCAACTCCTGAAAAGCAATATAAAACCACTTACTGCAGACATTGCTTTACCCCCATATATTTTAATTTATTTCCACAGAACGTTCATCAGCGTTTAAGCGGAAACTCAACAAAGAACTGATTTTCCAGTTTCTACTACTCATTCATCTGCTGTACTGCCAATCTCGTTCTATCACCGTATCTGCACATGCTTCGTCCTCCTGCTCTATCGTCATAGATTTATCCTCGAAATCAATCCGGGATTTTAATTACATCGAGTTTCGTTTACACATCACGGCCCAGAAAGCTCAGTTCAGTACTTTCTACTCGACGTCTGAAATTGAATTCCATTTGTGTTCGCTTTGATTCGCTTTCGTTTAGCATCCGATAAGCACGTATACGTCCGAAGATCTTTACAAGGGACGACCTACTGTGTATAAAATATTAAATAGCACGTCTGATACGGGTATACGTTTTTATTTAGTATGTCCGATTTAATACCATATACAACAATTTAAGTTAACTGACATTTATCTCGTAACTTTATATAAAAGAGCTTCTATGGGACGACTAAAAAAAAAAAAATACGCCTTCCGGTGCTGAAAAATATGTAATGTCGTATTGTTGGCGTATGCATACGATGAATTATGACATATGAAATAGCTGCAATTGCTTACACAACTTTAGATTTAAACGGACGCACGAAATGTGACTAGGTTGTTTATTGTTTGTTGACGAACAAAGTTACGACATTTCCACCACTTTTTACTTTACATTTTAACCGAGTTGAATGTTTGCTGGGAAGATTTTGTCATTTATCATTGCTGATTTTTGGTATTCATTTAATTTCATTTTGAATAGTCAAATCTATACACCTCAATGTCTTGATTTTCCTGGTTTCCTTTCAAGAATAATATCCATATCGTGAAACCAGCAGTCTGTTAATGATGGACCAAGCCTCAATGTCTTTAGTGATTTACTCTTTAAAGTTGCCTGAACCTCGTTCATTGCTTTAGAGTAGCTTATGGATAATCTCCTTCCTTTGGTGAAAGTCCAGATGGTCTTCCATGTCTTGTTGTTTACTGGTTGTAGTATCTTGGGCGAGAGGTGACTCCTGAGATGGTGCACTGTTAATTCTGGTCTTGGTGACTAGGTTATGAGAACGATCATATTAGAATATTATATATTATTATAGAACAAGTTCGAGCTTGGTCAACCCTATGGGCTGCTCTATTAGTAACCAAACAAACACTTCTGATATATAATATAGGTGGTTTAGATATACAAACCTTTTATAACCTTTTCTAGGTTTAATCAAAATTGCTTTTTGTTCCAATTGCTCTTCTGTTAAAAACAACATTAATTGTTTTAGACAAGCATGTTGATACATTGACATATTGCTATTGATTTGAATGTATATTATGTATGGAATTATGGTATCTATGTTTAACATTGAGTTAAACATCATAACATTTTTGTCTTTCTAGAAACACCAACGTTGATCCACCACTTTTGTGAAATGATACTTTCAAGATCAATTTTGTGGTCGTGATTCATCGACTAACCCAATACAATATTTTTTCCTAGTCACTTGTCTTGAAAATTGAACGTTTGAGAGTTGTTCCAAGTTGTTTCTGATTTGCTCTACATTCTAACACTCTTTAGAAGTTCTGACTTTCTAGCTTGGACAGAACTACTAATTACACTATTTAGCTCTAGTTATTATAAACGTAATTATTAAATCAAAACTTGAGCAATTGAAAATATGATATGGTGAATAAAATAATGTTGACCACTCTCTCTGTTTTCCAAAATTTTGGTTTTCTACCATTGATACTCCATGAGATAATGTGAAAACAAAATTTCAGTTCTCGTATTATAAATCCACCCTCAAATAACGTTGTCCCTTCTATAGTTTTTCAAAATTTTAGTCTAGACCAAGCCAGATCATGAAATAATTGAAATTTGCAAAGTTTTGCTGCTCGTCTTTCACGGGTTTCTCTTGGAAATTGAACTTTTATGTGCTACAGTTTTATTTACAGGTGTGTTCTCTGTGTCTTCTATATTCTTCCAAAACTTCCGTCTTCTACCAGTGGTAGTTCATGAAACAGTAAGTCTGCCTACACTCTTGGTTTAAAAATAGATACTTTGAACGTTTAATAGCTTGAGATTACTAAACTTTTGTTGTACCTCCTCAAGGGTTTTCTCCTTGAAAGTCGAATTTTTTGAAGCTGTTCAAGATTGTTTTAGGTTTTATTCTATATTGTTCTAAAAGCCTTTTAGCAGTCGTAGTTTATGAAGCAGAAAACCTGCAACCAACCTTGCTTTGAAAATCGTTCTCCTGAGAGAGTTGCTGTATTGTTTGTTTTGAACGTTTTAGACTTATATTATGTGAACCGCACAAAGAAACAGAAGAAATAATTAAAAATAACAAATCTTCGCTGTCCCTCCTTCACGAACTTTTCCTTCAAAATCGAACTTTTGACAGCAACTTTTCTAAATTGTTTTGGTTTGTTGTATATTGTTCCAAAATTTTAGCCTTCTACCAGTCATAGCTCATAAAATAATCAGTCTGCCACCACCCTTAACATTTTACCATGAAATAACTAAGACTAGCAAAATTTCATTACTCCTCTTTGACCAACTTTTTCTTGAAGTTTGAGTCTTTAAGTCTTCCAGCTTTTCGAAGTTAATTCTAAATTTTTCCAAAATTGTAGATTTTCAAAATTCTAGCTTTCTTCCATACATAGTCAAAATCGAACCTTTTTTGAGAAAATTATGAAAGCATTTTAGGTTAGTTCAATTTTTTTTTAATAAATAATATTGAAGGACTTTATCTCTTTACCATCGCTTTTCTGAAAATAGGAGGCCAGTCAGTGTTCCAAAATGTCAAGATCCTGCGTAAAAATATTCTGACTAGACTAACTACTTAAAGGTTACAGAAGGTTAGGTACTAAAATAATTGAATAAAAATTGGGCTTCCTGAAAAAGAATCCAATGAAATCTTTTCGCTATTAAATAAGCAAATAAAATAATATTTACCCGAAATCTTGAGTATTTTTCTGGTATACGAAATCTAGTTGATGTGAAAATATAGCAATCTCTTATGTAAAACTGTTGTACGCCTTGCAGCAATACCAATAACATAAATTACAGAGAGATTTACAAACATATGCAATCAACGGTAATTCCTCTAACTTGAGTATTATTCAGAAACTATTTACAGCAAACGCGGTTGTAGAATTAAGGACACTCAACAGTAATTAAATTTGCCTTAGAATTCTGTCTGTACCCATTTACCTGAAAGCCGAAGAAGATTCGGATCAATTTAATTAAGAATACGAATACATCTTTAGCTGTACATGAAACTCAACTTGTCCAGACGCTTCTATTCATTGAAATCTATTCAGCCGAAGTAATTTTATAGAGGAAACGGGAATAGTAAAGACCCTAAAGTAGAATATCGAGAAATTTCAATTGAATAAATAGCTGGAATAGCAGGTAAGAAAAATTCAAAATATGCGAGAAGAATAGGCATTTTATTAGCGTCGAGAAGATTTCGAATTACTCGGTCATCATTCACGTACGAAACGAAATAAGAAAAGCGGATTTTTCTCGTTTTAATTCGCTTTCTCTTTTCTCTGGGGGCGTGAAACAAAAACACGACGAATTGGAAATGCACGAGGACAGGAATGAAGTATAAACTAGGGAGAAATAAAGCAATCCACCGCTGTTTGGAATTTGTTAAAAAGAACCGAAAAAGAAGTTGGAAACGATGTCGCTGATGGGTTTTGTTAGTCTTACATAGATGGTGCGCGCTCTGTCCATGTGTCAACTAGACGTCGCGTCGACCAGAATGGACTATCTTTGGTTTTTTTTTTAATTCTCTTTTAACGGAGAGCAAGAACCCAATGGATAAAAATATCTCTAGCGAGTCGAAATGCAACAAGAACTAAGCTGCGATTTATGCATGTTCGACTGTTTTCTTGTTTTTAGAGTGCAGCGCGTTTATGGTTTTGTTTTACTGAATTACATTTTTGGCAAGTCTCTCAGAAACATATGTTAAAAATATGTATCGAATTAGTACGTCCTGGAATTTTCGCCGTTTAAGCGAACACTTTGATTTATAATTTGGATTTGTATCTTGAATCAATTTCTTAGACGTTTTAACTGCTCTTAAAACCTGCTTTTATTCTAATAAGTCATGCACTTACGTTAGCTTAGATTTCCTTCTAAACGAATATATACGATGGTAATATTTTGTATACTGCTGTTGCGATTTAATGGACTTTGAACAGGCGAAAGCAAACGTTGGCAAGATGCCATCGAAATGTAATTTTTTCTTGGAATCGTAAAAGGATATTGGTCATGAATAATGCCGGGAGGAACGGCAGTACAACTACCACTAATTATGTACCAGATTGTGTAAAATTTCCCGTATTGAGTACCGTTAATTTTAGACAGAATACATACTTTATCTTCAGAGTGGTGTTAAATAGCTCCCAATATTGTAAGCTGCACTGAGACCAATTTTTCTTTTCATTAGTTTAAATAAATAGGCCATCAACCCAGGTCTATTTGTGATTGCAAAAATAAATGAGCAATTTAAGGTATATTTATGATTGCTATTGTTATTCAGCATGACCAATTATACTTCAGGCAGTATCCTCAATTTCTGCAGCCAGACATGATCAAAAACTTCTTCAATGCCAAAAATCTTTGCCACAACAGGGCAGCCAAGGATGAGGCTATGACTTTTTTATTCATTTAGAAATTCGGTTGGCAATGTGAGCTACAAAAAAATTAACAAAGAGGGGAACTAAATACTCTGCTTTCTCTAAAAGGCATGTGGCTCAAGATTCTCAATGGCTGGCAGTCGGTTGAAAGGCACTCATGCTTTGCTCATTAATTCCACAAGATGAATTCCCAAGTCTTTTAAAACTTCTAATGGAACCGTTGGTGATAGGTTTAGATCATTTCATTGCTGATTTTATAGAAATAGACATTACATCTCTTGATACAGCAAATATACGGTCTCAGTTATGCAGGCAAGTCGGCGACAAAGAAAATACTTCTGAAGAAGTTGGCAAGAACTTCCTAGCCATATTGGAAAAAGGAGGACTGGCCTGTTCAGGGGAAAAGGAGAGAAGGTATAAATACAGCGACTGGAAACAGTATTGAAGGTTCAACTAGCTTGTCCACCTTGCGCATCTTCTTGACGTGATGTGTTATAGGACGGTGGGCAATGAATAAAGACGTGTTTAGCCGTAACGTTAGTCCAGTGCAAGATTTTTTGATTAGTCTTCCAATCTGTGAAATGTGGCATTTGATAAAGCCACAAAAGGATTCTGGTCGAATGAATCGATCCTCAGCTCCCCAGAGACCTGGTACAAAATCAATATGATTGTGTTTCTTTGGACCAAAGCTTTAAGGGTAGGATGACGGTCCCAGATTCGGATAGACTCAAAAGTACATACTGTTAGAGGCTTTACTGCTGCTTAACTGTCTGAGAAATGTACTGTTTCGTTTATACAGTCCAGTCAATACCAAAGAAGATATTTCTCAATCAGTTGCTGAGGACTATCTACAGCTAAACATGTGCTAAAGAAAGAAATACAGCCACTGTGATCACTACAACTAGCAACCAACTAGTCTGTGCTGTTATAGGTAATGTAAATGATCCAAAAGCACCATCCAAAAAATTGAGGACAGTAGACAGAATCGATCTGAGGAAATAGTTTTTGATGGATTTGAGATATTTGAAGGCCGCTATGATGAAAAGAAGAATAAAAAAGGCAGTAACAAAAACAAGATTTTAGATTTAACAATAATGCTGGGATAAAATTGATTTTATCCATATTTTTATTTTAATTTTTTTTTTTTTTTTTTTTTAATGTGTGGTGGGTGCTTAGTTGCAGTGACTCCGTAAGCTGTATTACTTGTCTGGCTATCACTGCAACTCTTGCGGTGTAGTTTAGTGTGTGTAAGTTGTGTTGAAATGGCTTTGTGACAGCATCATATCGCCTTTTATGATGCCGCGCTGTTAATCACTTTGCTCCCAACAGCGAATGGCAAGTCGATCCGGGATTAAACTCTCTGAAAAAATGTCACCGTCCCTCCAGAGAATTGAACCCCGGCACCTATCGTCCTCTCACAACAATAGTCAGCCGCCTAACCACTGCGGCCATCGACCCGTTAATTATTATTATTATATATATATTATGTTATTATTATATAATAATTAATTTGTAGAATTTGGCTACTGAATTATACAAAATTATTTCCTGATCTCTAACTCTCTTTCCAACACATTCATTAAGCCCCATTACGTATTAAAATAGTTTTAAGCGACACAGTAAACTCCTATTGCATTATTAATGCAAATACATAGCCTCGAATCTACATATCGTTATTAGAAGACGGCGTCGTTACGCCCTCTTTCGCGCAAATTTAATTCTGAAGCTTGCGGCAACTTCTATAAGGAAGAGGGAAAAGTCGAACCTACATATAGACATCCACCAGATCGACTCGCGCCTAGTCTCTTCGCGCCTTTAAATTATAAACGAGATTACTACGGTGCGCGAGTGAACTTGAAGAGTTCGAAATCTCGAAACACCACTAAGTATACTTACTTCGTATAATAACTTTTCTTCTTACTCCGCGAGTTTCTTATCTTCGTGTGTTATTGTTTGAAGGCTGTAAGACTGTGGAAAGAGGGAGTGTGCGTACAGCTCAGCTCCGAGTATACACAGCGTATAAAGTTTTAATTAAAACCGTTCGTCTTTTTGCGGGAATTCCCCGAAGCGTCGGGAACGTCGACTTTTCGAAGATGTTTGCGTCGAATATTGGAAGACGCGTTATTTATTTACTCGCTTCGCGAAAGTTGTTTGAATATTATCATGCCAACGAACGAAAGTTATCTTTCAAAGTAACTTATTTTCATTGCGAAAGAATTGGTTGTCGTGATGGCTAAGTTATGAGTTTTATGTGTTTCTAGATACACGAAATTTGTTTATAAGGAGCGTTTCTTTATCGTTCAGGTTGTGCTCCCATGTGTGGATAATTAATAATTTAATATATTGCCTTCAGTTTTGAAGAGCAGGTACTTGTGCATATATTTTATTACCTTTATTGTATTCTGTATGTTACGAAGTTAAAATTAACTTGTATGAGGTTAAGGTTGGATAAATAATTTCTAATGATTTCTAGTGCCACATTACACAGGATGGAAAGATACCTCATCTATCTCTTAATGGCTCCAGTAATTTTTCATTCAGTAGCTACTTCTTAACTTGTGCTGCTTCTGGCCAAAATCTTATCTTCTGGTATTACAACTTTATCAAATCCAATCAATTACAAAATTTGCCTTATTTTTTTGAACTATACACTAGGCAGACTAAATTTTCTGAAATATTGTCCTTATCTGTCTATATTTCTCAAATCATACAGCGCCATTATCACTCTTTTACAGCCCAAACACAAATATTTCGCTTGCATGGGTTTTGGATCTCATTTAGTATGAAATATCCCTATATTGGCATTTGATTTATTTTGTAGTAGTTTTGTTTTCATGAAAGCAATTCTTGATCTCCTACATTATCTGCATGGCGTCATTGGATACTCTATTCTTATCACAATCCATGCATAATAAATAATAATGGACCCAAGATTGGTTTTCCTCTGGAACAGCATGCTTTAGATTACTATTCCATGGAGAAAGTGTCAGCAGATTCCTTTAAAATTTATTATATTCATTTACACCACTAGCTGGTCGTCTAGATCATCGGTAGTCTGATCTAAAACTTCTAATACATCTGTGATTAGTGGTTTCGTTTTTCTAAAGTCATGCTCTTTGTACAATAACAGATTGAAATTCGAAAGATAGGTCAGACGTCTTTTAGCGATTATTTTCTTAAAAATGCTTCTTCTAATTGAGATGTCAACCCAAACTTATCACAAACATCTGGATCTGTACTACTCTCAGAGCTCTGCAGTTTCATGTAGGAGTTGCAAAAGTATTATAAGACACGTATACCCTAATCTTGTGTACATTATGTTGGACCTTCATGTTAGTGACAGCTTAAATAAACACACTTTCGCTATTTAGGGTAATGGCAATCCCCTGATCCAAGAGAGCAAACTCGCCTCTTACAACCTGGGTGAAATATTTGGTAAAGGCTAGATTGAAAGCGCTCAAACTTTGGCTTGGCCAGTACCAGACTGCATGTGATTTCTGGCTGTGGGGTCTGGAGAAAGAATGCATGTATGCAACAAGACTTACTGGTATTTGTGACCTTAAAGAACGCGTTACAGAAGTTGTCAGTTAACAGCTGACGTTAAATTAGACGCCTCTTGTGAGAGAGTTCTGTTGTCCGGGTTCAGTTCAACCATTGATGGTTAAATCTACAACGAGATTTAGTCTTGTCTATCTGTTTTCTTTTCGCACACAAAAGCACTTGATTAGTGGCTTCTTTAGTATCCATAATTTTATGTCACCATAACGCAAAGCACTCATTCCTATCAGGTGTACAACTTTGCTTCTGCCGTTTATTTCCCGAAATTCCAGACGTTATTGTAACAAACTGGCTACACACTTATGGTTCAAAGTAATGCGTCCATCACTGGCTACTACTTTCTCAACATCTTTCGGGCAGCGTACGAATCCCGCGTTGAAAAAACTGGTCACCTTCTAAAGCGATCGACGAATTGATCTCATTTCTTATGTCTTCATACGACCGGAAGTGCTGGTTAGCCAGATCGTGTGCCATTGATCGAAACAAGTGATAGTCACAGCGAGCAATGTCTGGAGAATATGGCGGGCGGGGTAGGACTTGCCATTTCAACGTTTCCAAATATGTTTTGACCACTTTCGCAACATGGGGTCGAGCATTGTCATGCTGTAAAATCACGTTATCGCGTCACTTGTCACCCCCACAGTTTTTTCGGTTGGGGTTATTGTAATGAACCGATTTTTCGTCTCCAATCACAACGCGATGGAGAAATCCCTTCCGTCTTTGCCTTTCAAGCAACTGCTCACAAGTAAATAAACGCCGTTCAACATCTCTCGGTTTCAACTCGTACGGCATCCAATTTCCATGCTTCTGAGTTATTCCCATGTATCTGAGTCGTTTTGAAATTGCTTGTTGAGTTACTCCTAATGAGCGTTCCAATTCTTCTTGACTTTGACACGAGTCTTCATCAAGTAATGCCTCCAATTCTGCATCTTCGAAAATCTTTTCTTTTCCACCGCTATGCCGATCTTCAACGTTAAAATCACCGTTCCTGAAGTGTTCAAACCACTCACGACACGTTCTTTCACTAATAACGGCCTCACCATAAGTATTTGAGAGCATTCGATGAGCCCCAGCCGCAGATTTCTTCATACTGAAGCAAAAAATTAAAACCTCCCACAAATGACTTAATAGAATAACTTGATGATACAGACACAAAACGACTAATGTTTCTATGAGGTTATATTGAAAGCTATCCAACTTTATTGCATGACGTCTACAATGTATTTATTTTGAGAGCTACTTACCACTAAAGCCATCTATAGGGAAACAGCGGAAGCAAAGTTATATACTTAATAGAGTGCTGTTCAGACAAAAAAAACCTGCAGATTCAAGAAGCGTTAGGACGCCCGTCAATTTTACGACTTCCTAGACAATTTACGCCCAAAGAGGCAGCTGCCATTGGGATATCTGAGTATTCTGTAAACAACTGCAATTTCATCCATACAAATTAGCAGTAGAGGGGAAAAATTAATCCAGACGATTTTCTGTCATAAAAAATGTATGCCAAGACTTTAACAATATGCCAGAAGATGCTCTTTGTTCTTGATCTTGTCGTGAACAAGCGAAACATGCCAACAGAATGCGTGACTGTGTGGTGTACTTTGTCCAGAATAGGCCATAGTTTTTTTAAGAAAATGGTCAAATAATTAAAGTCAATTTTGTTTTTTATGACCAAATGAGTGATGAGTTCTTGTTTTTTTTTCAATAAGACTTAGATTTAATAGATGTAAAGCATGTCTGGGTAGAGCAGGATGGCTCCACAGCCCACACGGCGCAAAATAAGTTATTTACAGGAACACTTCCCTGGATGCCTCATTTTCTAGGGGGGTGGGACGGGGTCTTGAGTGGCCGACACGCTCAACTAATTTAGCTCCGTGTAACTTTCTATTGTGGGGCTATCTGAAATCTGTAGTTTTCACCAGTCGTCTAAAGACCCTAGCTCAATTTTATTGAGCAAGAATATTCAAGCTCTTATCAATGATATAATACCTGTTGATATGCTGGAAAAGAGTAGAGAGAAAGTTCAAAATTCAACTATCTCGATGTATTAACCACAACGCCATTTTGCTTTACCAAAACACACCAACTAACATTATACAATAGTCAATAGTCGTTCCTGGTGAATTAAGTGTCCTCAACACTATTCGCAGCAAGGAAATTCGATGAGGAGATTATGCAGTCAGTTAATTTGACATCGTAATTTGTTAATTTGACATCACGTATATTAAATTTCTTTTATGCACTTATTATATTCTAACGATTCATGATATTAAATAGTAAAGTACGTTGTAAATTCTTGTCCCGACAACTAATGTAATTAAAGCATTACAAGATTATACCTGGAAAGAATTTCTAACGTAATACAAGCGACCCCGGCAAAAAGAGACCTGTGTATAGCATCCACCCCGACTCGAACTTGAAAGGCTTTACTCCATTATACAGATGAGACAATTACAAGGTAAAAAAAAAGTTTAGATAACTTACTCTGTAATGACCCAGATCTGTCACCGAACAGCTAAGAACAGCTTCCCTTCCTACTGCAACGGTAACATTTTGTATGGGCTCCTTGAAATCCGGCACTGGATCGGAGGGCAGGACGGTCATACCCGAAGTCAGCATGTCCACTATAAATGAAAAAGCAAGGTACATTTTGGCAAATGTTACCCTGGTTGTTGCTACGTTCAGCTAGGGTAAGAGACGGAATGTTCGGGACATAAATAACACGGCCAGGAGAGGGCGTGACGTACGTTTTATCAGCCACCACTCTGGCAATTTACGCCAAATAAATTTTACGAGAGACCGTGCAAGGTAATTAATTGATATTTTTACCCCATTAAAGGGAGAAAGGGAAATAACAACCCCGGTGAAATACGAAGTGTCGAAAGTGTAATTCGGTTTCCCTTTGTAGTTATAATTTTTTTCGACAGTGCCCCGGTTTCTTTAGTAAATTGCGACTTTCAAGCTCTCAATTAGACCAATTATAAGAGCAATTAGTACTAAACCTTATAACGGCTCGTGTTTTCATTTTACTTTGACAACTGAAGGAAATTTAAGGGGGATTGCTTTTATGTTGCCGATCTCAATTAAAAATATTCAGAACACGTTATATTTTGTCATGGATTTTTGTTATACTAGAATAAATTAGATGCTTTTTTTAATATGAACATTTTGACACGTTTCTGCAATGAAGTCACTACGTCGACGAAAGCTCGTCTAAAGTTTTTAGCATTTAACGCCCTGTATAACAAAAGCCGTTTTCAAAAGTTAGTGAAACATAAAGCAACCGCACCCAGCCTTCCTGCTAAAATATGGCAAGCAGCTTACACAGTAACAAAGTAAACAAGCTTGCATCGATTAATTTTGTCGCTCTATCAAACTTTTTTAATTCGGAAGTTAACGTCAAACGTTATGAGTCAATCATTTCATCGGAATTTCAATTAAAATCGTTGCCCTTGGCAAAATGATTCGATCGAAACATTCGCCCGTTTTGCGTTATTCTCAATAGATTCAGTTTCATATGAAAATACGCTAACACGTTTGATTTTCCTTTTCTGATGTGGTATAGTATTGTTTGTAACGCAAACAATACACAATAGCATTGCTATTCCTTATCAGAAATTTAAATCAATATCATGGAATTAATTTGAAAGCCTAAAACCGCGACTTTTACATGGTGTTTGTTGTTATTAACGTTTGCGGGTATCGAAATTCCTAGTGTAAATGCATTTAATCAATTCGAATTAAAAATGGACACAATACATTGCTCAATGATAGATGTGTTTGGTATGTATGGTGGCAAAATATATCTCGGCTATGTGATAACTAGGTGTTAACTAGATGATGGAAATATGAGCTTCTAATAGCCTAGAAAGGAATGCAAAAGCAAGAACTCCTGCTTGGATGGGTTATGTGTGCGCTATAAACTATGGAGCGGCAAGTACATGAACAAATTGAGTGATTGATACTGTATACAGGGACTATTACGCACTGAATAGACTTTGCCTTAGCATACAACTGCCGCAAATCTTGAGCTCCTAACCAAAGGCAGGCAGTTTACTACCACAACTTCTTTTGAAATAAGTTGCCCCGTAAAAGATTAACCAATAAGCTAAGACATAACATGATGGAGTTATCTTATTTGACCATATCAGCAGAAAACTTTATAACAAGGCACTAAGTATATCTGACATATGGAACACGCAGGAAGTATCACTGACCAGATGTAACTGTGCCTTAAGGAAGCTGAAACAAAATTTATAGAAGACGTTAAGTCAGAAACTCGAGAGAATTTTGGAAAGCTCCAGACTTCCAAATGTTCTTGCAAAGAAAGGACCCAGTAAGATACAGATCCTCCAGATGAAATTGGATGTATGAAAGTCGATCCAGTTAAGATGACTATGGCCTCCTTTCTTTCATGGGACAATTTTTTTATACATAAGCAATGTCGTACCGACCCAGCTCCCTCAATAGTTTAGAAAAGGCTACACAAATGCATGATCTATCGGAGAAAATTAACATGATATATGATGCATTTGTTGCATGCGTTGTCTGGTTAACAAAAACTGTTGGTTGGAATCCTGTTGGCGACTCAAAATATTGTGATTTGCAATTAAAATATCAGCGCAATAAAAATATATTTACTAGAGAAGACTAGAGAGAGAGACTAAACTTTGAGAAGAATTTGCTTCGCGAAGACTGCTTCTACAAAAGAACCAACATACTTACCAAACTGCAAAATCTGGTGAATAGGCCAGTTAGACATTGCTTGTAGAGACAATGAAGAATGACAATGATGAATGACAAATTGAAGCTCTCTCATCGGTAATCTTTATGAAAAGGATCAAGCTAAAATTGAACCAAACTCTTTCCTAAACTACCCTCGTTATCCACTGGCTGGTAATTGACAAAGAAAGATGAATCTACTTTTGGGTCTATCAGCTGCACCAACTCAAGATAAATCTCGACTCGGATAAATTCTCGGACTTTTTGGATTGGCGGAAAGACGAAGAAAGAAATTGAACACAATAAGTAAGAATAACCAACCACTCCATTTACCCACCTACCCCCATTTGAGGTATCTAGTGGTTTTCCTGTTAGTTTTTGTGGTGTGTGTAACTGTAGCGGGTTTACAAGCTGCACATCTATTACATATCTAGACCATCTCACCACCTCACTACTTAGACGACTTAAAGTCAAATCCCCCTGCTAATAAACTCCCATTTCATAAATCGGGTCTCTTACCACTATCATATACAGCATATCTCAATTAGAATGCTAGAGAAAGGATAAATGCTAAAATCTGCATGGCGTTAAATAATATGTTGAAGCTCCATCTCTTCGGCTCTACTCACGTTTGCCTACCGCTACAACACCATACGTGACTTACCAATCTGAAGAAGATACAACGAATACAATGTCAGAACAGCCATGTCAACAACCAACATCATCAAGTCAATCATCACAAAAACAAAACTGAACACGGAGAAATTAATTAAATTATTGAAAGTAGGAGACTTTCTACGTCGTAAAAACTGGTAGACCTGGCTAGACTTGTAGAAAGTATGGGTTAAAGAACTGACCAGCTTAGGAGAAAGAGATAAATCGAACTGGGCGCTTCAAATCTGGGAAAGCATGACAAATAGTGATTTGCTTGAAAATCTGAACTTGCAGATAAGCGTCGAGTCCACTTCAAGTCATATTAGTATCAAAGTTGTCAAAGACTATCAAATCTGATAGACACATTTACAATAACATCAAAATTATGGGAATAGCCCAACAAACCACTCCAATTTGAATCCATCCCCACAAATCTCTGGTTATGTGCCAATAAAGATCAACTTATTTAAAGAAAAGCCAGAGATTAAGAAATGAAACATTTTTAAAGAAATACACCGAATGTGTAACAAAAAAGAGTGTAACTGAAATAGAAGAGATGTTCCGTAGGGCTCGCTTCTCAGCCGCCCAGTACGAGGTTGGCAGTGTGTGCGGACGTCACTGCCATTTATTCAACATGCGGGAACGATGCGCTGGTGATAAGGCGATTACAACGATCTGTCCACGATCTGACAAACTGGGCCCGGAAATGGCGGTTAGCTATAAATCCCGATAAGTGTGCGGCGGTTCGCTTTTCCAGACAACGAAATCCACCTCCTTCGCATGTAATCGTAGAAGGACGCGAGTTGCCTTGGAGTGCGAAGGTTCAGTACCTCGGTATAGTCCTCGACTCCACCACTTTTCGATGGTTACCTCACGCTTTCTGAGGGCGAGGTGGGCTCTGGCTCCCTAAATTTGCTTCAAGAGCTCCTTGAGCCTAAAGCTCAAATTAATGATCTGTATGGTGTTTCTCCGACCGATATAGACTTACGGCGCCCTCACCTGGTCCAGCGCCTGCAAAACACAAGTAAAGAGGGTTTCAATGCATCCTCAATGCACCCTGGTTCGTAACAAATATTCAGATTCACAGAGACCCTCCAACTACCAACCTTATCGGAATATGCGATGGCGGTGGCCAGGGAAACCCTGCTGGACTCTGATAGACCTCCTCCTCTCGTGGCCACCAGGCGAATTTTTGCTGTTGACGTGCAGCACCGCCATGAAAGGGCTCCGAGCTGAAGGCGAGCATAAACAACAGAACGCAATCCCTATGGCAAGAACGCAAGCTACTCATTAGAGATAAGAAGGCTTAGGGACATATGTACAAGTCCAGCCTTAGCGCAAGACCTCAGTAAATAGAAGAGAAACAGAAGTTGCGCTTTTTTTAAAGATAAATAAGAAGGGATTATTTATTTATACATACAAAGAAAGGTCATATTTCTTTCCCAAGATGCGGGAAGAAAACCTAGCACCAAATAATTCATACTAAGCACCACAAATTTTGATCCTAAGCACTAAAATACCAGCATGAAGTTTGCTCCTCTCCTCCTCCTCCCTGCTCCTCATATTGTAGCCCTAAGCAATCAGGTGTATTGAGGCGAAAGGGACCCCAGAACATCCTTTTCTGGAAGCATCACCACATAAGTGGGTTGAAAACAACGAAAAATGATTGGCAAATGATTTGAATCTCTCTGTGAAGGTAGCCGAATGAAATAAGTATTCAGATTCATAAATTTAATTTTGGGTAACTATTTCCAATCTAGTAGGTCTCCTAACTTGAGAGAATGTCTCTGCATGTTAAACACGCGCTTATTTAATTTTATTTCTACTAATATTGTTTCTTGCGACACTTAACAAAAGTTACAATTCTACGCAATCTCACATATAAACATACCGTCTACTAATTTATATTCAATTACATCTGTAATACTCAATGTTCGAGAGAATCATCGATAAAACAGACGTAATGTTCCTAATATTCGCTTTATCTTACATAAACCTTACGACGCTTCTCAACGCAAACAATTATTCAGCCGGCAAATTCAATTACTAACAACACTTTCGCTCCTGGCACCTTAAAGCCGAGAACACATTTCTCCTTTCGCTTCTATGCCAGACCGGCCCAAAACAATTTCCACTTTATCACTACAGGCTTAAAACTAATCCAGACATTTCTTTAAACCCCGATCCAGTCATATCGCCTCATCGTTCGACCTCTTCCCCCTTTACAACGTTCTCCGTACACCACCAAACGAAAACGCTATTCCATCTCTTTCCAACATCTTACTGCTAAAAATACTAAAAATAAGTTCCGTTCCATTTACATCGCACTATGCCAAATCGTTCCCGGCTAGGAATGGTTCGATTTCATGGGAGACGTGCGAGTGAGGACGAGGTTTTGAAAATACAATTTTACCACCGCCTACTTGATGGTAGGTTGAGCGAGGTTTTCCGCAGAACACGTCCCCTTTTTATTTCATTCCGGAGATGGTGAAACGTAAGTAAGCTTTGTTAAAGGAAGCTATCGCTTACTAGGGAGTATATGGGGTAATTAATTAATATGGTCTCTATTATACTTGTGACAGTACTATTGTTAGTTTTTGTCACATTTTAATATATACCGGGGTGAATAATTGTTTTGATAAGGGATGAAATATCTAGGGTAAATGTCTAGCTATTAACGATAATATAAGAGGGGGTGTGGCAATTCGAATGGATGGATTTTAGAGAGAAAGTGAAAGGTAAATTTATTAATTAATAATTAATTAATGGCGATGAACGTTGTTGGCAGAAATTAATAGAACGATAGATAATACTACACATTTTCAGTTTTTGTGTTTTTAGTAAATAAATATTTTATTAGCAAAGCTATTATTACAACTATAACATTTCTTACATTCTGCTTAATTAACTATTTATTTTATTTTAGTCTGCTACACATTTCTCTTAAAGTTTTTAAGTCACTACAATATTTTAAACTTTGTGGAATAGCTAATATTATTACATTTAATTTACATTAATAGTTATCTGAAACATACTTAATAACTAATCTCTTAAATTTATTTGCAAGTATTTTTGTCTACATACAGTGCGTTTTTTTAACTGTTGCCATAGGGAATTGCTAATTTTTCTTTTGGTAATAAATCACCAATAAGACTACATAATACATACTATTTGAAGAACCACAATCAGTTTTGTTTGACTAATTTTACTCTTCAAAATTGAAGGTAATGACAGACTAATCTGAGAGATCAAATGTTTACAAATGTCATTTTATTCACAAGTTCTGTCAAATACCCAGTTATTGTGAAAAATTGTTTTAAAATGTCTGTTTTCACAACTAAAGAACGTGTTGAACTTGTAACAGCATTCATTAAATGTATGTCCAGTAGAGAAATCAGCCGAAACATTGCTGTTACATATCCCGATCGTCCTAGTCCGAGTAAAAAATATAATACTCAAATATTATATCATGAGCACAAAAAATGAAAAGAAATTCGTATGTTGTTATAAAAGATTTAAGAATGAATATCTGTATGGCGGATGAAGAAGAAGACACCACCACACTTACTTCTCTAGCAGAAGAATTTCAGGCTTCAACAAACAGCTACTTTAAAGCTTTGAAAGTGGAAAAGTTCAAGTTGTACAAAATTAAAAAAAAGTGCAGAAACGATTGCTCCGTGATTACTTTCCACGAATGAAATTCTGTGAATTCTGGATGGAAAAAAATTAATGGAAATCGAAATATTTTGAATAACATTCTATTTTCTAATGAGAGTTCCTATTTCCCCATTAAATAGCAAAGTTAACAAACAAACCAGACAGGTTTGGGCAAGAGAAAATCCTTACAGAACACAAGAAACACATACGCAAAACATCATGATAAAGTTAATGTGTTGGTATGAATTTTAGAAAATCACTTAGTGCCACTTTTGTTGACGGAAATTTGAACCAGCATAAAGACATAGATCTTCTTCAAACGGAGATAAGCCCGCAGGTGGATACTTTGAAATGCAACGGGGCAATAATATTTCAATCGGATGGAGCACCAGCCCATTCTGCTGTCATCGTCAGAGAGTTTGTAAACGAAACATTTTCTGATAATTGGATTGGCCAATATCGACCATTCCATTGGCCTTGGCTGATCTGCTCGATTTTTTCTTAAAGCATTTAGATCTAAGGAACTAAGGGCAAGAATAACTGATGTTTTCTTTACAAAACACTTGTCGCTTGGGGAGCCGGGGACTTTGAACAATTCCTTTGATAATTACTGATAATCTTTGTAAATTTGTTGAGTTATTTGTGCTTTAATGATTTCTACGTTTTTTTTTATAAATAAATATTTACATGTTCTGTTTTCCAAAAGCTAATTTAGTCATAGCCTCGAGGAGCTTTCGCTATTTATTTTTAAAACAACGCCTGCTAGAAATTGTAGTGGCAAGAAAACTTTCACAAAAATATTTTTTTCAAAACTTTTTCGACTGTTTAGAATATTGAATTGTAATCTATCCGATAGTTTAAAGAATCTTCCAGCTTTGTTCCAAAAATGGTTTAAATATTTTCATCAGAAAAAATGGTTAACACGGGGTCGAATTTTTACCATGCAATTCCCTATGGCAACAGTTAAAAAAAACGTACTGTATATTAATTTCTGTGCATAGTAACCATGAGTAATTTTCAACATAAATAAGTTTTACTGCTCTGGGCCAAACAAACAGTTACACTGATGTGGGTAGCGGATTACAGGAAGTGCGAGGGCAACGAGACTGCCAATAGTTTTGCAAAGAAAGGTGGTATCTCAATATATTGAACCAGAGCCATTCTGTGGGCTTACCAAAAGCCATCTAAGAACTTATCTTCAACAGTGGACAGGTGAGCAACATATCTCCCACTGGACCAACACTTCAAAACTAAGACTAAGTCGAAAAAATTTATTACTTTTTCAGCCAATGGCTTTTCCCACTGGCCACAACTCTCTAAGGTGTCACCTGAAAAAGATGGACAAGGTGGACTATTCGTAGTGAGACGACCAAGCACATGATGTACAACTGCAAGACGGTGGCCCGGCAAAGATACTACTACCTCGAACAAGGGCACGTAGAAGAAAGCCATGACATCCGCGACAATCTTAGACTTCTTCAGAAGTCTGGAGATCAGATTAAGGATACTCACAATAGATCTTATAAGTCGCAGTAAAACGAGGCAGCTATCTCTTAGATACCGCGTGTTCTAAAGCGCTAATCACCGCACGATTTAATGAAACCGCTCGACGTCGAATCTTAGCGTTTCAATTCACCTAATCCTCTTCGACTTCACGTAATTAGTCAGTATAAAATCATAGGTAAATCAGTTATAGAACCTTTTACACCCTTGTCACCCCAAATGCGACTGCGTATAAATCAAACGGCACAACGTGAACCGTAATTTAACACGACCGAAACACTAATTCTCCGTACCCTTTTCAAGTGCAATTAGCATTCGTATTTAATAATAATAACAGTAATATAAGAGAGGCGGCAGTCGCAGAGGAAAAAGGTCTTCTAACAAAAGCCAACATCCAATTCCATTAATTCTAATAATCACCTGCCTTGTACTACTATGGCGTCTCCTCCTGCTGTTTCATTAGTTCCGTACAAAGGGTTACTCTGTCCTAAATGATATTATATTGCTTATACGGTATAACCGGATAATATCCTAACTGGATGTAATATTTTCTCACGCTGGCCTCATCAGAACGATATTAATGAAATCCGCGAAGTATAAGTGCATGACACTTGTGTAACGTGCTAAATCATCCGAATTTGGACTTGAGAGGTCATTTCGTATGAAACATATGGTGGGAAACTAATATGACTTTTTATATAATATTGTGTCCTTAAAAACCCCCAAATTCCATCATATAGACTCTGTATGACGTCTTAAACAAGCCATCAGGTGGACCTGAAAATCATCCTACCAGGGTCGTTTATTAGTGTTTAAAGCTTTTTTATTACAAAATCAGTTGTCCTAAGTCAGAGAAGAAGGAAGTACTAAAATGGTGGATGATTCCCAGAAAATTCATCAAAAAACGTTAAAAACCAAACTAGCCTAAGACATGGTGAGCTACAATGACAGCCATAATTATGTTAACATAATATTTATAGAAGTAGTCGCCAAGATGGTGCAACCTCTCATACATCTCACGAGACCATCGAATTGTTGTAAGAAAATTGTTCTGGACGGATGATTTCCAAAGATGGTGGTTTAAATCTTGCTCTCATCTGTCACTTTTAGACAGTTGTCTGCGGAGTTATCTCAATGCTCAAGTCTACGAGAGTACTCCATAAACGATTAATGAGTGTAAAGATAGCATCACACGTAGAATTCCCTAAATAGGGCTTCATAAAAAATGATTATTTTTTAAAATGCTAGGATCAGTTTTTCTTTTTAAATGGCATACAAGACATATTTTCTTGAAAAAAATTAGAATTACCGAAAATATGTCTTCACAAAAATGTTATAGTTAATGGGTTAAGGATGTTCCAATCTAGAACTGAAAAAGAACGATTAAAAATTGCTGGAGAAAATAGACTGAGTCGTTAAGATAAAACATTCCCGATAAAACCGTTTGAAAATTCTTCTTTCGAATAATGTCTTGACTGGGCAGAAAAATGAGAATACTGTAAAGGATGTGAAAGAATGAAAGAAGTTAACCCTGAAACTGTTACGAATTTAATGGAATGCAAAGAACGAGTCAATTGCTGTTGTTGTTGAAATTGCTGAACCTTGGCCCTTAGTACAAAAAATTATCATATTCCAAACAAAAGGACCAAAAGGAAGTGATTATCTTAGCATACTCTTCATTTAACAGTTGATGTTCTATTTAAATGATTAATGATCCTGTTCCTTTTTGTATCGAGTCCAAGTTTTTCTGCTACAAGAAGGAGGGGAGAGGGAGAGGGAGAAGAGCACTTGTACATTGTATCTGTTCAAATTGGTTTTCTTCTTCTGGTTGTTATGTTTTAGGTTCTTTTCGATAACATTTTTTTGAACAATCTGACAGTATAAATTTTAATTTTCTTGGTTACGAATGGGCCATTTCCTTTCTGTCAAACTTTTATCCCGTCCTTGAATCGTTTTGGAGAACACCGTATTCTATTCTATGCATCCATCTCACAAACATGACGATGTTTCATTTCCTCACTCTACTAATTCAGCAACCGCTATTCGATAGAATCTTTTTTTAATAATTCTTAGGGGTATCTTCATCCTAATTCAAGTCAATCGTCTCTCTCGTGCCTCTTTTACAGTTAAAACTGCAGAACTTACTTTTCACGTCTCTTGCCTTGTCTTTTGCAAGCCGTGACTCCTCAGAAGCGTCTCTCTCAAAGGGATTTATAAAACTTTTGTAGACATTACCCGAATTGCTCGTTAACCCATCATCAATTTGCCATAGCTTTGTCTGGAAAATCAATTATTCTATTATAGGTCCAAAAAATAAAATACAAAAAATTTCTTCACGTACTTATTGAAGAGAAAGCATAAAATTAGATTTAAAAATGCTATGCTAATGCAGTCTTCAATTTTTCCGTCTTTGGAGTGTTAAAGAACTTGTTCAATGCCGATTGTGTCCCTCTCTTCTTCAAGCATTTTCCAAAAAATAGCATTGTCATGGTAGAGATCCTCAGCCATGGTTGAGAGTGCCATTCTACGACCATTGTTCTGACATCTTCCCAGTTCCTTAAAAGATTAATAGCAGATGTCGGCATCAGCTCTTTTTTGTTCTCTTTTTCAGAAGTAGGGACATTTCCCAAACTTGCTTGGTGTTGTTCGTTCAAAAGTGTTGTACACAATTTCATTCATAATTTCATAAATATAATCTCCGTCTTCTTGAAGCCAGGATAGGGCACAGCTACCGCAAAGCATGCTTCAATTGTTTTTCTCTAATTTCTGACCATGCCGATTGATTGAGCCAGATAGCTTCAAAAATGTCAAAGTTTTCTTTCCAAAACGTTTGTGATCTCATCCTTTAGGAGAATAGGAAAACTTCAAAGCACCAATGAAACAGCGAGATGATCCGTTGACTGAAGTACAGAAGTAGTATTTGAAGGCAGAAACTGAATTGTCAACCAGGAAAAAATCTATCAACAAATGATCTTGAACTTTGGGTGGCCCGATGCAATTTCCAATACCATCATTGCTCTGAAGGTAGTTTCTGATGCTTGGGTGCACAAATTTTAAACAGCCACTCTATGAAAAGAGCCTGAGTGAAAAAATCGCATTTCATTTGAACAACATGGTACATTACTTGTTGTATTACAGCACAAAGTCTACTAAGAAGTGCTTATGTTTTAGGAATATCTCATTACTAAAGTCAATGTAATTCATTAAATATCAGAGCTTCTAGTTTGAACTGGACTACCTCAGCGAACTAGGGTAAAATTAAATTAATGTATCACTCTATTTTTCTATACATATCAACATATTTGCATCAAATTTAAAAATTGCAAGTCAATACTTCACAATGATAAATATTTGAATAAAATATTTGCTCTCCTAAAATTTTACAATATAGCATTTTTTACGGAAAATAATGTTAAACCCATTATCCAAATAAAGCGAACAATTTTTGCAGCGTTTTATGTATATTTCGAACAAAACAAAATTCAATAAATATTTTATGAACATTTACATATGTACATACAATGTTCGTTTGAGGTACATTACGACGATTTGAATTCAACAAATGTACTTTTTTGTATACACTATTGCTTATTTATTAGAGTTATGTATATATTGAATATAAGCTTTTCAAGAAACGGAGGGAAATGCTTTCTATTATACCGTTTGTATAGGTACATAACGAAAATACATTGAATTGGCTTTACAGGTATATTATATTACGTGTCGACACTGTTATTTATGATTCGGTTCGAATTTGAAAGGAGGAAACCGAAGAAATAAAATCGCTTAAATTTATTTAAAGAGAAATGCAATCTTCAACATTGTCGTGTAGAAAACATATAACAAAGTTGTTATTCTTAAATTTCTTTGGGTTTTAAAAAGGAAACTATTCCACAAAGTGCTACTAACAATTCCTGTAGATTCTATTTCTAAACCAAACAAACTCAGATTACGAATCAATACACTCCGACGTCAAAAACAGTTCTCAAGTGTTCTTTCCCTCGCTGAAATTAGAAAAGCTTCCATTAACGATAAAGAATACGAAGCTGTAAATTTGATCGCGAAACACTTCGTTTTCTTAGACAATATCCTATTTCCTCTTTTCGACGAAACTCGTACACAACCAGTGTAGAATAAGGATCCGCTACTCTCTAGAAAAGAACCGCTTACGATATCCGTCGGATGACTAATCCGAACGTCTTTTAACAAATAAACACCGGTTTCTGGTGTCTGCAGAGTCCGAAATCGCTCCAGATGCAGGAACCGCTCGCTTTTGCTCCTCCAACACTCGAACCAGACAACTGTTAAAGTGCTATCTGCTGAAGTTTCAAGTATCCGTTCACTTGTTCCCCCCTAAGTTTTACGTCTGTCTTCCTCGTATTGTTATGCTGGTAGTGTCCTACTTCTCCCGTGCTTATCTCCACTTCATGTCCGAACGTTAATTCGGTATGGGGGTCTCGAGATACTAGCGTAGCAGTCGTATTATTATGCTACTTCGAGTTATATGGAAGTTTTTGAGTAGTAGCGTCTGGAATAAGGCCGGTGAAGCTCTGCTTTGCTCATATCCTATTATGGCCGGCTATGTGTACATTCCGTTGATTGAACGAGCATTGGAGAGCTTGTGTGTATCGTACATATATACTGCATAGTTTAGTGGATATTGGAGAACGCCAAATCAGATGAGTTGGTATAGGTAAAGCAATATTTCCCATATTTTAGAGATATTGAACCTCTTGAACGTTTAATATCTACGTGCAATATGAGATACGGTTATAAGAGACTAATAATCCGTAGGAACTATCTCTAGGTAATAAGATCTTGATGAAACTACTCACCTTGCTTCTCACTAATATTAAGCTCATTAAAAATCTTTTTGAACTTTTCCAGCATGTTGACTCAAATCTCTCTTCCATTTAAAGCCTTTTTTTAATGCAGGTCCAAAAAACACGTCACACGTCTTCTTGCAATTTTGCTTCTGGTAGGTAGAGAAATTTATCACAGAGATACTTGAAACACTCTTCATTTTTTTTTATAATACTTGCATAAACTATATTATTAGGCCCAATTCGATACTTAGAAGAACCAGCAGAACTTTTTTCGGCCAACAAAGTTCTTGCACACAATGATCTACTCTTCGAGCTTTAATATTGATATCTACAGTCTTATTTACTTGAGGGATTTGATAAACTTGCCTTATTGACTAATGAACGTGCATGCCTTACTAGTCGATGGCAATGGCGATCAACGGATTTGGTTATTAACCCTGATACTGCACGATGGTGCCAGGAGTATCCGTGTACTGTTTCATTACTATCGTGTGTTCTCTTTTGTTTTCCCTCAAACCAATGAAATTTCACTTGAGACTAATCTATTTTCGACAAGTTTTTCAAATATTTTTAGATTTACAGATTGTAATAATAAAACATATAAAAAAATGCAAAAATCGTAATCTTGGAGTCAAATAGCATAATGAAGGAGATATTGAGCCAAAATACTTCCAGTCCACTCACAGACTCACAAGTTGCGGAAATAATGTCTTCAGGATGGGCAGCAAACCCTGTAAGAATCCCTAATAACTGTTATATTTAGTAGCTGGGTAATTATCTGGAAAAGAACCAGTAAGGCAAAAAAATGCATACGATCTGGCGGCACAAAAACTGTATATTAAAAAAAGGCCGATAAAAACCCAAAAAATACAAAACAAAAACAAAAAAAAAGGAATACATTTTCTGAAGTTTACACAGATTTTCTGGCATCCAGATAAAGTGTTGGATGTTCAAATTTAATTTCCGACATGCTGCTATTACATTATTCAGCGAAAAAGAGTAGTAATAGAGAGAATAAAGCAAAGCTCCAAGTATGAAACCCTGTAGTACACCACATATAATGAGTCTAAACGAAGACGTCCTATTACTTACCACTTAACCGCATCTATTAAGAAGATAGTTATGCAGTTCTTCGCACCACAGTCCAAACTGATATAATGCAGAATCGCAGATGTTAAATCGTGATTTAATATACCAAAAGCTTTCGAGTAATCAAGTGAACACATGGCAGTTAGCCCGAAATGCTCCCTAAATCCAGACTGAATGGTTTTGTAATAATTCCAATCTTCAATGGATTCACTCTTTTTAAAAACTATGTAAACATTGCGGCATAAATTTGGCATAACTCTAATTGTTTCCATCAACCACGGAGCCAGTAGTTTCGTAAACTGTGATGTCACCAATGGCTTTAGGTTGCCCTAAAATCATAAACAGGTACAATGTTTATTTCATCTATTCTAGTAGAACGTTTCACAATAAGGCTATTAATTGTTGTAATAACCTCAGAACTATCTGGTAGAGCCAGATACAAACCATTGAGAGCACTATGGTTTGTATCACAAAACAGTTTATTAAATGTTTTACCAACTTCTGTCAACGAATGTTGAGCACATTTGCAATGTTTCGTTGAAAGCAGCAAATAGTTAAGAATTTTTTCTTTTGTCTTGTGGTGTGGGCTAGTTGCAGCAACTTCTTAAGTTGTGTTTCTTGTCTGACTATCGCTGCAAATTTTATTGTGTAATTTAAGACTGTAAATGTGTTCAATTGCTTTGTTACAAGACGACTAGCTGGACTAGGTTGGTTAGCCGCCTAATTACTGCGACTATCTGCGGATCGATAGTCGCAGTGTTTAAATGACTAAATACGTGCTCAGGTAGCATAATTCCTCAGAACTGACCTACAAATCTTTATATAAAGAAATGATAACCACTTGAGCATCAGATATTCCAGTTCCATTACTTCTATTAGCTTGAAGCGCGAGGATTTTTATTGTTTAGATCAAATGGAAATAAGAACTGGATTTGAAAAGAAACTTCGACGTAGTTTCATCCACAAGGTGTCGCTAGAAAGAAACTAATACCATATGGCAAACTAAAACCAAGCAGTGAATAAATTGCAATGTTTTAACATTAAGGTGATTGGTAAGGGTTAGACGTCTACTTTTCTCTTGGAAACTAAAAAGTCTCTTAAAACTAGTCCTGCATACAAAACATCCCAAACTAGACCGTTTTAGATTATTATTCAATCCGAACGATCACTTCGTGAGTGCTACTCCCGAATTTTAACGAGAATTAGACTAGACTATCATAGTATAGGATAGCACACGACCAACGGACACTAACTCGTTATTATCTATCCGTATTATATTTGCTGCTATCTTAATCCAGTTAATCTCTCCGCAAAGGAATGCGTTAAAGTAAGTGCCGTTATCGTTTCTGTAATGAAGGTTTTAGAGCTTCCGAACTATTCCTCCCCGACCGTTAATTTTATTGCCTCCATGAGTAGTTATCCGGCGTGTTTCCACGTAATTTTATTACTTGGACATGTTTTAGCGCACATTGCGACGCAAACATTATGCAGATATTGTCGGTCATTTTGTTCTTGAGATGAGGATAAGATCGTTGGTCTTAAATTAACTCCTATCCACTGCTGTACAAACCAGCAGTGGATAGGAGTTAATGTCCACAAGAAAGGATTCGTTGCACAGATAATACGTTTAATAGATATTTGCACAACACCAAATAAGTAATTTGTAGCTGCTGTCAAACTATCAATAATACTGCGTTGCTCTCAAAACAAGAAATTATGAAATATACAGTTCCGAAGCCGAATAATTCTAGCTTAATAAATTGGGAATGTGCTAAAGACACCTAATTTTTAACGGGATCGACTTTTTTACAGTTTCGAATTCAACCTTGTTGAGATCTATAAGTTATTAGAAAATAATAGATGGGAAGTTAAATACCCATAAAAACATATTTTGTGCATACTAGATTACATAGCAAGAGCTGTGTGTAGTCTTAAAAAGCAGTACACTTTAGAAGCCCAAGCACCTTCACCCAAATGAAGTCGTGGAAGAAAACATGGATTTGCGATGAGCAGAAAAGGGGACGTGGTTGTGGTTTAGGACTTTAATGGTAATTAAATAATACCAATAAAAACAGCGCTTAAGAATGATATTCGATCGAAGACCTTTTACTAAAATTTTTTCAGATTCATTCTGATTTTTCGAAAAGACAAGCCTTCGCTCAAGGCTCTCAAAAACTTGAGTTGTAAGTGACAAAGATGGTAGCTCAACACAGACGTTTTATTTCCTTTTAAAGCAAATAAAATGTCGGTTTAATTGTGATTAATTAACGAAACAGTTTTTTGATAGGAATTCTTTTCGAGAACTCCAATGCTATCTGTCAGTAGCTTACTATAACCTTGTACCTAATGTAACTAACACTGTACAGATGGCGTTGTCAACAGATCAGTAATAATCTATTTCTACTACTCAACGGAAAAGTTAAGCTTCTAACCCTAGCAACACTTGTGTAATGCTTCAGCTTAAGGCAATAAGTCATAGTGATTTGGAACGGTAACTAGTAACTAGGGGTTGGGAACTGATAAGCAAACATCTTTGCGGATTTTGTGTTTGGAACAACTGGAACAGTTAGTTACAGATTAAGTTAAGTGACCACGTACCTATTGCTGAATAAAATCTCTATGAAGTCGCGGGGTGTGGGGAATGTGATTTTTGTCTAATAGAAATTGATGACGTATAAAACAATTAATAATCTAACGACGATTCTCGGTAAACAATCGATTTCACGATCCAGGTTTCACAAATTTCAAAATTAGACTTTTATTTATTTAAAATTTGGAAAATTAATGGATTAATAAAGAGTTGGGCCCCCTCTATGGTTTAAAATTGCCCTATATCATCTTGGCATTGCCAGAAAAGATTGTCGAAGATTATGGAAGAAGATTCCACTGTTGTGAAAGTAGTTCTTCGATTTTATATAGCATCCACATGGCGTGGCATATCTCAAGCATGCTTAATGGGTCTGTAGATTGAGCTAGCCATGGCAAAACTTCAACTCTTTATAATTAAATGTCGGTTCAACGCTTCTACAAATGACTGAACAACAGATTCCAAAATATTCTGTGTATTTTGCTCATTTAAAAATCGGTCTAGAAAAGCTAGATCAGTTTTCCGAGCATGCATAATTCCCCCCACCCCTACAATAACACCTCGTTACCACCCCGCTATGTACTTCTTACGCTGTAGCTTTGCTGCGTTGCTAGCCTAATGCCAAACTCCAAATCTGCGACTATCTGGTTTAATTCGAATCAGGACTCTTCAGAAAAAGCTATTGATCTTGAGTCTAGTTTAAGTGTCCCTAACCTCAGCTTACTCAATGACCTCGATTTTCCCGAGTTAATGACTGAAGTCCAAAAAGGCGCGTGGAATGAAGATTAGCTGTCAGGTTATGGAGACGCAATTTGTACCCTTACAACAAATGATTAATACAAGTAGATTTAGTAGCAGATTTTTTGGCCATGGACCATGTAGTAAAAAATTGTACTAGTTTGCATAATCTTCTCTTAATCATCATTTAATCCATATAGAGCTAATTAACCCTTGAGGCTATTGTCACAATAAACAAACACTCACTGGTTTATTAACCTCTCTATAACCTGTTCAACTCTAATTTTTAACGCAATCTGCTATTATGAGTCCCTTCCAAATTCCCAACCTTAAAAACAAGCATCCTATACACACGTCCGCAGAGTGGAATAGACTCGAGCGTCCTGTGCAGAAATTCGTATGCGGATAATCCACAAATAATTTCACCGCATCCGGGAAGCTTTGCGCCCTTCCGGATTACGATAGTGAGGCTGCATGCTGGAAAACTCATTACGTCTAATCTTGGTCGAGATGTGAGAGATGAAAAGACGTGCTTCAGGCGAATATAATTTTCAGCATGAACTACTGGGCGACAAAAACGGAAGTAGTAAATATTCTTTTATTTTACGTCATCCTAATTAATTTTTATATAATATCCCAAAGAAATTGACTAGGTTTGATCGTTATACTGGTGGTGAGTCGAAGGATGTGGAACTAACAATTTCAGCTGATGCTGAATTGAGAAGAAATCTACATCTCTTTGAACATTATACGCTACTGCGGTTCTCGTTATACCAGTTACACCTACCCCGATCAATATGCAAAAGCAATTTCGATGGAGAAAACATCTAACATTTCCGCTAGACATATGTGCACGAGAGAGAGAATATTTTTCCTCGTCCATGGGCTGAAATTTCGTTGTATGTAACACACACACATATATGCAAGTATAGACACCTAAAATTTTAGTTTGCACAAGAGCTTTCATTTCAGGAAAAGTTCAGTAATCTTATGTAGTGTTAGATGCCAAATGCACGGAAAATCGCTCACATAGTAGCTGGTTTTATCCGTGTATGTATGTACATACACCGGTCGCTATAAGAAGATTGCAAAATCTTCTTTCCACCTAAATCTCATGAGATATCTATTGCGCTTAGTGCACAGTGAAAATTTTTAGCTGAAAGGCGAGCAATATCATTTGCGAAATGCTGAAAGCGTGAAATTCACGTTTTATTTAAAACGTTTCAAATTAAAGAGGATTCCACACATGAATATCGGAACCTTAACAAATGGAAACTATTATTTTGTATATCCGGTATAAAATAGAGCAGGAGGTGGTGTTACTTTTATTCGATAAAGTAGAGAGGATGTAGATTTACAGCAAATATTATTATCCAAAGCATTTCAGTCAGTTTTATAGCCTACGTGTGAGTTAAAACATAGAATGATCTTTTTAGAACATTTTCTGAAGAATACATCGCGGTTATAAAGAAAAAAGCAAGTCCGGTATGTAAAGGTTTGCTAGGTTTAATATTTGAAGTAACGTTTGCAATATACTTGTGAACTCTATCAAGATTTTTTGCACAGCTCTTCTTTGAAGTGATATCATACCTATATAGCTGAGCTGTCAGTACTATAAATAAAAAATATTAATATTCAAACATAAATTTGTGAAATTGTCGAAATTAATCGTAGTGATAGGAACTCAGATAGCAGTAAATAAGCTATTTGTTCCGATAAATCGCAGAGATAGGAGTAGCTGGCTATGGCTTGGGCAGTACTGAGGTTGAATGACCATCACCATAACCAACCTTTCTAATTTTTGTTCCTCAAAACATACAATACAAAAACAAAAAAAATGTTTGAAAACGCCGAGAAATGCCACAATATAAAAACCAAAAAATATCTATAATAGGCCCTCATAGTATGTTGAATGCAATAAAAATAGATCGAGTATTAGAAGCGAACCGCGTGGTTTCGATCTTCCAGATCTCGTCAGCACAACCACAAATGCAAGATCTAATTTTATCGCCCTTCACATTCAACTTTTAATTGTATAATACCCCCGGCAGTGAACTAATTCTAACATCACTACCCTCTAGTGGACAAGGTGGGAAGCAGCACACCATAAGGTACTGCACAACCCAAGTCGTAAACAAACACCCAACATGTTTAGATTAGAAAACATTATTATACAAAACTTTGCGATCTCGGACACACCATCGCTGACAAAACGTCATTCATATCCCTGATCACACAAATAACTATTACTTATTTGAAAGTTATTGGCCAGAACTTCAAACATAAAAACAATATCACAACGGCCAGCGAAATTTTGTTGTAGAGTTTGCAGTTTATTGAAAAACTATTGAATAAAATTTTATTGTGGATAAAAATTATGATAAGATAAGACTTAACAAAAAAAACTCATTGTTTCCACCTTATATTAGGATTTGAAATGCTTCAATTTGCATGTGACATTATACCATCAACGTAGACCTTGCAAAAGATTACGTTTATCTCACGAATGAAAAACGATGAAGGAAGAAGATAAGTAGCCGAAGCTGGCTTCGTCAGAACACTCAGTTGATCGAGCTTCATCACATCAGTTTTATCATTTCTATACTCTGTGATAGTAGGCGGATGATAGGTCAGACATGCTTAGACGATTCTAGTAGATCTAGAGATGCCATTTTGAATAATATGTGCTTACATATATTGTATAGAAGGTGTATCGGGACGAGAGCAAGTTCAAATGTCTTCACTCCTAAAGGCAAGGCACACTAACTCCAACAGAAGAACGAGTTGAGATTTTACTTGCAAAAATGCTCTAAATGAATCTGTTGACTTAGTGTTAGCCAAGCAATGGACTACTTTCTTCTGTGTCAAGATAACATTACTGGCTAACAAGACCAGTTATCAGCAGGTCACATTGTAAGAGAGCCTTGATCGAACCTCCTTAAAGAAAATACCAACAAATGAAGAAGTGTAAGACATTCAAGTCAAACCACGAAGCTAACTATATCAGACTGTTAGACTGTAATTGCGCAGGTTTGTTTTGCTGAAATCCAGTCTGAAGTATCGTCCATATACACACGCATTTAATAAAATAAACAATAATAAAAAATAAAAAGAAGGATCGCCCCAAGGACGCCCAATTTAGCCTGCGAAAGTAGACATTTTAAAAACCGTATACTAATCTGACATCTAGTCTACTCTACATCTAAGTTTTACAAACTGGAATCTATCCGCTAAGTAAGAGAAAAATCAATTGGCTACCACAACCCGTATACCATACAATTCACGCTTGTCTATGAACTAACTATAGGATACACAATCAAAAGGCTTGCTAAGGTCCTAAAACACAACAAAGAAACTCTTCCTAAAATCACCCTGTTTCTCAATTATAACTTTGTTTCTTTCTAAATGTTTCCACAGTTAGTGTCTGTAATTCTCGACACTTGAACGAGATTTTTTTATGAATATAAACAATTAAACAAATCTTTAATGTACTCGAAAATACACAATATTCAAATTTATCAACTGCGTGAGTGGAGAAACAACAAACATCGCCATATGATACATGTCTAAAAGATTAGCGCTATAGGTCGACCAGAATGCCGTGGCAGTGATCAATTTTTAATGTAGCAATATAACAAGCGTGAATAAGCGCTCTCGGCTTATATACCCCAACGCATGAGCCATTAGATCCGCCTCTTACATCAACGAGCTAATCACAGCTGAGTGCTGCAAAGTCATACTTTTACCCAACCTCTCTAACTTAAGCGCAACTGCCACTGGATTCTGGTCGACCTGTACCTGTGTTCTCCACACTGAATTTCATAAACTAGCACCATATTTAGATATATAGATAGTCCCTATAGGCTAACTTTTCCAAAACTTGTTTGCGTGGTGGGACATCAATATTGTAGCTATCTAAAACTGCGAATCAATGTCCGAGTTGATGATACCATTAATAAAATGCAAGAAAAATCACGTTACCGAGGGTGGTAGCACCAAACGCTAATGCGTACTGTGACGTCAGTGATTTGAAACTTAATCAGATCATCAGTTCTTGGCAGTCAATCATCCAGTGCTCTCAACTTCAGTATTGGAATCGCGGTTATAATGCTTGAAGTATTTATGTAACATTAATTACGAATTGTCACCTGTGCGTTTAATAACTTATTAGAACGGGTCGATGGCCGCAGTGGTTAGGCGGCTGACTATTGTTGTGAGAGACCGATAGGCGCCGGAGTTCAATTCTCTGGAGGGACGGTGACATTTTTTCAGAGAGTTTAATCCCGGATCGACTTGCCATTCGCTGTTAGGAGCAAAGTGATTAACAGCGCGGTATCATAAAAGGCGATATGATGCTGTCACAAAGCCAATTGAACACAACATGCAACTAAGCACCCACCACATTAAAAAAAAATATATATATATCTCAAGATGGAAGAGACCCATCAAGAAATTTCAAGTCAGGTTACATCAACAAAACCTTTCTTCCATATTTCTCCAATAGACGTCTAAATACTCGTAAATAAAAGACAAGTAACATGGGATATTTTACGAAGTTAATTTAGATTTGCCCCTTGATCTTGGAGCACATAAAATATTACCACATTCAGCGAATAACAAACTTACAAAGTAAGTTTACTACACAGAAGATGGAAGATAAGACATATTCATTGGCTAATTTATTCTTTATTCATTCGAAATCTTATTTATCGCGGATCATTGAACACTACTCAATTCCATACCGTCTATTACATTCCCGTACATCCATATCCCTATATAAAGCACGTAGAACGCGTTCTCGCGACCATCCAAAGTAGTTTTATCGGCACATTACCGGGCGGAGACTATCGCCAATTATTCTCTAAGTACCGCTCGTAAAATTCTGACGTCGTATCGGACGGCTTTCCAAGCCACGGGCGATCAGCCAACCCAACGATCCCGAATAACCTGGGATATGTGTCGGTAGAATGAAGCGTCCGTTCTATAATATAAAAATGTGTGCCTGTGTGTGTGCGCGTGTATACGAGGGGGAAATCCCGGCGACTTTATAGCGGTACCGGAAAAACGCCGAGAATTCTAATATTGTTACCTCGTATACATTGTTTCGCTTAATCCTCGCGTGCGGATATTAACCGCATAGGAAAATGTCACCCCCTTTGATGGCTTAAAATAATAGGATCTATAGGTTAAATGATTCTTAAATAATTTTGCTTTCTACCTCAGTTTATTCCTATCTATTTAATATAATAATAATATTAAATTGAAATTCTTGTTAATCTTAGAGGAAGAGAGGATTATCTACATGCACACACATATATGATTCGCATTTTATCTTAGTAGATATAGGTTTTTCGTATACGTATTAAATTCGCTTGGATTGGTCTATGTATGTAACTGTGAATGAATTTTATTAAGGTGTCATTAATATGAATAATTCTAGAGTGATTTCAAGGACTGTGGGCTTGTAATAACAATAAACATCGGTCCGGTTAAGTAGATCAATGCGTTGCTTGTTTATACAATATAATTTTATTTATTCATTCGGTATTCGGTTGATGATGAAAAATTCCCGAATAATTTCAAAGTTGTGGTGTCATTAATGTTTATTGTTATGAATAATTCTAGTTGTGTGAGGATGGGTCATATCAATGTTAGATCGTTGTTGCCGAAAGTAAATGAAATAAAGAATCTAATTTTACATAGGAATCTCTTCGCTTAAGAGATAAAACGAAAACTAAATATCGTACTTCCCATCGTCCCGCACATTGGAACTACTACAAACAATTGCGTAATTTGACTAATTAGAGAGGAAAGCCTATTTCGAATTGTTGATCGGGGTAGTAAATCAATCTTTAACCATTTACATCTGGGACTGTCACGGGGGAAGAAAGTTGATATTCCTGATTTGTTCACAAGAACTCTTTGCTTCCAACCGTACAATCTGGTTTCAGGACTGGACATGGTTGTGAAACCGCTATTCTGTAGGTGACGGACGAGATTATTACATTCACAGATAAGGGATTGGTGACGGTCCTGACCTTGTTAGACTTTACCAAAGCATTCGACATTGTTCACCATGGTTCTCTGACGATTCTTTAGAACTTATTGGAAGCTTTCTTCATGATCGTATTCAGAGTGTTAGCCTAGACAATGCTGTTTCTGCTCCAATGTATCTTGCAAGGAAACACAGGCAAGTGATGGTGACCGATTTAAATAAAATTTGGTGGGTTTGTAGACTGATGCAGTGTAAGAGCAACGGTAACTTCCAGAGATGCTAAATCGTCCGTTTTCGGGGGTGGGGCGCCCTAAAGCCAACCCAACCTTTCGATATTTCCTTTAATATCTCGAAAACTATAAGACATAAAAAAAAGTTAAGACAAATATATAACTGTTTTATGAGTACTAAAAGATAGCGACAATAGTTTGCCTGTCATAATTTTCGTTTTCCAGAAACAACCCCCACCCCCTAAATTTTTTTTTTAAACTATTGTCGGTATCTTTTAGTACTCATAAAGCAGTTATATATTTGTCTTAACTTTTTTTTGATAAATAATAATAAAATTGGGTTCTTCTCACATTAAATTTTTTTTATTGATCTCTCTACATGTTTCGGCCAATGGCCATCTTCAGGAGATTCTAAAAATACCATGTTAGAAATTAATATTTGTGAAAGTTTCTGAAGTAAAACAATTTTATAAATTTAACTTAAATGCATTGATGTTGAAGAATGTGTTGAAAAACATAAATACATCTACAATAATACTTACAGTCAAATTGGAAGTAAAAAACAGTCAAGGTTGCTTGTTTAAAAACACAAATGTTGAAAATGTAATAAGTTACATTTAGTATGTACATAAAAATTGACAGATGAAAATACAACTGATTTCGGACGATTGAAACACGAAACTATGATATGCTAGAAAGACAAGGTTTTTTTTTTATATAACTTTAAAATATTGCAAATAGTAAATGTGAGATAAAATGTATATGGTAGATACAGCATGGTGCAAAATGAATATGTGATGTGCAAATACTTAAAAATGGGGATAATGTTATTTTCTATATGTTCGTTTAAAAGTGTGAAATTCGTATCATGTTTATGTTTTTCAATTTTGTATGCCTCAAGTAACATCATTTCGAAGCCTTTGTTCCGATTGTGCAAAAGTTTTGCTTTTTCAGGGCCACCAATTTTATGACCTGTGAACAGTGAATGTTGAAACAACGCTGAATGAATTTGTTTTTGATGTTCTTTAATTCTGGTTTCTATTTTTCTTCCTGTCTCACCAATATAGATAGCATTACAGTCATTACATTGTATGCTATAGACCCCGTAACTTTTTTTTATATGTCTTATACTTTTGGAGATATTAAAGGAGATATCGAACGGTAGGGTTGGCTTTAGGGCGCCCCACCCCCCGAAAACGGGCGATTTAGCATTTATGGAAGTTACCGTTGTTCTTACACTGCATCAGTCTACAAATCCACCAAATTTCATTTAAATCGGTCACCACCGCTTGCTTGTGTTTCCTTGTTAGCCAGGGTGTACCACCGGGTTGACTACTTAGTCTGTTGCTGTTTTCCCTCTACACCTCCCCTCCCCCCACTATATCTGCATGCACTGAAAACTCATCTATGCACATGTATGCAGACGACATTCAACTCTATAAGTCGTTCAATTGCTTCAGCGCGGTAGCTGATTTTAATTCCGATTTGGACTCAATACTTAAGCTATCTAAGCACCTTAATTTAAACGTAAATCCTCAAATCTCAGGTAATTCTATTCGATAACGTCAAAATCTGTATGGAATTGGGCAGGGTGGTTGTGAGGGTGGATGGCGCAGCGCTGCTCATTGTGGAAAGTGTCAAGAACTTGGGACTTATACTGAATAACACTTACAGGTTCCGAGAACAGATTAGCAAATGTATTAAAAACTCTTATCTAACGACGAAAACTCTTTACCCCCATAGATTGACATTAAGTGCTCGCATCAAAGCCCGACTTTGTGAATCGCTCATTCTTTTGATGTTTGCTTACTGCTCAGTTGTTTATGATCCGGCTATCGATGTCAATACCGAATTCAGAAGGTTCAGAATTCCTGCCTTCGCTATATCTTTGGCATTAGGAAATTCGATCATGTGTCACATAAGCTGAAGGATTACGGCTGGTTGAACATGCGACGCAGGCGTGAACTACAAGCTTCGTGTTTATTTCACAGGATCTCCTTTTCATTCAATAATTACACTAAGTACAATTCACTGTCTGGCACGCTCAAATCACTATCTCCCGGAGTATTTAAAAGGAAGGTTGATCCATTTATATTTATATTCATGTTTATAATCATGTTTATAATGTGTATATATTTACTACAAACTATACATATTGTGGTTCTATATGCGTATATACAGGGTGTGACATCTTTCTGGGATCGACCAATTGTGACTTTGCTAATTATTTTATCGAAAAATGTTCTATGTCTAGAATGAAGTTCTCTACAGCAAATAAATATTTTCTTATATACAGGATGTTCAGTTTTGTCTGTACGACAGGTTACTTTGTTTTTTAAAATGAAACACCCTATATATTACTGCATTTTTGAATTCTTTGATGTAATATAAGGTAATTTTAATCAACATATTCTACACTGAAACGCAACAGTTTTCGAGATATTTAGTTTCGAAAGGAAGAAAATGAATTTACTCAGAGTACTTAAAAAACGAATCTAGCCTTTCCTAGTAATCGTTTTGAAACAAATCGTGACTATTATTATAATGATACCTCAAGCTTTATTTTCTATACTAAACATTTAAATTATATTGTACTGAATGTTTTGTAATCGAGCCCGAAATTAAATACCTTTAAATGACTAAAACTCGTTTATTTCAAATGGAACACTCTGTATATTTTGATGGTAACTATTGTAGATTTTTTCTCTCTTTCGATTCCGTATAACATTCCATATACCTAAAGTTTATACATTTGAAGTTCTAAGTAATTTTGTACAGAAATCTAAAACTTCCAAACTTTCCATAAGCTGTCGTACAGACAAAACTGAACATCCTATATATAAGAAAATATTTTCCTGCTATAGAGAACTTCATTCTAGACATCTTTTACTAAGAACATTTATCGATAAAATAAATAGCAAAGCCACAATCAGCCGATCCCAGGAAGATGCCACACCCTGTATATATTTATATATGGAAGGGTACATTTATAGTTTCTAACCGACTCTTTCCAATAGCGATATTGCGATGTATGAAAAGCCGATCATAGTCACGTTAAATCCAGCATAAAGAATGTTCGGTTTATGAAAAAGCGATCTAAGTCCATCACTTGTATGCGAAAACGATCCACTGCAGTCGATTACACTGTTTTATACAAACATCATGTGATATGCAGCAAGTGTCATTGTGTTGCTTGAGTTGTTGTGAGTACCTGTAAAATCGTTACAAAACAAATTAATAACATTAACTTTGTGTATAATTTTTGTGTTGTGTTACGTTTGGTGACCAAAATACAGTTAGAATGGGTGACAATATTGAGTCTGCAGGAAGTGATAACAGTGACAATGAACCACTAATTAATTTAACACGTAAACGAAAGTTATATGGTCGCGTACAAGACGCTGCAAAGGCAATCAGGAATCATATATACGAAACCGCAAAACCTTGTGGCTGCACATTCATGCGTCATTTATGCGGTCTCATCAGTATCCAGAACGTAACAAGGAGGCGACCAAGGAAGCAAGAAATGCAGGCATATTTGAGAGATAATTCATTTAAATACAAGGTGAGGGTTGTAGATAAAGATCTAAACAGTTTAAGGAAATTCAAGTATGTCAGTCAGCTTTCATTAGCTTGCATGGAATTACAAATCGACGAATTATAACACTAAAAGGCTATTTACAACACGAGGGAGGTGCATGTCATAACAAAAGAGGAACACATCAAAATCGGCCACACAAACTTAATCAGGAAAGATTGGAGAGTATACATACTCATATAAAGAGTTTCAAAGGTCGGAAATCTCATCGATTCGAGGAGAATCGACTTTAAATGTTAAAAAAATGTATCGAATGTATGCTGAAGAAAATCGTCTGACGAAACCAGTATCTTATGAAACATACAGAAACATTTTTCTGAGAGATTTTAATATTTGGATTTGGTTACCCACGATCGGACACGTGTAGTAGTTATGATGCAATTGTAGCATCATTGGAATCAAAAACTGTGGTTCAAGCAGGCACTGCAGAAGAAGGTGTATTGAAAAAGAAACCGATGACAGTTGAAGAAACGTGAAAAAAGAAACAGAAAAAATAGTGACTATGAAGCCATTACAATGGATTATTGCAAGAACTTGCAAACCCCAAACATCACAACTAATGATGTGCACTACAAAAGGCAACTGATTTTTGTTAGTTTTAACATCAATGTACTGTCCACAAATCAATTAGTTTTTACATGTATCCACAGACCATTGCCAAAAAGGGAGCTGACGAAGTAATGTCTTTGTTGTACCATTTTTGCACTGAAGTTCTTCCGCTGAACGTAAGGTATTTGAGGATTTTCTACGATTCATGCCCCTGCCAAAACAAAAATTTCACTCTTGTAAGATTTGTACACTATTTAATCCATGGAAAGCAAAGGTTAGACTCTATCGATGTCATATTTCATGGAGAGTGACAAAAATTTCGGGTTAATTAACCAAAAGTCCACTGCAGAAGTTCCTTCTCATTGGGTCGCAGCTTTTAAAGCAGCAAGGTGCAAACCCCAGCCATGTGTATGAATGTACGCAAGAAATGTTCCATTTGTGAACGAAGTTTTTGTCACGCTTTTATAGAAAATTATGTCAATTTCCAACCAGACCAATTAACATATTGCAGTGTTCCAAGGACCACCATCGTACAGTAGCAATCAAAGAGGCAGCGTATGACGCACCAGCTGTAGAGTTTGTCATTATAACTTCTGGTAATTCAAAATTTCCTCCAAATGCTGAACCTGACGCTCTCTATCACGCTTTATTGCCAATTCCTAAGTTGAAATATCAGCAACTCTAAGAATTGAAGGCGTTTGTTTCAAAAGAACTCCAGAGCTACTATGATAACTTACCTCAGAATGATGCAAATCGGAGTGATGACGAATTTGACGTAAGTACTTTGATAACATTCAGCAACAAACTATAAATCACTTTATTTCTTTAGGTATTTGTTTTAGTAGAATATATGTTTTTTTTCATGTGAAATGTTAAATTTTTTGTTGTAAAGATGTAAAAGATTTATGCCAATATAATATACAAAGTAAAACTTATTTACAATTTATTCTATTACTGTGAACATGGTTTTAAATTTTAAAATTTTAATTACTCAAAAGTATATAAATATGACTTAGATCGTTTTTCCCCTACAAAACATTTAACGTTTTGTAATGTTGGGCAATATTGTATTGTATGTTGTTGTGGAAACATGGCCAGAATAGGTTTAGGGTATATTTTCTTTGTTGTAGTTCTATATTTTATTTTTCAAGGTTTGAGTTGTAAAGCAGGCATCGCCTGAACTCCACCTTGTGGTTTGCCATTTCCCACCTTGTCATTTACTATCTTTTGTTATTATGTTTATTGTGTTTATTTTTGTGATTGTGGCAAATAAAGACATTATTATTATGATTATTATTATTATATTCTACTTCATTTATTTTTTAGAAAGGTTCTGCGTTGTGTAGTTTTCTGTTCTTCATGAGGAAAGAATATGATCGAACGCACAGAATTCTTCATTTAGACTATTTCCTGGACATCTAAAAAAACACGTCATGGTAGGCATTATTCCCAAACAACAAAAAAACGAGCTCTCTTCCGAAAATCACCAAGTTTTAATGAAGCGAGGGTTACCTGAAAGTTTAATCTCTTCCTTTTCGCTGGAGCAAGTGACCGTAGAGTTAATTTTTTTAATGGTTATAGAAATAAAACAATTATTACAAATAATATAGTAGTCCACTAATATAATATTACAAACACAAACTTTAATTTATAAATTCCACCATATTGTTATCGACCAAAATTACCAGTAGGAATTTCTCTTAAAATTACAATACTAGCTAGTTTCCAGAAACAGTAATTTCAGCTAGACAGCAGATCTACGGCATACAGCAGCCGTACTCTATCCTATTCTATGCAGTTACAAAACGAAATGTTAGATGTGATACAAACAAAGCACACGGCAGCGCTCTCTCACTAAATGTCGGACCTATCGTCCCGTGGAACTTTGTGAGGCAACGATTAAACTTCGTAATTGGAAAATACGCGAAACGTTTGAGGTCGTCCACCACCGAGATCGCTGTAGACGACCGCGCGTTAGCGGGGGAAAGGATATATTTCCAGCAATTTCTGTAATCACGGACCGTATACACGTTTGAGCACGTTCGCGTCGAACCACTCACTCTCCGGTTACAAAATACGTTTTAAAATTTGTAATTTAAACTGTGGCGCTGGTAAAAGCGTTTGTTGAACGGTAATGTCGCAGGGACTGAACGAAGTTATTTTAACGAATTTTACGGTTTCAAGAAGGCACGCAATGGTTTTAGTCCATGTTGATGTAATAATTGAGCGAATTAAAACCTTATGTATTAGTGGAATCCTTTTTAGATTATGATTGATGTTGTTTGGACAGTGGGAATAATTACGTTGAATACCTATCTAAAAAAGGACTCTACCAAACGGTATAGGTATTTATTATTTATACTCTTCGCGATTGGTACTCCACGTTTTGCTAATCTGTTAGACCTGGGATAGTGACATCTTGAGGTAACGAACACAAAATCCCATTCTTTAGTAAAACTTCGAAATAAGACGCTATTAAAAAGCATATTCTTTAAGAAAATCTTAAAAATGTTTGATACTGCAGACTTCTCAATTCCAAAATCCCTAGATAATCCTCGCACGGTACAGTGCGGATTTTATACTGCCGACAAAATTATGTCTTGTTGAATATTTTCATTAGTTTTATTCTACCTTGCTTTGGTGCATCCTTCACATGTCCTAATTCTCTGTATTTTCGCTCTATTCTGTTTACCGTAGATTGCGAAATAGGTTCACGATCTGGGTGCATTTCATGAAATAATCTGCATAGCTCTTGTTGTGTCCGCATTCTGTCGCCAATACCAATCATCATTCATATTTCAATGCTTTCACTTTTGGTTAAAGGTATTTTGTAAAAAAAACTTACAAAATATGATAGGATAAATTGCTTAGATAATTTTCACGTAAACGTACCTTCTTTTTAAGTATAATAATACAGAAATGTACTTTAATGTTTCTGACAGTTTTGACGTCAAATGAAAAAAATTGAAAAAAAAACTTACAGACAATAAAAAATACGGCTTGGATAACTAATAAAATCTGTTACATGCAGTGTTAAAAATGATACGTGGTGTTTTTTAATAGTTTAGCAAAGTAGTTGTAGAATAGTACGTAATTTCATTTAAGGTGTAATAGTAATAGTAATAGTAATAGTAATAGTAATATCTTTTTATTGTCAAGAGTTGATAAACAACATAGACATTGTCAATATATACAAATAAAAATACTAGATAAGAAACTGACTAGACCTAATATATATATATATATATATAGAAAACTTGCGATGTGAAATAAATCAGTTTTGACACTGAAGGTTCTAATATTGTTTAATGATGTAAATTACTGTTTTTATTGAAAATAAAAACTAGAATTTGGGTTTGTTAAATAAAAGACGTCTAAAACTAAACTACGTCTTTTATTTAACAAACCCAAATTCTAGTTTTTATTTTCAATAAAAACAGTAATTTACATCATTAAACAATATTAGAACCTTCAGTGTCAAAACTGATTTATTTCACATCGCAAGTTTTCAATTTAACATGGGTTTCTACACTGATATTACCAAGGATTACGGCGCCAACACCACCAAGGCAATGAAGGATTGGACAAACACCAACAGGAAGCTAGCATCATTTAGAAACAGACTGGTATTCCTCAAGAAATGCCGAAAACATTCAATCTTTCCACCACACATCATTAATAGCTTTAAATCAATACAATATTGTTCAGTCGGATGCAATGCTAAACTTATTAACGATTCACACAAGATCATGCATAACTTCAAAAATCGTGTTCTCAGGTGGGAGATTAATAATACGCACACCCACATTAATTTTCTGGTCGATAGAAGGGCACAGCTACTTTTGCAAATCAAAGAAATCATCCCCACAGGTATGTACAATACTTTCAATAACTTACAAAAATCGAACTACAATAAAATTTTCCAAAAGATCAAAAACACAAATCTAAAAAAATTCTATAGACTCCAAATTCAAAATAACCAGGTCTCTAATACCAATAAAAATATTAATGCTACTAATCCAAATTATAGCACATATGGCTCAGACAATCTTCACACAGACACTACCAACATTCACAATCACCCATCACACACAAACATACTCACTAATAATACCATTTACACCAACACTACTCAAGAAAAGATGTTCCCAACGGATAATTCCTTCTTCAAAAACCTTACCGATAAACATATCCCTCCAAACGTAGTGGAATTGCTTTCCAAAGGTCCCAAGTTCTCTTTACCCATTAACAATGCCAATATACCACTACATCGTCTCTTGGCTGACTGTGAGGACATTCTACGCGAACTTCAACCAGAAGACAGAGACAAATACAGAACAGAGATTGCCTTTCATACCAGTCTCTTTCTTAAATCCACCACTAACCAGCGTACTGACAACAATCAACTTGATGCTCTGAAATTCATTAAACAAAACAAAGACATTATTATCACTATTTCTGATAAAAGTAACGTCACAGTTTGTATGTATAAAAGTGATTACGATCAAAAAATGAAAGATCTACTCGAGGACCAAGATATTTATAAGAAAATAAAATCGGATCCTACATTTTCGTATGAAAGAAAAACTAATAATTTCATCAAAGATTTAAAAAATAAATATTACATAAATGATGATACATACAAAATTCTAACCAAACGTAACTCGGCCATACCACGTATCTACGGTATCCCTAAGATACACAAACCAGATAATCCTTTAAGACCTATAATAAGTAACATTGATGGTCATAGTAAAAACGTCGCTAAGTTTTTGGCCGATATTCTCAAAATTTCATTTCGTGATTTTAATGAGTTCAGAGTACAAGATTCTTTTATTTTTGCCGACAGAGTAAACAATTTGATCATACCGGAAAATCATGTATTAGTTTCTTTCGATGTCGTCAGCCTGTTTACCAATATACCCACAGAATTAGTCATCAATATCATAGAAGATAATTGGTTTCTCGTTGAACCCAATACACCTATCCCTAAAACTGATTTTCTTAATTTACTTAAGTGGGTTTTTAACTCTGTTTATTTCACATATAAAGAGGAATTTTTTCAACAAATACATGGTACACCTATGGGAAGTCCCCTATCACCCATAATTGCTGATATTGTCATGAATAGTGTTCTTAAAGAGATCAAAGGCAAAACACCCTTCTCTTTTGGTTTTCTCTATCAATACGTCGATGACTTGGCTTGCTCCTTACCCTCAGAACAAATTCAATACACCCTAGAATTGTTTAATAGTATTAATAACAAACTCAAATTCACCTACGAGAAAGAACAAAACAATGAATTACCCTTCTTAGACACCCTCATGATCAGATCAGGAGACACTATTAAACTGCGCTGGTACAGAAAACCCAGTAACTCAAACCGGCTTTTAGACTATAACTCACAATGCCCCACTAAATACAAAACCAATTTGGTATTGGCGTTAAAAAATAGAATACAAAAAATTAGCCACCCTGACTATGTTAACAAAGATCTATACACACTCTGGCACATCCTAATAAAAAACCACTTTCCACCATATCTAACTAAAAGACTTTTATTTTCTAATACTAACCCGCCAGTTGTCCCTTCTACCAACACACAACCTGCCAAACAGACAGCTGATCCCGTAATTTACAAATCCTTAATTTACATACCCTCTTTAACAGACAAAATCAAAAAAATGTTTAAAAACTCCAACATCAACATAGCACACACAACCGCCATTCCTGCACAAATCTTTTATACCAAACTAAAAAACAAACTACCCCAAGATCAGCACCATCATGTGGTATACGCGGTCAGATGTGAAGATTGTCAACGGTACTACATTGGTCAAACCAAACAAAGATGGCGTGAACGTCGCTGTCAACATAAATCGGATTTCAAAAACCCTAAAAAATGTGCTTTAGCAGCCCACGTTCATAATACCAAACATAATGTCAATTTAGACAATCCAATATTTTTATTTAATCAAAATAATTATAATAAGCGTTTGTTCTTAGAGAATCTCGCCATCAGTAAAACCACTAACAATCTTAATACTAAAGAGCAAACAGCGTCCTTATCTAATATCTATTCTGGTATAAAAAATTACATTAATATTAAATTGCCCTGACCTGTGTTTTCAATTGTAAAAACCCCTGTACATGCATAAATTTCGACCGGCATTGGCTGTGTCTCTCTAACGTTTTGCTCTCTTTCCCGCATTGAGATTTTTCTTATCACCCAATTTTTGCTTTACGATCATGCATTGCATTCGGTTTGTGTATCTTAAACGTTTTACAGTTTTCATTTAAAATTGTTAACTTAAAGTTTTTAATGTGTTAATTAGTGTAAACGTCTTTTTTAAACAAAATTTTTAAAATAATTTTACCACATGTCAAGAAAATTTCACTGTGATCGGCGCATACATTGTCTTTGGTTTATGCTAAGATGTTGCAATGTGCTTTTCTTGAAGGCCATTTCATTGTGAAAATTTAACTGCCGGCCAATTGTAAGTTTTTTGCCCAGACTTTATAATTTTTGCGAAAATTTTATAATTTGATTTCTCCGTAATGCAGGTCTGATGAAGGAATAAATCATATTTCCGAAACGTCACGAGGCTAAATACGTCTTTTATTTAACAAACCCAAATTCTAGTTTTTATTTTCAATAAAAACAGTAATTTACATCATTAAACTATATATATATATATATACACAACAATAAAACTAGTGAATACAAACTAAATAAACCACACGTAAACAAACAATATAATATTCAAAGGAAGGCACACTAGGTCACGTATTCATCCGCGGAATAAAAGCTATTTTCATATATAAAAGACTTTAGTAGCTGTTTAAACTTATTAATCGATGTTGCCAGTTTGATTTGCGGTGGTAATAAGTTAAAATAGATTACACATCTATAGTACGCACTGCGCTCATATAAGACAGTTTTGTGGAGAGGGATGCGCAGCTTATCGCGTCCACGTGTTATCATGTTACTGTATATGTCACTGTTCCTACAAAACTGCTGCTCGTTACGTTTACAAAAAATTAGCAATTCATACAAATAAATAGACCATAAGGGCAGGATATTTATGTCTTTGAATATTTGTCGGCATGAATCTCTAGATGATGCCCCTACCATACACCTAACAATTCTTTTCTGAAGAATAAATAGTTGAGCCATACAACACGACGAGCCCCAAAAAATGATACCATATCGCAATCGAGATTCAACGTATGAAAAGTAAAACATTCGCACAGTCGCCATATCGACAACTCCTCTTAGATTTCGTATACCGTAATACGCCGAGCACAGCACTTTCTCTAGCATAGAACAATGCTGCTCAAATTTAAGATTACGGTCCACAATTAAACCCAAAAACCTGAAGTATTCGCTTTCGGCAATTGATCTCCCGTTACACCTAATATAAGGGCTGCTATTAATCGACGCACCAGCTCGATAGTATATCAGGCCAGTTTTATTTCTATTGAGAATGAGTTTATTACTATCGCACCATGCATCCAACGCAGATACAATACAGTTAGCCCGATCTGAGGTCTGATCCACCGAAGAACCAAAAATCACGCAGCTTGTGTCATCAGCATATTGCGTCAACAAACAGGAATGCAAAGATATATGTTGGCACAAGTCATTAACGTAAATATTGTACAATGTGGGACCAAGAATTGAACCTTGTGGAACACCAGAATTTATGTCAACCATTGCTGAATAATACTGCTTCTGAATATCACCCGCACAACCCCAAACTACAATACGTGAACTGCGATTTGTCAAATAAGATTTAAATAAGTTATAGGCAGTGCCGCGTATCCCATATGCCCACATCTTCGCCAATAGGATTTCGTGATCGACGGTATCAAAGGCTCTCGAAAGATCGAAGAATAATTGAAGTACGGTATTTCCCGTATCAATTTTATTATAGACTTGAGTTAGGCTGTCATAGATAGCGTCGGATGTCGACTTACCGCGAATAAACCCAAACTGCCTATTTGTAGTTATACTCATACTCCCAAGATAGTTGCAAAGTCTCGTATTTATGACTTTTTCAAAAATCTTCGTAATTACGCAAGGAATTGCAATAGGTCTATAATTTGTTGCTTCAAGTTTACTGCCCTTTTTATGTACAGGAATCACCTTGCTGATCTTTAAATTATCTGGAAACTTTCCTATAGATAGGCATGCATTTATAACATTAGCTAAAGGTGATGCTAAATATGGAGCGATATACCTAAATATAAAACAAGGCATATCATCAACACCAGAGGAGCACTTGTTCGAGACCTCCAACAGTAAACGCTCAACCTCAAAGTGATCCGTAGGAACAAGATATAGACTACTACCTGTGTCTGGTGGAATAGCTGCTGCAGTCCTCGGAACAAGTTTGTCAAAGCTATAGAATGACTCAGTGAACATCTCACACACCTCCTGCGGATTAGATATACAATTACCGGTCGTGTCACACAAAGTTATGTATTCCGCTTGGTTATGGGTGGGTCTTGTTATTTTTTTAATGACATTCCAAGCTGCTTGACTTTTGTATATTACGCTTTGCTTGACTTTTGTATATTACGTTTATTGTTTATTATTTTGTAAGTAATTTGAAATTTTTGTATTTTTGCCCACCCTGTATCAATCTGAAGCAACGTGTTATACATTTTTGGAATCAGTTCATCAAGGAAAATCCGAAAATTGAAAAAAATGAGGTGTTCTATAAAAAAAATGGTGATGACGTCATCACCATTCAACAGTAAATTAAAATCAAAAATCGACTACTAATTCTGGATCATTATAATAATTTTATCTTTAATAATAGTGGTGTCTCGGCCAATGCTGTAACAGGTGAGACCTTTGCGTTAGGCAGGGGTTCAGACCATCTTTAATCTAATCTCTTTCTAGGGCTAATATCCTACTGGCTGCGACATTGTGATGTGTTAGTGCTACCGGGAAGTCCGGACTGTTGCTTGTCTGAAATCTGATGCACCAGTACATGCTGAGCTTTTCTGACGGCGACACGTGGTGGGGATCAATCAAGGTCCAAGCTGATCGTCTCCGCCAGGATCGTGTTAGACAATTTATTGTTCTACCCTTTCCAGGGTCTGAACATCAGCTGAAAAGCGTAGTCATAGAGCGATGGATGTTGTTGATGGTGTTGCGGATGATCCAGGGGGAAGGAGGGGTTGACGATCATCCTCAGAATTTTGTTCTCTTGAATCTCCATTCGTTTCAGATAAGTCTTGGCAGCACAGACCCAGGACAGCACTCGCTAAGACGGAAGAAGACGCAATAGATTAATAGTTTGAGTTTCGAAGGAAGAAGACTCCTGGTGCACAAGAACGGATAGACGATTCGAAGCAATTGATGACCTTACTGACATGCTGACGCAGTGTCAATTCGCTGTCGAGAATCAATCCGAGATAGGTAATCGAGGTGCTCCAAAAAGTGGGTAGTAGTTGACGTAGCTTAATACCTCGTTTCATTCAATTTAAGGCGCCGTCTGGCGGACGAGTGCCAGATTTCATTAAAACTGTGCTGAACACGATGGCACACCAAGAACTCGTTAGTGGATTATGTGAAAATAATGCTGTCATGCACGCATCTATCCAAATGTACGCCTTGAACCCTGTGAAGGTCATGGATGAATATCAAAAAGAGCATTGGGTCTAGGAACCAGCCTCCATCTTTAGAAGGGTCTGTCTGCATTTAATAAACCTCTTCACTATTAACGTACTGATTTCACCAATTTTCTTAACCGTGTATTCAGTTCCGCTAAATTAGGAATAAGCGACTATAGATCATGCTTATTAATTTTGTACAAATTTGTTCGTCAAGATGTTCTTCTTCATGTTCTAGCAGCTATTCTTAAACCATTAAAAGTTGGGTTGGCTTTAATATATTCAAATATCTGCAAAAGTCTTTTCTGGAAAATTGTTGATGCAAAAGTTACATAATGATATTAAAACAACACCATTCTGAACTTTCTTCAAGGTTCTCGTTTGGTTAAAGCTTTGTTAAAATCTTTTGCGTCTAAACATAATCTCAACTTGTCATTTTTTTCTACTATGACTAAACTGTTTAACCAACATATTGGAGAACCAACTTCTGCAAAAATTGTACCTCCTTCTAACTGTACTAAGATACTTTCCAAATGAGTTGCGTAGATGAGATCACCACGCCATAAACCACACCGTACAGTTACCTTCAACGAATGCAAAGGCTTCTACTTAATTTGTTGCGGATTGTTTGCCCACCAAAAATAACAATTTTGCTTCACAACATGTCCACTCAAGCAAAAATGAGCTTTATCTGAAAAGTGGATTCAGTAGCTTGAGTCAACACAATTTTATGTATCTCTTTTTTCTTTTAGTCTTCTAGATCTAGTCTTACTTCACATTAAAAACAAAACTGTTTAGATATTAATTTGCTTTGCAACACCATTAAAAAAAATGCTGCTGATCTTATTTACAAATCGTTCTATTTCGCAAATTTTATTAATGTCACATATTTTCCCAAAATATTTAAAGTAAAAGGTGGATACATCAATCAATCCTCTAGAACCTGTTCGAAGATATCACGTATCCAAAATCCCATTAAATTAAGTGCAGACATATAACATCCTATATTTAGCAAAGACCTAACTTACCTTTTATAGCAGAGAAAGGGCGGGAAAAATCACGAGTAACTTTATAATAACATTTTACACGGCTTCTAAGTGTTTTCCATTAAAGTAAGATACAATTACCAACAATTTATGTAATAAATACAATCCCCGGTCTATGTTTGGTGTCACATCACCCTCTTCCATCAGATTTACGATAATTTTCCCCCAACCAGCGAGCGCACACTTTACTTCCTACAACGTTTAATTGTTCTGGTAAAATTTTAATTTCTGACGTCATTTCCGGTGACAGCCACGATATACATGTACTGTTACGGCAGAATTTCCCGGCAGCTTACAGTAAATGTTAACTACAATGGACAGAATTGTATTTTCTACCGCTGGATATTTCGCAGTGGTAAACCTGCAAACCTAAACGATCTAAACTGTGCAAACACACCGTCAGCGTTTGCTAAACCGTTCACGAACGCTGGCTACGTATCTATGCAGGTTGTTGTAGAAGTTTGATGTAGTCGATTAAACTTCGTAATTGGTAAACATGGACAATTCCTGAAGTTATGTACAAAATAATTTCAGGCAATTAAGTTACGTTTACCCTTATTAGTTACAATCTAAAAATGCAGGAGAATAAATGCTACGAATGAATGCAAATCATTAGATTAGCCTTTAATCCGCATTCTTTTACAGTCTCAGCTGCATAATTTTCAAATCAACTTATACTTTATTGCATGCAAATCACTCCCTAATCAAGTTCTTCCTATCTGATTAAAAAGCGCATTTTGTTCGAACAATCAAACCGTTTGCATTCTTCAATTTCCTTTGGTCACAGCGCGACAGCATTCTCGAAATTCCTTCGTCTAGTTGTGTCGTCCTTTTTAGACTGCGTGCTCCTTTGAAGCTATAGATCTAATTTCCATTAACAGCAGACGTTGAAACATGGAACAATTTAATGAGAATCGTATTTTATCCGTTCGGATCCTTTTTTATTGTGTTTTGCTTTCTATTCGGTTGTCAGTCTCGTTTCCCGTTTTCCGCTTTTATATTCTTTTCCCGTCCCAGTTCGTTCTCTTTATGGTCGATTTATTCTTGTATAGGAAATAAATTTCTCGCGAGGCGAGCAGAAAAATGACTTTTATAATGTGTATATAAATGGACGGATAAGTTAACGAAGTGTTTCGCGTATATTTCGGAGGAGGAAAAACGATTTCGCGCTCTCTGCGCCCCCGCTAATGTTCGAACCAGATGCGAACGCGGTAGACTATTATTCAGCCAACTATTTTCTGTGATAGATTGCGTTGAGAGATCGACAGGAAAGTTTAGTTTCGTTGATGTGATTGGAAGACGTCTATTTGTGATTGAGAAATTAGTCACAGCACAGTTGAATAATTATGCAAACAAATGATAAAATGAAAAATAGCTCACTATAGCTAGTCTGAATTCCAAATCAGCGGTTCCGAATTGAATAGAATCAGATAATCAAATAATTTACTTTCATGGCTAATTGAGCAAGTTAAAATAAGTTTCGGAAAAAATTGGGAAATAGAGGTATCAAGAAATTCTATGCTTGGTTAAATTCATTCCTAGAAACCACAGCATCCAATTGAAAATTCGACCATTTGTATCAATGATCTAGTAATAGATTTAGGTCTTTCAAAAGATGCAGCAGAACTGTTAGGTTCCAAATTAAAAAATAAAAACCTATTATCATCTGGCATCTCATTCTCATGGTACAGACACCAAGAAAGAGAATTTACCCAGTTGTTCACAAAAGAAGGAAATTTAGTTTTTTGCAATTATGTGGAAGGACTCATGTATTGCTTTTATATACAGTATGACTCATCTGATTGGCGTCTATTCATTGATTCATCCAAAACTAGTCTTAAAATAGTATTATTGCACAATGGAAACAAATTTGCATCACTTCCGACCGGACATTCTATGCATATGGAAGAAAACTATAACGATTTGGCCATTATCCTGGAAACAATCAAATATCAGGACCATCAATGGATAGTTTGTGCAGACTTCAAAATACTCTCAATGCTTTTGGGTCAGGAGGCTATACGAAATACCCATGCTTCTTATGCCTGTGGGATAGTAGAGCCAGAGTACGGCACTGAACTAAAAGTGATTAGCCATCCCGAGAAACTTTAAAACCTGGAGAGAAAAATATTATCAATACTACTTTGCTACCACCAGAAAAAGTTTTGTTGCCCCCTCTCTATGCTAGCAGCATACGAAGCTCAAGGCTGCAAGATGAGCTTGAAGGTCCATTTTTTACACTTCCACATAGACTATTTTCCTGAAAACCTGGGAGCTTACAATGAAGAACAGGGGGAGCGGTTTGACCAGGATGTCCGTGATATTGAGAGACGGTACCAACGGAGATGGGATGTCACTATGCTTGCAGACTACTGTTGGATGCTTAAGCGGGAAACTAAAGATGGAAATCGGAAAAGGATTCGGCGAAGTATCAAGGAAAAGAAGAAAAGGTTTCATAAAATAAATAAAATATTGAATAAGTATAATATTGTTATTGGTTGTAAAAAAATATTATGTTCGGTAATTTTGAATAAACGAGTGCTTTTCATGTGATTGAATTTGCAAAAAAAAACCTTATGTGATAGAAAGAAATATCACTGAAATCAGCGCATTCTAAAACATATAATTCAGTAAAAACATCTCATGCAGCTGACAAAAAACTTTTTTTTGCAGACTTGCGTAATTAATCATTAGTATTCCTCGATAATCCCAAAAAAATCGTTGCCATTATTTTCCTGCAGAAGAGGAGATTTCAAACTTCTCGAGAGGGTTAGAACCCTTAATATGCCACTGTATTGATTCTTGTTTTAACTCTGGATCAAAATGATGGATCCAGGTCTCGTCTGCAGTAACAACTGGAGTGTTAATTAAACCTTGTCTCCACAAAGCGCCAAAAATTGTTTCATCTCCATCCTTACACATTTGAAATGGCGAAAGCATTCGTAGAACCCATGTGACACTAACTTTCATCATCCATTAATGAAGCTGGTAATTGTCGCTTCTTTAATCTTGCATTCCCAGTACTACACATTTAGTTTTTTTCAATGACATGGCAAGTGATCACGTCAACAGGCCAACTTAGATGACAATTTTGACCATTCGCAAATAATCGACTTTGGAGAACAATCATCCCCGATATGTACACCCAACACTTCTTCAACAAGAATTTTTGGAGACATATACATACATATACAAGGTGGATATTCAAATTTGTAGAAGAAACGACCTCTCTTACATAGCGTATCATATTACAAATCAAGACAAGAGATATGTCAAAATTATGTGATGCAATCATATAAGTAGTGTGGCTAAAATGGGTTTCTCCTAACCAGATCAATGATTTATATTTAATTACAACGTCACTGGTAGGTTTAAGGATATTTTTAGGCCATTCTTCAGGCATGTGCTGGAGGAGGGTGCAGAAAGAGAGGGGAAGGGGCGGACCATAATCTGTTTAGACCAGCGTTTATGCAGGGTCTGTAGGCTTCGATGCAGCTTTTGGCAGTTTAAGAGAACAATCTTGTAAAAGAAGCAGAGCGTTTTGGGCATTAATTGACCATGATAAAGATCAGATGAGATCCTTTAGACAACGAAATAGTTCTGAATGAGGTTATGAAAAGTGGTCGGAATTCTTAGACCACTTAATGGCGTGAAAGGGGAACAGGCATGTCTCTTTAGCATACGGTTTAATCATGAGGGGGTTGATAGAGCATCTGAGGGGTTGGACTCTTTGAAACACAACACGATAGCTGAGCACTACAAATATAATCAATAAAGTGAAGTGTGATCTTTTATCTTCTAGCCTAACCTAGAAATATAATTAAACACATCAGTTAATGACTGCTTCCCTTGTGATAATATAGAGATCGCTGTCTATTTCGGAGGTTGAGAAGGAAATTTTTAAAAATTGCTGAATTATCGTCGCATATCCTCTTCAGAATAAAGGGGACAAACTCTACTGAGAGAAAGATGCTCACGTAGGCTTTAGACAACTTATCCTGAATCAGTTGCATGCACTGTGTGCTTTAAACCTGCCTTAATACAAACTTGGGCTTGATTATGCATAATTGTACATATTTAAACCCACCTTTGTGTTAAGCACACAGCTTGACACATACGGCAGACATGGATATGTGTCTCGATCTGTCAATCTCTATTACAAGTAAATAAGAAACAAATATATAAATGCATATATACCTTAACTTTTGAAACAAAATTACACATCAAATATTTATTATCTAATAAGCAGTAACACAAACTCAACTTCCTGTAAGTTTACACCTAGTATCTGCAATAATAGTCGAAACGATAATTCTCTTAATAACTGCTGCGTTATCACTTCATTAGTTCCCACCAGTAAGTGTGTACTTTCCCAAACTTTTACAAAAGTTCATTAAAGCAAAAGGAAGCGCGTATAAATACATCACTGTCAAGATGACAACATGATCATTAAGAAACGAGTTGAACTCGAATAAGTTTCTACTGCAGAGAAGTTATTTTCGGTGAATGTAACTAAATTAATAATATAGATATGTCAGGAAAACTTCAGAAAGTACACGTAGGTAAAGTTATCTTGCTAAATTACTTGCACGATCTTCGCCGTTTATTAACTACTGTGAAGATATAATAATATATAATGCAGTGCTTTTGATATTATGGAAGTTCCATAGTGGTTAATATTCATAAACTTAATTATGTATCAGTAATAAAGTTTCATCCGGCATTATAAGTAGAATAGTTATGAAAGCAATATTCCTCATTTAAAACTAAAACCGATACTTTAAAATATATTAACAAACTTCACCAGACTTAATTGGCATTTTCCGCGCAATCTGTACATTAAAGGAAACTTTACAATAACGTCTGTAATCAGTCTTCTTTATTTGCACGCCAGATTGCGCGCTCAAGTGCTTTTAATGCAACAAGTTAAGGAAGACTACTGATTTAGTGGCAGTTAAAGTTAAAGTTTCAAAGTTCTACGCCGCACAATGTTTCTGTAATAAAATTAAATGCCAGATTGCCCGTGTTAAGCTTATTGCCGGATATTTTTCCCTGTTGGCCGATCCCAGATAGTTCTAGGTAAGTTTCATAGACCCTAAAGGGACATTCAGCAAATGTTAGTGGGATAGTAACGTAAGTATTATAGTTGCGTTATAAATTTGATCCCGATTATAGTATTTACTTCTGGACTGAAAATTGGGACAATATTGTCTATTTAGTTTGTAAATTAATGCTTGGTACTCATTTTATGTAATAAGTTATTTTTTGCAACAAAACAAAACAACAGAAAGTCAAAATCAGTGCTCTTTGTAGGACATTTTTTTAATTGCGCTAGGTGTTTGGTTGCAGTGAGTCCTGAAGCTGTATTACTTGTCTGGCTATTGTGTCCAAATGACTTTGTGACAGCATCATACCGCCTTTTATAATGGCGCGTTGTTAATCAGTTTGCCCTCAATAGGGAATGGTAAGTCAATCCGGATTTAAACTCTGTGAAAAATGTCACCATCACCACAACGATAGTCAGCCGCCTAAGCACTGCGGCTATCGACCCGTTATCCAATATTTCTTAAACGTTTGTTTTGTAAGACAATATAATAATAAAATTTTCAACGTGAACTCAATTTTAATTTGCTACAAACGCCGACAACGATACATGTATCATCAATTGGATTCAATTTTCGAACGTTGCTGACCTTAGGTTGGTTTTTGTAGAACTAAACTAAGATCCTGACACACTGTGTTATATTTTATTGCAGATGACAGGCTCTCTTGGTAACAAAGGCTTTGAAAATTTTGATATTCAATTACCCAAAAATTATAATAACCTCACAATGTAAATAATAAAAAATGTTTTATTTAGACTTGGTTGGTTAACATATTTATGATTACAATATAGAATATTTTTGGAATGCGTTCAATGATTGTAGTTTTTCGCACTCCACTCACAGGCTGGTGGCTGGTAGCATCTTTACACCTATATTAATGGTTTTTGGAATTCTAGAGTGCTCCATTCTTGGTTTGCTTTTTTTCGAGTTGAGCATGAAATCTTGCTTCACCCATTTTTATGTTAAAGATATCCAACCAACCAGTTTCAACATAAAAATTAATTTTCAGAGAGTTACTGCTATTAATTGTGTTTGGTTCGGATAAAGCCAGAAAAAGGGCTGTGAATAGCATTGTACTATTTGTGGATATTCATAGTGTCAACTTGAAGTTCCTGCCACCCTCAAAATTTAAAGAGAAACTGAAGTTGCTGTCCTCCTTTATAGCGCACTTTTAATGATGATTTAGGTACTGATCGCAACTGGTACAAAAATTATTAAACACATCATTATTACCTGCATTTTGTCTGTGTTTATTGCATACTACAGATAGCCTACATTTTTCACATGCCGTACGATCTTCTTCTTCATCTTATTTTTCTAGGATAAGCTTCTAACATAGGCATGCTCAAATATATGGCTTCACGATGTGTAGTCCAAGGTTGAACACCAACTCTCGACTACGACACTTTGCACCTTGATGTCGAGTCAATGAATAAACTGGGCCAGTATTCCAAGGAAGTCCAAAAGGTTCTTCAATTTTCTTGAAATAATACATTGTTGATGCTAACAGAACCGAGTTTGAATTTTTAAGTGTAAAGCGGACTAAATTATTTCTGTCATGAAAGCCAACCTGTCAAGACGTTATAGGTTTCTGTCTAGTAGACAAAAATTGTATACTTTTCTCTGAGTGTTCTTACAATCGTTAAATTGAAATCCCCTAGCATACTATTTGCTAATGATATGCATATATGTAGTTGATCCAATTAAGCTGCGTCTTAGCGAAGTTTCTCGCACAGCTCCTTGAGCTTAGCTCGGCTACGAAATGCACGAGAAACCTCAGCACGTCAGATAATCACGTGTTTAACGTAACTTGTGTAGCCGAACGAGCTAAGCGTAAAGGTCGTGACTATATCACTGTTTTGATTTCGCTGAAATTGATGGAATTGAAAATTAATCGAATTAGTTGACCGAAAAAATATAGCACAACACTCTCCTTCGTTGTGGATTTATGATTATTTCATGAGTACTTCAAAAAGAAATTTGGTTTTCAATTTGATAGGTTATGTTGTTGTTTGTATTGAAACGCTGTGCTTGTCAAATAACAGGAGTTCGCTAAGACGATATACAAAAAATTAGCGAAGCTGAGCTGTGCTAACGAGCTGAGCTAAACGAGCTTTCCAAAACCACTAGGACGCACCTTTATCCATGGTTCCTGTACCACGTATTCTGAATGTTGTGCATAGTTTTCTAATAAACAAGAATTTATCATTATTTATCATCAAACATTATGCATAATAGCAAAAATTTGAACCTTATTCAGGTAGTCTCATATTTTGACCACATTTTGACTGTACTCAAGTGACCATCTGTCCTATTTCCAGCTATATACTACAGACCAATAAGTTCTTTTATTTCAGAGTTGTTTGTATCATCAATATACCAAGATTTAGCCACATATTTTTTGCAATATCTTTGATTGTATAATTTAACTAGCGTAGTAGATCATTTCATCGGAGAAATATAAGTTCCAACTATAACGTTTTGAAGGAACACTTCATGCAGCTCCTTTTGGATCATGAATATGCAGAGCATTGTTTCAGACGGTATAACAAATCTCAATGGCGACTCTCTATGCTAAATTTATCCACTCTTTCCCTTAATTGTTTCCTATATTGCTTCCAATGGCTTAGTTGATTCTTTTTTTAAATATTTCACTACCATTTTCTCTTCTGAATCACGAATTGTTTTTCAAATTTTATTGCGCAACTTATATACAGGGTGAGGCATTAGTCCGTCAAAGCTCAATATATAGATTAACATTGCAGATATCAAGAAACGTTCGGTACAAAAATCATACACAGTCTTAAGTTACATATTTTAACATTATTTTCATACATACAAGGTGTTTTATATTGCCAGGGTCAACCAAACATACATTTTCTTAAATGGAACATACTATATATTATTTCAAGCGTATCTTTCTCATTCCTTTGATATAAGATTTCATTAAGTTATACCGATTATTTCAGAAGTTATGGTCAATTTTGTTTGAAAATCATTACGTGTTCACCGTACTGCGTATTCCATGCGAAACAGTTTAAAATTACGTTTTCACTGGAATAACTTTTTTATATTGTTACAGTGTTATAGCATCGCGATATTTTGCCAATATTGCAAAACTGTGTACAGGGTGATTCAAAACACAAATGCATTATTTTCTCATTTTATTTAAATGGATCACCTTGTATTTTATATTATGAAAGGAAAGAACACTGTATATACTTTCATTTTTATTAACCACTCCCTATATCTAAACTCGTTAATTTCTGAGATCACCTTCTTCCCGACTTCAGGTCCTTTCCCTTCCTTTGCAACTTTTCTTTCTCCTTGCTTGGAATCATTTCCTTTAGTCTTCTTTTCTTTCTCCTTTTTCCTTTCTCACTTTTCAATCTTTTCAAATCTTTTCAATCCTCAAACGATTTTCCTTCATCTGTCTATCTAATTTTCAATCTTCTTTTTCAAACTTTTCACTTTCCATCTTTTTGATGTTTTTCTTCTTTTCTAAAGAACTTATTTTTTCTTCACCTGACTTTTTCTTCCTCAATTCACCTTTCAAAAACCAAAAATGTCCTCTTCTCTAGTTTTTTCTAGACCTTCTATCCATTTATTATTTTTATTTTTCAAATCACGGTAACATGTGTTGTACGTATAATTTTGACAATGTCATTCCTAAATTTACAATGCTTAATATAATATTCTAACTAATTTGGATTAATACCGAAATAACATAACACTACATACATATTAATACACGAGAAATCTTGCCCCAACAAAGTATTATATTATAGTCAAAAGTAGTCAAAAGGCTGTCAAAGAATACAGTGTAAAAATAAATTGCATCCATACCATATACAGTTGCATTGTAGCCGTTCTTCAAATAATATTTCTGAATATTTCTATATTAATGGTTTGGATTTTTTGTTTCATTTTGTTTTACATATCATTTTGTGTAATTGGTCGTATTTGATATACAAAGTAATTCACATAACGCCACACGTAAAAGTAACGTTTACGTATCTCTAAACATCGTGCTAACCATGTAACTGATCTTCCTCTTTGTTGTCGAATAACTCTTGATGCAACTACACATGATATGGATGCAATTTCTTTTTACACAGTGTTTTGTGACAGCCTGTTAACTAATATCTTGTTGGTATGAGATTTTTCTTGTTGATTGTTCATAACTGAAAAAAATAATGTAAAATGTAAATCGATCACTCGAAGAACGACGACAACATTGTTTCATCTTTTTGGTGGACATTTTGAATATTTGTTGTGAAATGTGTTATATTGCGTACTTTTGGCTGAAATCGTTAGAAATTAATTACCGGCACAAGTTTAACATTTTGTAGTTGCGTTGTATTTAACAAATTTATCTCAATTTATGATTTAATAGCTTTCTACTATAATTTTTTTTTACTATAATTTTTTCATGGCTAATTTGACATATTACAATTACTTTGAAAAAACTCACCTTTCATTACTAAAATATTAAATATCTCAGAAGTTAACGATTTTAGATATAGGGAGTGGTTAATAAAAATCAAACTACGTACAGTGTTCTTTCCTTTCATGATATAAAATACAGGGTGATCCATTTACATAAAATGAGAAAATAATGCATTTGTGTTTTGAATCACCTTGTACACAGGTTTTGCAATATTGGCAAAATATCACAATGCTATAACACTGTAACAATACAAAAAAGTTATTCCAGTGAGAAAATAATTTTAAGCTGTTTCGTATGGAATACACAGGACGGTGAACACGCAATGATTTTTAGACAAAATTGACCATAACTTCTGAAATATTCGGTATAACTCAATAAAACCTGATATCAAAGGAATGAGGAAGATACGTTTAATCTAAATTTGAAATAATATATAGTATGTTACTTTCAAGAATATATGTCTGGTTCACCCTAGAAATATGAATCAACCTGTATGTGTGGAAATAATTTTAAAATATATAGCTTATGACTGTCTATGATTTTTTATGTACATAAAATTTTTTGATATTTGCAATATTAATGGATATATTGAACTTTGACGCACTAATACCTCACCCTGTATGTATGCAGGGTGCTTCATTAATTATCTGAAATATTTCAACTGTAGATACTGCGTGTCAAATAATGGCCATTGACCAAAAATAGCCTCATTCAAAATCGCACCGCTTTTGAGATGAACGTCTTAAAAGTTCCAGATCTTTAAACTAATCTACTTGTACGACGAAAATAAAATTTGGCATGGCGATTTCGTATTATTAGATGCTTATTATGGTGGAATTTTCCGAAATTGGCGAAATTACATAAAAAAAATATTCCCTTGTGTTAACATAAATAGAATTTTTTTGTTTTTTGATTTACAAGTACGTTAGCATCACCTACTAGACCAGTTAAAATGCCAAGAATAAGGTCCTCTTGTATAAACTTCGTATTATGTCTGGTTTTCGAGAAAAACGACAAAGTTCGGAAGGATTTGCGGCTAAAAACACTCAAAGTCTACGTCACTGGCGGAATTGTCATCTTAGGACAATTTTTCGATGATTCTTCAATACTTCCTATGTAAACAAAATTTTTTTTTCTGGAACTTTGAAGACCTTCGTCTTGAAAAAGATACGATTTTGAATAGAGCTATTTTTGGTCAATGGTCATTATTTGACACACAGTATCTCCAGTTAAAATATTTCCCATAATTAATGAAGCACCCTGTATGTATATAATATAAGTCATGGTAGTAAAACTCTTGTACCACCTTCCTTAGATCTTCCATATTTTTACTAGAGAAACCTACATTAATGAATTATAAAAACACACCTCCCATTAAAACGAAACCCCATCTCGCGAAACCGACCCGAACAAATAACATTTTATGTTAGACCGTTGAAAAATCGTAAAAAAATTTCACGGCAAAAATTCTTCTTCTTTCATCTTGATGACGATACACGAAGATATTATCCGAGCATCTCGAACAATCGCCGTGTAAAAGCGGTTGACCCCAGAAACAGAGGTGGAACTTATAGGACAACGTAAAACATTAAAAAAAAGGTATGTACTTACTTGAAATCTCGTTTGGCGTGATGACAAAGTAAACCAGAAAAATAACGAGCAACATCTTCGTCCTCCTTTTTCGCCAACTTAATATTCGACGACTTACTTTTCCATTTAGAGTCTTTGCAGGGGACGTGTTTCACTGTGACACCTCCTTAAAAGCCCTATTTTGTCAAGGGTCTTTTCTTTTCGGTGCTTGTCCGAGAATGCCGCGACCGCCTGCAAACGAACAAAGAGTAAGGTAAGAAATTAGCATATTGTTTGTAAGAGGTTATAATTATTATAAAACGGAGGGTACGTCTGTTATAAATGTTTCGTTTACACAGGCTGTTGCTTTAATAAAATATTACAGGCTGAGGGAACAAATATTTCGTTTGTTCTTTTTTTTTACAAAAGCTTATTTAATAATGAAGGGAGATGGTGGACCTCGTTAATTTATCACAAGAAAAAAGTTGGTGTTGGTGACAAGTTGAGAATTAATAATACATTAAAGTAGCGTTTCTCAGAATAAAAGTGGCGTTGGAAAAGAAGAGTGAAATAAAAATAAATTGTTAATAAGCGATTTAATTTGGTAGCTATATTAAATTTTCAGAATACAAAATAATCTTACTAGCATTGGAATAAAATGGTAAACAATTCAACTTCACAAAAATCCCAATAATTTGTATAATCTTCTTTGTCGGCTCAAGAAGGCAATAGGATTCTTATTTCATGCAGAATAATTTCCAATCCTGCATAATGGAGAAGGCAAGCTTACGCTCTTAGCGTTCCAACGCAGGTACTTTAAAGTTGACATAATAAAGCTTTCCTTCTATACATTCGCTATCCGAACAATGAACTCCTTTTTTCTATATATAGAAAGGCGTATAGGAGGATTGTGAACGCAGGCCCACTACCGAAGTAAATTTTGTTTATGTCCAATTAGCCTTCCGGATTGAAAAGGGCAAAAGATTCTCTCTCTGCTCTCTTCCGTTTTTCGCTTCGCTTCCTTACGGAAACGGTAGGAGCGATAGAAGATGTCCGAGAATGCACACGTTCAGTGCTTCAGGAATTGAATTTAGTAGATCTAGCAGAGGAAGGATGGGACACATCGTACGGTGAGAGAGGCAGTAACAGAATTCGAGATTGTTCGCGTTCTCGTCTTTTGTTTTTCCAACCGCCTGAACCGGGTAAACGCCATCGAAATTCTTTTGTGCCGATCGGATGGGTGCAATTAAGCGAAAGATGGAATGGACTTCGATTTTTATTGGACGCCGTTGCTTGAATTCCAATCGTCCACTTTATCTTTTGTATCGTGTGTGTGTGTGTATAGGTTTGTTTTTTTCTTTTTACCTTTTCTCTTACTTCCCTTTTTATTTATACAGATGGAGTACTAAGTGAATCGTTCTCTACGTAAGAAGTTTTTGGAAGCACTTACTTTACACGTTAATACGTGTATGGATTGACCACCTACCTTATCAAGTTATTTATGAGGCATTCCAGCATCAGTCGCTCCCTTCTATCTCTGTTATGTTTGAATCTTGTATGTACTGGATATTTTCATCATTTCCTGCATGTTTTGATAAAAAAGTTATAGGTACTCCAGTGTAGCATTTAGTTACATACATATGTGATTCTAATATACTACCCGATCGATAACTAACATTAGCATACAAACACCATTAATTCTATTTACACTTTATATTTAAAACAAAATATTCAGGATATTATGGCTACTCAACAAATTACAACGCACGTAGTTTCTACATTTCATCGTTAAATTGCAAACCGGCATCCTGCGGTGGTCGTTCCATTTGCATAGAGTATTGCATTGCAAAGAAATGTAAAAATTTAGGAGTAATAAGTTGAAATATACGCGATTGGCGATGGTAGGATTGCGATACAGTTACAAAATGTGATACTGTACGTTGCGGCTTCGATTTACGGTGGTAATGTTGCCTCTCTTGAAATTATTGCTCCATAATTTACACCAAATGGTGTTTGAACGCGTAAATTATGGGATATAGTTCTCGCTTTTGAAATTTCGCATGATGGAAACATGGAAGTTGATTTATACCGTTAGCTACTCCTTTCATAGACAACCCTGGCAGTTTTATTTCGGAAATAGCATTCGTTGTAGACGAGGTAGATTTGTCGTTCAGATTATTATTCCGTCTACAGTGTTTTTGACATATTTTTAATTAACGTAGGAAAGTTTGTTTTAAATAGTTTCAACTAATAATAAACATAAAGTTAACTGCATCGGAAATTAATATTCTTGGCAAATGTAGAAAGCAGGCACATTTAACACATCTCTTATATCCAGTAGTACGCCCTATTAACACTATGGTATTTTTGGAACTGCTAAACATTTTCAAACCGCAACACAGACTTGTGTAAAACGACCGCTCCAGGTGTCTCTCAAATATAAATAGAAAACAGCATTTACTTTGCAATATCGAGAGACTGTCTAGGTTATATATAACGAGCATACAGAGGTCACCATGCCGTCTCCAAATCATATGATACGTCTGTATTGCTTTCCACTCCCTTCAAGAATAAAAACATCTAATATTTACTCGGCGTTTCATCTCTAACTTGAATATTTCTGTTTCTTGTATAAAAAAGTAGTAGTCTAGTATTAAAGAGAATATCGTGTTGTTTTGCAGAAGCAAAAAGAGAAAGGAGAGATTTTTCTTTGAATTTTATAATATACTTTTTTTACCTATCTTTGCCATTATTTTATATTGCTTCTATTTTTTATATCTCTCTGCTATATCTCTATATACTGTTCAGTATATAGAGTACCGAGATACTTGGCGACCAACAATGAATAATATATACATATATTCGACCAGGATGTTTTTTTTTTGGCAGGGGAAATATAAATCTGAAAATCAATTGAAAAATAGTGGTTGAGGATAACAGTAAATACGTAAATATAACCTGATTATTTTATAGAAGTTAAATTTGAAGATGAGGATGGAGAAACTAGGATAATGTAAGAGGCTGGCCAATATTTATTATATCAACAAAGCGTCAACAGTGGGCAACACCAGTAAGTGAGATAAACATTGAGAGAATCTTGGCCAAGAGTCAAATTCTAGAGGTGATCTTGAAGGAAGTTGTTGACTCAAGACATCCGCAGGACGATTTCGGATATTTCACGCAAAATATCAGGCCTGTCTGTATTTGTCAAACGCCAGAAATAATAAGCGAGTCTAAATCATCAAGTTGGAAAAATTGGTCTTGTTTTTTAAAGTGGATCATCAAACTGAATGAGCAGTTTTCGTAATTTGCTCCAGTGAAAAAATCTAGTGGAAAATCACTAAGATCTGATTCTAAGTTAAATATATAGTTTGATGTGAACCATCTTAGAAAGTCAAATCAGAAATAACAGCTTATGATATTAAAATATCTATCACCAATTGTGTTATGTCTATAATTTTCCATACAGAGCCTGTTGTGATTCAGAATTGAGTAAGAAATGGCGATGTAGCGACTGTAGAGCGACGTCAAATTAAACTGTTAAGATAGTAAAGTGGGATAGCAACAACATTATGCAAGTGACGTCAAATTTTTACCACGCCAGGGGGTTGGGCCGATAAAAATTTAACCAGCCCCTTAAACCTTAAGTTACTAGATATTCTTATATTACTGTTTCACAGCTCAATAGTTTCTTTTTTCAAGTACTGGGTATAATGCAAAGAATTTGGAGCTAGACAGAAACGATCTAAGCAATGCATTATACAGAATTAAAAGAAGAAGAAAAAAATATAGCAGGGATGAAACTACCAGTAAATGCTGGCGACAGCAAACGCTGTTGAAGAAAACGATTTAGCAAACTCTCGCAATTAGAGAATCTCAAATCAAGCTATCATAGTATAAATTACCTTATAACAAAGCAAGATCAACAAACTTGGTAAGTACCATACAAGAGTGTTAATTGCTTCTGGAAAGTTTTCTTGTAATTTAATTTAGTTTGGTGTTTGATGCTGAAGCTCCAATAGAAAAAACTAAATTTTTGATATTTTTCTGGTATTCAGTCAAAGTGAATGGTAGATATCACATTAAAAAGAAATTTCTGAGCATATCAAATTAAACAATACCTTCAGACCGTCGAATTTCGAAATGATACTTTGCAGATTGCATTAGAATTAGAGGGTACTAGGAATGACTCATAGTAGACCTAAGAAGTTGCAGTTTCCTGTTGTTGCCACCCCACGTATTCTATCTATATAAATGGTATAAATGGTGTTACTTTCTTAACGTTCTTTTGGTACTTTATTTAACAATTATCGACCTAAGTTATGAGACATCCAGTACTTAACGACCCCCCAACTTCTTGTCTTTTTCATCAACGTCTTCAAATTTGTAACTCAATGAAAGCTTTTCGATTATGACACCTTGTACATAGAGATCCACACCGGCTGATGGAGTTTTTCAAATGGTCTAAATCCGCAATTGGAAGTCTTTTTCTAACATTAATCCCTTAGAAGTTATTTTGAAAAAAATACAACAAATCTAAAACGAATTTTAGGGATATGTAATACTATCCATAGATGTGCGGTTTGGCCGCAACGAAGGGTGGCGCTCAATAACGTTTAACAAAGTGTACAACCCCTCAAAATTCCATTATGATCAAACCATTTACGCTTGAGCACCCTTCATTGTCAGATAGGAAAAACTAATCTGAGTAGATAGGAAAACATCGTGAAATGTAATGCTTCTGTGAGTGAGACTTTCCTTCTGAGCAAGAATGCGAACAAAATTAAAATTGTTTTGTCAGAGATTACCAATATGCTAACGACATCAACATATTGAGAGAAGTAGTGTATTGTTTAAAATTAATGCAGCACACAACGGGTCGATGGCCGCAGTGGTTAGGCGGCTGACTATTGTTGTGAGAGGACGATAGGTGCCGGGGTTCAATTCTCTGGAGGGACGGTGACATTTTTTCAGAGAGTTTAATCCCGGATCGACTTGCCATTCGCTGTTGGGAGCAAAGTGATTAACAGCGCGGCATCATAAAAGGCGATATGATGCTGTCACAAAGCCATTTAAACACAACTTACACACACTAAACTACACCGCAAGAGTTGCAGTGATAGCCAGACAAGTAATACAGCTTACGGAGTCATTGCAACTAAGCACCCACCAGACATAAAAAAAGAAACAGATCATTTAAATAAATTAAGAATAAAATCGGTTCGCTGAAGAACTGTAGCTCTTCAAACATAACATTTGAAACAACATCAGTAGATAAAATTGAGTCATTTATACAACCAAAAGACTTTGGTAAATCAATACACACTACAGCACTAGACACTTCACAATCTTCTGATTTATAGAATTCGTCCTTCAAGTTCAATAACGTGCTCATATTGGAACGTCGACTTGTAAGAGACAGCTGCGATAGCAAAGTTCCGTTTTTACAAGATATGCCAACTTCACGAGCGGACGGAAGATGATTTTGATCGACGAAATAAATTTTTGTAACAATTATGCAATGATAGCGATAACTTCGTAAAGAAAATATTTTTTCTGATGAAGCAACATTTTTCTTTAACTTTTATGTAAACCGACAAAATTATCATTATTGGGCAACAGAAAGTCCTCATTGGTTCATCGAATTTCATACGCGAAACACTCAAAAAGTGATTGTACGGTGCGGTATAGTTGACGGAAGAGTTTTAGGTCTTTACTTCTTTGATGAGACTGTCACTGGTGTAAGATATTTGGACTTGAGTAAGTAAGGGGCTACCTTGGGCATCCCCGACCACTCCTAGCTTCGCTAGATGGCGATGACCTACTCGAAACCAGGTTAAAACCGACGAAAACCAGGTCAAAACCAACAAAAACCAGGTCAAAACCAACAAAACCAGATCAAAACCCACTAAAACCATCGACAAAGATAAAGATATTAATGGGCGCTATAGAAAGAATTTTGACTGCTTTATATGTCTATAAAGATGCTACAAACACTACCTCTCCTCATTATACCATTAGCTGTTATCTAGTGTACCTGCTTTGAGCTGGCTTTGACCTAGTTTTCATCGATTTTAAGTTGGTTTTGAGTAGCTCACCGCCATCTAGCGAAGGTAGGAATGGTGGGGGGTGCCAATGGTGGCCCCCTTACCTACTGACTTAGATCTGCATCAGCGTCACCTCTATTTCTAACAAGAATTTAGAAGATTTAAGACCACGAATACGCCACCAAATTACAAACATTATCTACGGCAAATGTCATCGAAAACGTTCAAAAAGAATTTCTCAAGCGCCTTGGCTATTCTCAGATTGTGAACGGTGCTCAATTCGAATTTAGATAATTTTTTTTATGTTTAATTTTTACGATAATTTCCTTATGTAACCATCAACCGTATTTACCTTGTCGTATATGGAAATGTCTGCCTTTTCTTCGATAGATATATCTTTCAATCTCACGTAAAAAAAAAAGATTTTTTGAAACATTTCCGTCAATCCAATATAATGATTTCGTTCTTTTGAATTAAATATCCACTGGGCAAAATATAAAATTAATGTCAAGTAGAACATTAAAAGCAAAATAACATAATTACCATAATTTAATGGAGTACAAGCGTAGAAACGATGTGAACTTTCATTCTGTTATGCTTTATAAAATTAGTCGTTTGACGTAATAAATATAAAAATTCTACAAAAATTTAATAAAAAACGTAATATATTATAAATAACTGTTACGTATTGAAGAAATTGATTGTGACGGAATTGTACAGCGATAACAAGTAATACTCGTTCTCATCGAGGTCCAATCAACAGTTTTCACTTTGGATACCTTGGAAATATTGGAAAGAGGAAGGAACTTGTATAATTTTAAGATTACTTTAACATTTCTCATTAACATAATCACTTCTGCTTTCGCGATAACCACCACTTCAATAAACTTAATTCAAATCCCACCCTTTTTTATAATCCTCAATTAAAATCTGTGTAAAACACACTCGACGTGTACGCATATATAATTCAGTCGAATACGAGCCAGGAAGATGAAACCATTTCGCAACCGAAACGTCAATCGAAATAAACTGTCTCGTATTACTCTCTCAATGGTGACACCCTCGACGAACGCGTACCAAACCACGCAAAAGGTAATAAAAGGTACTGGTTTTTTTTTCCACCCACCACGTCAGTGAAATGTGCATTGTTCCATACAATCCCAATTTCCAATAAATTCTCTCTTTCGACACGACATCCAGTCAATAAATTTTCAAGGGGATGATTTTACACGCGGGGTAGATACGGATAGCGTTCACGTGACAGGTGATGTTAGGGTATATCTGCGTGAAAAAAAGGATCAGTAATATAGTGCATGGCGTGTTGCATTTCATGCTTTATTAGTTTAGGATGTAGCAATGGATTCCTTTTAGATGATCTTTTATATAATTTTTGTTGATTGATTTATGAGTGATCCCATTTTCTATCGTGAATTTTATCGGAACTTTTTAATTGCAATAATAAACATGGTTCTACATTTTTGCCTATAACTGTATATCACTAAACGTACTATTCGCGGTTACTTAAAAAATTAATCTAATATTAATAAAACCATCACAACGAAGGATCTCGAATCGAGATCCATATTCTCAACAGAAATTAATATATTTCCTGCTACTATCTCAACCCACCTACCGATCACGTCTACTTAATAAAGCTTGGGAACTATTCAAGCGTGGCACAGAGATTGCAGGAATCTTTTCAAAGAAAAAAAAATAATAAAAAAAGGGAAAAAATGTATATGTAGGATAGAAAAGAGTGTAGGAAGATCACGTGAATTTGAAACGAGGAATCTCAAAATCGAAGAGGCCGGGTTATAGGAAAGCGGGAGTACGGAGGAACCTCTTTGAACCGAGGATAGGACCGATATTGAAGCGATTTGCATTAAATCTCGCGTTATCTGGATGTCACACCGTCTTCATTTTTATTACCGCTTGATGTTGCCCCCTATTCCACCGTTCTACCAATATATATTTTCGCACTAAGGTACGGTATGAAAGATGACATAGTCCGCGCACTGCCAGCACACCTGCCTTTAAAGAATGAGAAGAAAAAAATGAATTATGAAATATGAATTTATAAAAATGTCGCAGGTGATTGAGATGGGCGTTCGGATAATTTAATGCTGAAAGAAATCGTTTTATCGGTGATGGTAGCAAAAAAAAACCGGTAGAGGACGAACAAGTCTGAGTATGCTTGGTCGTGATGGATGCTGTATTAGTATGCAGGTCTAAGGAATTACGATAATGGGCAAGAAATTTGTATTAGAAATTCGTGTTTGACTACCTTTAACACTTTCTTGCAATCGTATTGCCAAAGTCTTGTGTATATACTGACATAAGTAATGAATCTCAATACAAACATTAACTGTTCATGCTCTATAGACGGACATTTTTTCTAGAAATTAGTCAAAATTTCAATCTTATATTTTGGGCTTCTCAAAATAATTGTTTTTATTAATAGTTGGTATCTTTAACCTGACTGTCTAGCGCTATGAAACCTAATGATGATTTTTCTATATACTGATATAATGTTAATTGCGGGCCAAGCCTCATCAATCAACCCTCAAAGATAAAAAATATACTTAGCGCAAAAAATGGCTTCCATGGCACACCTCACGGTGATCTTATGAAGGGCACCTCATCTTCGTGCAGAACCAAAACCGATCAACATTTCAAGCTGAAAGTAAACCGTAGATGAGACCACAACGCCATAAAGACAATGTTGTATCCAAAGCTTAGGCAAAACTGTTGAAACAATCAGTTTATGAGCTCTGAGATCCAAATTTCTAGTTCTGAATATGGACAAGTGGTTTTTCCAATTTAGCAAAAACCAAAACGAAATTGTCCTACATTTTTGGGGAGTAAAGCCATTTTTTTTTGTTTAGGTAACGACAAATGAGTGTTTACATAAGAGCATTAATAACGTGGACATAAACCTTCACAAGATCCAAAATGCTCGTTCTGAATGATGACAACTGTTTTCGTCAAATTACCAAGGCAAACGGTTAACGAAATTACAATTTTTGGGGGACTAAAGGGACGTTTTGGGTCTGAAAATAGTAATGACAATAAAGTATTTGCAGAATAGCATTAACGACGTGGACTAGCCCAACCACTGCCCACGAATCCCAATGGAATTCCCATTGCAAGAAAATCGAAATATGTACAATAGTAGTTGATAGGTAAGTATCTAATTATTATAACATTTTTAAACAAGTTAAGCAGGTAAAAGTACTTGAACTACTTTTATGCAAATTGTGTTTCTTATTGAAGGTGATATGTTCTTCTGCACTGGTTACATTTAGTGCCATATTTTTATTTAGTTATATTCATTGCACAAGAGAAGCATATTCCCGAGTAGCAAGTTGTATTGTTGAAGAAAAGTGTTTCATTTATGGTTTCATCTGAATGTATTGCAGAATTATTTTCTTGAGATTTGGAAATTCGTTTCGTTATTTTATCTAGCTTTTGATAATAAATTTTATGTTTATTGTCATTCTCATTACCACTATTGATTCCCTCGTTATTATTTTGATCTGTACGTAGCACTATATTGGAAAGGATATTAATTCTTTTGGAGCTTTCAGCTTTAGCGTTATCAACCGTTATTTTGTTTCCAATATTTTCAATTAAAGATTGTTTCACTGGAAGGTTGGCAGTCGTATTTCTTGTTGACTTTTTTCTATTATTTTTTTATCGGCAATTTACTGTTCTTTTCTATGTTTTTTCTCTGCTCTTTCACTGCTCCTTTTCCGTTTTTTTCTGATTTCTCATTTCTTCTGCTTTCCTACCCTTTATCTCTTTCCAGGGACTATAAGTAATAATATATAGCATTCTTTCTGTATTTTTTGTCCCTTTGCGTTCTGGTGAATCGTAATAAAATAGGTATTCCCCCATAGTACTGTTTGAGTCTGCTGTTTTTTGAATTAGTTGAAAAGTTTCACTGCTAGAACGTCAAAGATGTTTCTGAAATATTGTATCTAACTGTAAACTGGCAATGTCTACATCTTCCTTTATTCCCACATTTGTATTGTAAAAACTTACATTTTGATTTTCAGAGAGAATATCAAGGGTTTGCCTCTCATCTAATTTTATATCTTTCAATTTCACATTATTTTCAGGTGCATTATTCAAGGCATCTGTATTAAAAATTTCAACATTTGTCATCTCTACCATCTCTGTCCTTATTTTCTTATCATTCTTGTTATTTAATACCGCGCTCTTCTCAGTTTCATCAAGTTCGTTCTGGTAAGCTAGCCACAGGTTGTAAGTGGTGTTTAAATCATCGTTTTCCTGGCTGGCGTCATAATTTTGTTGTCCCCTATAATTTCCTTAAAACGACCAAAATCTAAAACTTTGCAGTTTTTTGGCTCGTTTGATTTTGTTGAAGTACCTTCCCTAGACATTTGTCAAATTGAATAGCGGAAGGATTCCAAGGATAAAGTCCACATGCCCTAAAGCCATTACTAATTATCTCTGGGCGTAAAGTTGTAGAAATCACACAGTTCAATAATGGGACAAATGCTTTTTTTGTAAGTTGTAAGGGGTGAGTGCGTCTCCATCCAAGTACGCCTTTTCTCCAGTGGTTTAGTTTAAACGTCGAAACGTCCGCAGGTTGAAGGATTCTTGTAGCATTCGCATATAATGCGATAAGAATAATTTCTAGTTGGGTACAAACCTTAGTTGCTTAGTTTACGGACCAAATGTGTCTTGTGTCCATCGACAAATAATATAATAGGGAATGTGACACCTAGTCTTTTTTGGAGTGAATAGAATACATTGCCTATATACTCATAAAACAATTCTGATTTCATCCATCCGGTATCACTACACGCAGCGTGAAACTCTTCGAGTACTGACTCGACAATCTCTTGTAGCGATAAATTATTAGCGGCGGGGTAGTAATACCAGGAGCACTAAAACAAAATAATATTGTCAGGGTTGCTGGGCGCGAGAACCTTTTTATTTTGGTGGCACAACTAAAAACTTGTCCCATCTCCATTGCCAATACCTTCAGGAGAATGGAGAACAGTCTCGTAATATTTTTCTTTTAGGTAACAACTAATTTCTTGAAAACATTTTCTAATGTCCGATTCACTTATCTTGGCTGATGCTGATGTTATAGCTTCAGATTTTCTCTCAGTCAATTCAGGATGTCTCTTAAGAAATGCTTTATACCAACCATCACTAGGGTAAATATTGGTAAATGGACTGTCACGGGGATTATCATCAAGAAATTGATTAACTCAGATTTGGACGTCTTTCTTCTTTACTATTATCCGTTCTGCCATGTCTTTTTCTTCGGCGGTGTTGAGAATTGAGGGTGGTCCAAAGGATGTCTTAATAAACTTACTGGAAGATTTAATCTGAAGTGTGGAGCTTGGGATATTGGGATATTTTCGGCAGACTGTTCTAACTGGAACGCCTTTTTCGACCTCTTCGATAGCTTTTGAAAGCTCACATTCTTTCCATTTTCATATTTCCTTTTTTCTACTATTTTCGGCATTCTGTAATAAATATATTGATGATATGAAAGTGTTAATTTATAGTGAAGGTAAAGGAAGTATTACTGAGAGCTATCAATGGATGAATAAAAAAGACATGGCATAATGATTGGCCTATGTTTTGACTAGTAATTGGCCACGGCCAGCGACTGTGTACGTTGAGGTTTTTACACACTTTTATTTAAACAAAGCAAAGACACACAAAAAGGAATGTCATGAAGCTATTTTGGAAAAATAAACCAACCTTATGTGAAAACACAGTAATTGGCTTTTAGGGCTAATTATTGTTAAGAAGTAACTTTTACAGGTACAGTAATTGGCCGCATAAAAAACAGTTTAATGGTATTTTTCTGAGGTTATGTTGGTTTAATATTTAAACTATTTTGTTTCTTTACTTAAAAAAAATAAAACTCAGTATAGAACCTTAAAAACTAAGATAAGTAAGATAAAGACAATATTTGGCACCACTTGACACTCTTATGAATAGAATGATTAGCGAATTATATATCCTCGTATTCTCTAAGTTATATTTTAAATGGCCAATCACTGTGCCAGGGGCCAACGACTGCCCCTCTATATCAACAGAGTGGACTAATTCTAGACGTCTATTGCCATCTATCAGGTGTTAATCTCAAAGGTCATTTCTTTTTGCAGAGATTCAGATATGTCTTTGGTTAATACTCCACCACTCGCTTAAACGTATCAAAATTGTAAATCTCATCTTTTTCTTAATACTTGGATGTGAGATAGTCAAAGTTGCTACCAAATTGCGTCCAGTTCACTGTGCTGACGTGCATTGTAGATAAACTTGCCTCCCACCCCTTACCAATAGGAACCAATAGAATTCTGATTAGAAGAAAGCTTGTTTGGCGTCCGTACATTTAACCCGGCATTACACGCGCCAAAAATTTTACGCCATTACACGCGCACGGTCAAATTGACCGGGACCTATGATTGGCGTATTTCGGTAACTAAATACACAATGTTGTATGTTGAATTATATCTGTATTGAAAAGAACACATTTTTATGAGATTACAAACATAGTAAATAATAAACTGAAAGTACATCTATTCGTCCCCACTGCCTAAAGCTTCTTCACAGTCTGCACAATAACGGCAAATTGTAACAGTATGTTCACGACATATAAACTTCTGGCATTTGTTGCATTGTGTAGAAGTTTTTCTGTTTTTCTTCGAAGAACACAAGTAACACCTTCCCGGAGCTGCTTGTCTAACACTTTCTGTTGGTTCTTGTATTCCAAGAACTTCCCTTATGCGGCTCCTTGTTTTCCTGGAAAGACAAGGATTGTCAACTCGTTTTCTAAGATATGGTTCGCACAAAGTCATGCCCAATCTTTTTATGTAATCTCTTCGGTTTATTGCACGCCCTGTATTTTCTGTATGTATTATCTGGCTGTTGATTCCTCCAATATTGAGGAGAGTGAAAAACACTGTAAGTGGCCATCTGCGGCTAACTCGGCTTACTGAATAATTTGCTTTCAGTTCATCCACCACATCCACTCCCCTTTGGTAGCATTATAAAACGTTATCATGGATGGCTTGTACGCTTCACCACTATTTGCATCGATTTCGTCAGTATAGTGCATAGTAGAGAGCATCATTACAATTTTGTCTTTTTTTGGTTTATACGACAGCAATGTCATTTTATCGGTATATCCAAAAATGCTTGAATTTACAACGCGTTCTTTCATTGTTGCTGTAAAAAGATCCGGAATTTCTCGTTTGTTTTTTTTCAGAGTTCCTACAATAGTGAGCTTGTGGCTGTCATACAAATTCATGGCGAGCGGAATGGATGTAAACCAATTATCACAAGTCACGTTGCGACCCGTTCCAGATATATTTGCTGTCAATCTCGTTACTATTTCATAGGGACCGTTGGGCACGTTATAAGGCCCCTCAGGCTGCTTTCCTGCATAAAGCTCTAGATTCCATGTATAAAACGATTTAGCGTCCACTAGTGCAAATATTTTCAAGCCATATCTTGCAGGCTTCTTGGGCATGTACTGCCGAAAGGAACATCTTCCACGAAATGCTTCAAGCATTTCATCTACTGTTACTAGTTCGCTAAGGGAATAATGTTGCTGGCACCTGTTTCCAAAACCATCCAGAAGACTTCGTACTGCAGCAAGTTTGTCAGTTTGTTTTCTATTTTCCCTGTCAGTTATGTCATCAAACCTTAGGGCTCGTAATAGGAATTGAAACCGATTTATCCCCATTACTAACGGAAAATATGCCACACCTGTACCATCATTTTGTTCCCACAAATCTCGCAAATTTTGGTGGGAAGACCGTAGAACACCAGCTAAGTAGAGCAGACCTATAACAGCTCTTATTTCACATGAATCTGTCTCGCGAGCATCTCTATCCCTGACATAATTTGGTCTTACTTTGTTTATGTACTTGTTCGTACAGTTAACTACTTCTTGTATTACATTATCAGGAAAAAATAACTCCCAAGCTTCTAAAACGTTTTTGGCATTTTTCGCATGTCCAGATACACCACTGGCTTGAGTAACTATATTTCTAGACCTAGTTTTTGTCCCTTTCACCACAGGAAATTTGCTCCATAACGTTTTTTTATCTCTCCCAATAAAAGAAAGTTTGACATCTAGAATTTCCTCTTCTGAATCAGATTTAGGAACGATTTCTTCTTCAATTATTTCTTCATCCTCAGACACCTCTGATTGCGTATCGTGATCACTTCCTTCTACAACATCTTCTTCATCTTCAGAGCTACCACCGATTTCATCTTCTTCTACTTCTTTCCAGAGCCGCATAAGCCGTTCTTGCTCTCTCTCGTAAGAACTCATGATCTCGTTTTCCTAAGAAAAAATGTACATATAGACTGTAATCTAAACCTCGAGAAAAACACAATTACATTTTATAACTGTAAAAATACTAAATATAACTTGAGTTACTTACTTTACAAATAACAGGCACAAAAAAGAAGTTTGAAGGGTACCATTGAAACTAAATAAATGCACTCACACCGTTACACGCGCACTGTCGATTTGACCGGTTAAATAATTAAACGTCCACCCTTAACGACGTATTGACTCATACTGCATAAATGGCGCATCACGTTGCAGGTAGAAACTCGTAGAAAGCATTCTCACACGGACAAGGTCATTTCCCCTCTACAAAAAAAGTAACACGTGATAAATGATCAGCCCGGTCAAAAAGACCATAGCGCGTGTTCTCGCGGGTTAAAAGAGTTTCAAAATCCTTTGGTATGGCTATATCAAGCAGGAAAATCCAATCCTTATTCCAACTCTTTGTCGAAATTTTGGAATTATGTAGGAAGACATTTAAAATGGCTTTTACATGCAATGATAAAGGTACAATATGCTAAAATTGTTTCTCATTGTTTCGTGAATGGGTCACTGTTTTGATGACGTGAGATAATTGAACAAGAGTATGTCGGTAAAAAAGTTTAAGTCAAGAGAATTTCCAGAAAAATTAGCACCAGACGCAGAAGTGACCGGTTTAGGGTTTCTAATTTTAATTACGTCGCGTTAATAAGTTAATTACTTTACGGGAATCCGCCGCTTTTGAGAAATCCAGCGCTGTCTGTCGGTAACTGGCTGGGACATGTCAAATGAAATATTTAGATTAATGAAGGTAAATTATATAAACTTCTGGATTTGTTCCTGCCTAAAGTTCGTAAACAGACAATCAACAAATATATCATCGAAATAATTATGAATATAATTTTTTACATAATTTTCGACAAATCTTTTTTATGTTGCGTAATGCTCTCTAACTTACCTGAACTTAACTATAATACTTGCCGCATTTATAACATCGATACAAAACGAATTTGAATTAATTACAAATGATTCGGCTCACAATCTGCCCGCAGCTTATGAATATTCAAAGCGAAACGAACAGAATGGGATAAAATAAAGTTCCTGACATTATTCCAGCCCTGTTATGCCTTAATAAGGGAGCTAGACGAGAAATATATTTAAATAAATTCAATGAGTCGTGTGCGACAAACTCATTTTTAAAAGTAGGCCAAGTAGACAAATGTTCTTCAGTCGCTCGCTATGTATACGGATAGTATCAAACGGATCGCCAATGGGGTAGCTACCCTAAACACATCAAAAGCGTTTAGGGTTCATTAAAAGTAGTAGTTGATGCCATAAAATCTGGGTTTTATTATTACGCCCTCGTTAAGCGATATTTTTTACGTTGGACGAGTACGAAAATTAAGATTTAGATATGGCTCATTTGTTATTTAAAGTTAGTTTAATGGTAATCGATAGATGGCCTATATAGAATGGAAGGCGTGTATAAGTTTAAAATTACTCTCCATAAAATGTTACATCGTTTTATTTTTAAATGCGCTAGGTAATACGAGCCGTAGTCCTTTTTAATGGGTTACTATTTTTCCAATACTCTAAATTACTAAATCATACTAATAAATCGAGAAAATGGTAACCTATCTATATTGGGTATAAAAGTATGCAACAGTCATTTACGGCATCAGTAGGTATGCATTTCCATTGATGATCTTCAATGTTGAAAAGTAATAGGTCTGTTGGAATATAGACAAAGACAGCCACGAAATTGCTCAAGTGTTAGGATTGAGCCATAAGTACTTGTCATTGTTAGAAGAAGATAAGAGCCTGCATCAACAACAGTTCTTGCCCGCAACAAGGTATGAATTTACTAAGGCGCGATAATAAAAAATTATTTACAGTAAATATTTTACTGTACCACAAATATTTCATATTTATGGTGATGTTTTATTTATTCTATTGCTGTGCCAAAAACAATGTCAATCTCTATCTAAGAGCAAATGTATATAATTGGACATTATGATTTTTATGAAACTCACCTACGCCTAAAATAATTATCATGCCCTTGCTTTTCCTTTAAGAACAAATCATTAATATACTTGCCGCTTGTTTGTCTCAAAAATGCGTGCAAACGTAGAGAAGTGATTGATTTATTTTTGAAAATGACAGCTATTACCAACTAAACGCTATTTATCATAATTTCTAATTAATTTAATTAAAAAATGGCTTTCATGCAGTTTTTTTAAATAAAACAAAACGTCTTATACCATAAGAGAAAACCCACCGTGATTATGCTCTTTGAATGACCTTGTATAATGTAAAATATTAAATTATTTCTCATATTAAACAATTTTACAACTTAGGGAAGTTATATTCATATTTGAATTTTTTAATAATAGGGTTAAATTCTCCTCATTTAAACTCCTTGAAACTGTATTTCTGTTTACATTAACTCGAGTTCCAGTATGTCACAAAAACGACTGTAAACTTTTTTTTGCTAATACGTCGCCCGTAACATTATTAGTTTAAACCTATGCACAAAGCAGTTGGATTTTAGACGGGATGTGGCGAAGATGCTTTCGATATTCATTTAATTTAATATAAATTGTAAAAGTGACAAAAATAAACATTTTTTTAATTAACTTAAAACTGTGTGAAAATTAGTGCAGTGTTGCATCATACCAAAGAGTGATCCAAGGTAGGTGAAATTATTATTTCTACAAAACATTTCTAAAAATATTTCCTTTGTTTAATTGCTTGAAAACAGTGTTATATCCAAAAATTTTTAATTCGTTTTTACATTAAATAAACACTACAACATGTGGCTAAATGGATCCTTAATTCTAATTTCGAGTTTAATCCGTGCAAATTATTTATATTGAGGTATGAGGTATGCCCTTCAAGCCTATTACATATTAAATATTAAATGTGTCTTCACTTTTATGGAATTTTCAATAATAAAATAAGACTGGTTATTCCATTAAAAACAAAATTAATAATAGAATTGTATTCTGATCATTTAAACTTGTTGAAACTGTATTTTTGATGTTTACATTAAATCGAGTTCCAGTATATCACAAAAACGATTTCAAACTTTTTTTGGTGATGTGTCACCCAATAACGTTGTTGGAGTACACCAAAGGTGCGATGTGGTTAAGATGATGGAGACGGTGTAAGGGGGGTAAGAGGTATAAAATTAATAGAGTGTTATATAATTATATCATAGCGTCATTTAAGTTGGTAGTTTTTATAATAATAATTTCCAAAAATTTTATTATCATGGCTTTCTTTCAATTCGTCTTGCGTTAAAAATTTGAAATAGCTTTTCTAGTTGCAAATTCATTGATAACATCACTTAAATTATTATAATATACTATAATAATTATAGTTAGATTTGACAAATAACTCTTGATCAATATTCCTAATATCTAGTAAAAAATTAAAAACAATAGCATGCTCTTTCATATGGTTAAATCGCTGTTCGCTAGATTTTTTTGTGCAATTAAGAATAGCAAAATAAGAAAAATATGATGAATGATCTTTAGGATTTACCACTGATTCATCTGTCGGCCCATATACAAAAAGACGATTTTTTTCTTCTAATCCTGTTTGTAGAAACTGGTGGGAAATTGTGTCTTCATCAATTTCATTGGTAACAGTTTTCCCTTTTCCATTAAAATATCAAAATTTCCATCTGTTCTCTGAGTGGAAACAAATTGTATCAAATTTTGTAAAACGTTAAGATACTCTTTTATTGTTGTAAACGTGTTCTGAATGAGTTTACTGACAACGTTTATCTTTTCCACAAGATAATGCCATATGTTAAAGAACAAACGGATTTAAAAGATTTAATTTTTTTAGCCAAAGAATCAGCAGTGTGTTTTATATTAGTATCCCCGGACTGATCTTTAGATAATTCCATTAGACTATCATATACTTCGGGTAATTGGAAAAAGAGAGGTCTGATGGCTTTTATTCTACTGTCCCAACGACTTCCTGATACAGGTTAAATATTAAGAGAACTGACATTTGATTTTTGTGTATTCTATCTATACAGAGATGACGAAAACAAATATACTAAAGAACGTTAAACCTTCATTGACTGATTTTGCAGCATCGTTTACTACTAAATTTAAGGGATGTATAAGTAGCACAAGAAACGAACGTAGCTCTAAGATTAACGGCAATAATACGGTTCTGTACCCCAACATTTGCGTCACGCATATTAGAGCCATTATCGTATCCTTGGCCACGCGTATCTTTAATATTTAAATTAAATTTAGGTAAGATAGTATCAGTCAAACACTCGAAAATTCCTTCACCTGTTGTTGTTGCCAGAGGGAAAAAATCCTAAAAACCTTTCTCTTATATTTGCCACGCCCTTTGAGCAATCAAGGAACCTTACAATAAAAGTTAACTGCTCTGTATGACTTCGATCAGGAGTACTACCCATAATAATTGAATAATATTTAGTATTCTCAAGATCGTTTCTTCTATTTTTTGAAACAGCATCACCTAGGAGATTAATAATTCAATAATAATAATAATAAATGTCTTTATTGTACCATAAAATTATAAAGGAACACAAAAGAACACAAAAGTCCATGAAAATTATATTAGGTACAACCAGTAGGCGTGATCCAGCTATAGCTGTTCTATCCAACCTACAGTATATGCAAGTAACTAAGACTACTGTATGCCTAAAACTAAAATCAAAAAGCAAAAGAAACTAGAATACGCTCTGTTTGAATGCTATATATATATATAATGCACGAATAAGAGCAAATAATTTAAAAAAATCAGAATTGAATGCATCACGCCGTACTGCAATATCAATGATTTACTGCCAAAGAAATAAAGCATTACGAAGCTTAGACCTGAATGTATGCACAGACAAACATTTCCACTTACAGTTCAAAATATTATATTTAGAATAAATACCATAAGAAAATGAACGAGTAAATAATGACGTTCTAAAATAAGGAGGTGATATTAAACCACGACATCTAGTAGTGATGTTGTGAACATCGGAGCGGAAACGTATTTTGTGATAAAGGTATGGTGGGGTTTTATTCAATAATATCCTATGAAATAGCGTGCATATCTGAAGTTCGCGCCTATTAGCCATATTAAGCCAATTCAAATCAACAAGTCTATGAGAAACATGCTCAAATTTTCTAATGCAACATATATAGCGAATACAAGAATTCTGAACCTTCTGAATTCTATTCGAAGTTATTTTGTCGATCGATAAATGTTACACCGAAGCACAATAGATAAATTGGGACATAACAAAAGCCTCGCAAAGTTTAACCTTTTTTGTGGAATTTAAGGCTGCTCTATGTGGGTAGAGTTTTTTAAGGTTGGAATATGCCCATTTAATATATTTATTAATTTGCTCCTTGTACCTAAAACTGTTATCCATAATTAAACCAAGATTCTTTGCTGAGTTAACAATAGGTATAGCAGTAGAATTTACGGTAATAGTTATCGTATTATGTAGTGAATCACACATCGCTGCCCTACCAAACAATAGAGCCTGAGATTTGTTTGGATTCAGATGCAAGTTGTAGTCCAACCCAGATCGAAATATAGAATTTATGTCATCATTCAACTTTTTAATTGCAACTGCACAATCACGGGGCTCGAAAGATAAATACAATTGAACATCGTCAATAAAATAGGTCCTAGAATATATCCTTGTGGAACACCGTAACGAACACGCAAAGGCTCAGACAAACGCGAGCCCAATTTAACAGACTGGAGTCTGCCCGATAAAAAGTTCTCAATTAGAAGACCAGATCGCTCACCCATACCGAGCTGCCGTAGTAAAGAAACTAGTAGCTGATGATCAACAGTATCAAAAGTTTTACTAAAGTCAAGCAAAACAAGTACAGTCATTAAAAGACTGTCAATAGCACGCAAGATATCATCAGATACCTTAAGCAGAGTCGTCTCGCAGCTATATCCTGTTCTAAATCCAGACTGTGTTTCAGGAAGAATATTATATTCTCTAACAAACACTTTGAGTTGATCCACAATTACTCTTTCAAATATCTTGGATATAAGAGGTAAAATACTTATTGGTCGTAAATGACTGAAATCCGTTGGATTCTTGATCTTAGGCAGAGGCATCACAATGGCGTGTTTCCACTGAGAAGAGAAGAGGGAATACTCTATACAGTAGTTAATAATATGTGTTATGTACGGTACAATATGTGGACAGCACAATTTGATCATTTTTATACTTAATCCATCAGCACCGGAACTATTTCATTTTGAAAATCAGGGCTAATGTAATGAGGCATGTGTGTTTTCAGTACAAGAGATTTATTTACATTTGCTAAGTGTTCTATCATTACCGGATCAAACTGACCAATCATTTCCACTACTTTCAGAAAATTACCGTTATTGTGTTCATATAACTTGCTAGAATAGTGCCGAAACGCTAAACATGATCTCGTCAACTACTGAACAATTGTCTTTCAATAATCGCATGCCATCGTTTTTTTTCTAAATTAAATAATTTTTGCTGTTCGGAGTCAATTATCAAATTTAATTTTATATATATCAACTAATTTGAATAAGATTTTAAATGAGAAGTAGATGTTTCACTGAAAAAGGAATCGATAGAATGGATTGGGTTCCGAACAATAATCCTGTTGAAACATTAGAACATGCAGGACTTGAATTTTCTCTTAGGGAAGAGTAGGAATCCATTCCCAAGAAAATTATTGAAGAATTTGATTCATTCCATGCTAGCACCAAGCCAAGCTATTGGCCCTCCCCGGATTTATAACAATTAGGTACCAAAATTATACTCCTGCTAAATCTCTAATTTTCGTCACAAAAATGTTTATTTTCTCACAATGCAAATTAACATTAAAATAAAGCTTAACGACAACTGAAATTCCAAAGTCCAAAAGATTATCTTGAAGATGTATCCACCAAACTTTCCTAAAATAGTCGAAGAACCTGCGATATCTAAACTTAACTTTGCACACATTTTTTTTCAATTCGCTTCCAATTGAGTTTTAAAATAACCTTAGTTGAAACATTAAAATCTAATTTCTTTGTTTTCTTTGTGGAATATTTTACCATCTTCCTGTTGTGAATCTTCAGCCTACCTAATCTCACCGAGGACGAATACATAATTCAGCTGCTTCTGTAGTAATACATAAATGATTGCTTACAGCGTTTAGGCTGTTGTTGAGAAGTGATTGTTCAATCTATGGAGAAAATGTAATGCCTAGACAAATATATTACTAAATTTTCTTCTGAAATTCTATGTGTGAGGTATTTAGCAATGGAATACTTCGAGATGAAGCAAAATTTACAACTAGTGCTCTTGGAAGAATTATATGCTGCAGATGCTGAGAAGCTATTGCAAAATTAAAATATTTTACAAGCCAGAGTGTTACACAAGATTCCCCTAATCCGCTATTGCCGGTGACTGTAGAAGTCCCGCAAAGATCTATTTTAAGCAGTGTTCTTTGGATTTCAATTGAACTGCAGGTAGACAATCATCGACGTATTTTGAAACAACTTAAGTTGTTGTTATTTATGGTGGTTGTTTCTAAATCTTTCGTAGCTAATTGTGATAATAGATAGCTTTACAAAGTCTCTTCCTTTATTATGTTCCAGTTTTTTTTAATTAGTTGGAAAATATCAGTGTATAATACGCATTTTAAAACAATCTAAGTAATTCGTCGTTAAAATTGAGCACAATCATCTGCAAGTTTTACGATTTGCTTTACCATCACTCACCTGTCACATAAATTAACCGCAAAAAGCTAGAAATATGAAGCTAGTAAATATAAAAGTAAAAATTCCATATGATTAACAATTAAAGAAAAAAAGCATCTATATTTTAGTTAAAGACAATAAATTGTCGGATAACTTTTAAAAAATATTTAAACAAATATAATATGTTCCGGTTTAAGTCAAATTTATATAATTGAAATATCCACCGCAGGATTATAATTGTTGTACTTGTTTACAAAAGCTGTCAATCGAAACAATAGAATCGTAACAAATTAATTTAACCAAACCTTGGGTGCAAAAAATTGGCAATTGATGTACATATATCAAATTTACAGAACCGTACAGAACGGACTATCGTTGAAATTGTCCAAACCAAAATTTAAATAAAACCGTTAATGCCAAATTTCTAGTTTTTATTTTACAAAATGTAAAATACAAACAAGTACAAAGAAGTTATTTGTTTCTATTCTATGCTCAAAGCAGCAGGATATGAAGTTAAGAATAAAAAGCAGATTTGATAACATTTCCGAAGACACTTTACAGACACTTGAACTATAAACTTACAGATAATAGAAGCGATTAATTTCCAAATAAATTACGAACGAAGAAGGGAAAAGAAACGAAACATTTAAATTACTATAGCATACCTCAATTCGACTAATGTAAGCTCAACAGTGACAGTAATAAAATAATGACCACTATAGAACGTTACATATACACAGGCACTTATGTATAGCGTACACTCTAGTAGGTGTACAACATTGCAATTCGCTTAATAAATTTCAGCCGGCCCAAAAGTTATGTACGCGAACAATTCCCCGAAAGGGATCTGAAATTCTAAGTATAAACGAGATGGTTGGGTCCGTGAGGTGCGGTTCCTCTTTCCGGTAATATTTATTATAGAAAAAAGAAAGCGCTTTACGAGAAATACGAGAAAACTTTGCAGATTATATTAGGGTGTAATAAATTTCTAAGTCGGCTGTAGTAGTCTCACTCCTCACGACATATGCAAGCTTTGCGAATCCATTTGGTAATCTTTCGTTCGTCGGATATGTGTGCTGGATTATTTCCTGTTGAATGGAGATAATGTAATAACTCACGCTAGTTTTATTGTGGAAACCCGATTTTGGGATGGTAGATAAATGTTTATAGTTCTACTTACTGAAATAATACAACTCTATTTATGGTAATGAATCGGTTTTTAATGCCCTTTCATTGTGTGTCTAATTTGCTAAAAGTTAGAGAGAATTAGAGGAAGAAATACATTTTGGATAGTTGCGCATGATATAACAGTCATGTTTAGAATTCGTGTACAACCCGGTTCAACAAAGCATGAAAACTCTGATAATAAATCAGAATCAGAGTTTTGTTCAACAAATATAAATCGAAAACATTGCTCCATTAGGGACAATATGCATGATTACGAACACCATACTGCTCATTTGATTGTTCTTATATTAGATTGATGTGCTATGGGACCAAATCTGGATTTTCTCCAGTTTTTAGTGTATTCAACTATATAACTAAAACCCAGGCATCACAGACAGCTTCTTCAAGAAGATTTTTGTCTCAGATTTTTGGGAATTACAAATGAAAAATTTGATCTCTTTTTTAGTGGAAAGATGCACTCACTATTAATAATAAAATCTATACCTAGATGCAAGCTTGAAGACTGTTTATGCAGGACCGGCTGTAGGCACGATGGAAAGCGTCATTTATCTGTCTCTAATCTGTGTTGTTGGAAGGTATTTTGTAAAATTGATCTTTAATCCAAGCCCGGCAAATAAAGCCTGGTGATCTTTGCGGAAAGAGAATTGACTCTTCGCGCTCAAGCCATCTTTAGGTGCAATAATGATCTAGTTTATCGTAAATTGGGGCAACATTGTGAGCAAGAGATATGTCATATTTACGTAAACTAAGACCAACGTCTTCAAATAGTGTTGGTGAACAATTTTTCCATATATATCTATTAAGATTTACCATTTGTGCCACCCCACACATTTAAAAACCACCTTAGAATATGGATGACGGTGGTACGGATTGTAGTCAAATCTTAATGTAAGCTGTTATTGGTTAATTCCTAAATAATGGTGGGGGTAACACATTCATTATAGTTTACTAAGTAACAATAGATTCTGTTCTTTCCGAATTTTTCTTTTCTTCATAATCTTAGTTGGCGTTATGGATACCATCTATTACTCAATCTTTTCGCCAGCACATTTTTTAACTTACACTTCTTTTACACTTAGACAGTCCTATATGTTGTGATCGATAAACACAAAATTTTGCACTCGTTAACATCGGCAGCCATCGTTGGCCATCAATCGGTACACATGTTCGTCATCAACATTGTTCGTCATCAACATTCAGGATTAGTTGGAAATAGACACAACAACCGAAGTAGAAGTTCAAACGAAGATTGAAAAAAAGATTGAAAAACTAACATTCTGTTAGAAAACTAATCAAATTAACAAACTTATATACAAAATAAAAAAGAAAACTTAAAATTTTTTTAAAGATATTGGGCAAAATTATGGGTACCTTAAGGTTAATTAATGATACCCATTGTCCTAATATTTTGTGTGGCCTCCTCTAGCTTCAATATCAGCCAAAAGTCGTCGCGGTACGCTCTCTATTAAAGTTGAAATTGTTTCTGCAGGGATTTCATTCCAGACAATGACCATATTATTAAAATAGGAGTTAGCGTTGGTTACTCCTTCACTGATTTTTTTTTTATATAAGTAGGCCCATAGATGTTCTACGTAGTTTAATTCAGGGCTCTGGTGTCGCCATTCAAAGGACTTCAATATTATTTTCTAGGAAATAATCCTTAGTAACTCTCGAGGTGCGCTTTGGATCATTATCCTGTTGGAAAGTAAATCCGTCCACTAAATTAATTTTTTCGATCGAAGGACCCAGATTTTCTTTCACTATTTGTACATGAGAAAATTCTGTGATTCTGGTATCTACCCTGAGGTACCCTGCATCATCTTTGATTGAAAGGCTTCACCTGGTCGTCTCCACACTCTACCTCACCGTTTCGATCTAAAGAGTTCAAACTTACTCTCGTCAGACCATTCTACATTATCTCAAAAGATAATGGTTTGTTGATTTACATTTTGGCGAAGGCTAACCGTTTCTTCTTGTTGTTTTTTTTTCTTCTTATGTAGTTTTGAAGTCCAATTTCTCTAATTCCTCGTTAATAGTTTCTGTCGAAACGTTAACACTGCTATTTGCTTTTACTTCGCGAGCACTTCCACTTAGATTTTTTTTACTTCACGCGCAATTCGGGCATCTTCTCTTGGTGTCGTTTTTCTTTTTCGTCCTCGACCCGGAATATTTTCAACACTATTTGTCTCTGCAAATTTTGTACACAAACGCACAACAGCGTTTCTTGAAACTTTATATTTCTTTGCTATAAGTTTTCGAATTTCCAAATTAATTTTCGTTATAGTAACCATGTTTGATTGCAGACACACTGCCAAACAATACAACGACTTAAAATAAATGCACTAAGAATATTTCTCTACTACAAAGCTATAATAACGTAAAAGCAGCGTGACAGACAGAATAAAACTGATAAAACTACGATTTTAATAATGTACTCACAATTATGTCTATGTAACATTTCCTAGTAAATACAGAATACCATTATCGGATTAGACAATTACAAAATAAAATCTTCGTAATTCATTTACAACTATTAAGAAAGTTGTATGAAATTTATTACTCTACCAAGTATAAAAGGATAAGTCGTTCGAAGAATTTATCGACGCGTCCAGTACGGTACCCACAAAATTGTCCCCGACTGTATGTATGGAAAGCCGAGAAAAATATTCAAATAATATTACAGTGCAGAAAAAAGTTATTTTTGGTGGAGGTTGGTGGAAGAGCACAAAAACTGAGCTAGAGAAAATGGTAGAAAACCATTTGAGAATAACCACAAGAGAATGTCCGTCAACACAGTGCAGTTTCCGTATAGTATGGCAGAACTTTGAAGAAGTTGAAATAAGAGTGATGGACTAGCTGGGATGAAGCCTGGACTTGAATCCTATTGAAGACCCATGAGATGAACTCACAAAATATGATCGTGCTAGGAATTCTGCACCAGCTATGAGAAATAAATGTCAAGTAGTACTTACTACTTACGCTTCAGTAAGTGCTACTTGACAGCACTACTAAATATTGATGTTTTTTTTTTTGAATTAAATTAGAAAATTTTCTCGTCATTTTTGAGGTCTAGAACCTTAAAACTTAACCTTAATTTTTTTATGAATAAAATGTGTAAAGTAAAAAAATGTACGGTCATGTTAAAACTGAAATCTTGGTCTTAAAAGCTTTTAGAAGCAAAATTGAAATCTAAATTTTAGTTACTGTGCCTGAGGCATTTTACTATGACTATACGATCTGAGTCGGTTTGTTGCATATGACTGTATTTTTAGTACATTCACACAATATATAGATAGCCGTATGTTCCTATATATATAGCCTACATTCATTAATCTATAAAACCTTAAATTTTTGAAATAGCAAGGATCAACAACGAAATATTGAACAGATTATTTTATTTTAAATATTAATTGGACCGCATATCCGAAAAAGATTCATTGATTATTAATTCAGATACGGTCGAATAATTAATTTCAATATTACATAAAACGATGTTTATATTTTCAGCATTGTATTAGCTGAACACGAACTACATCATATTGAGTTTTTCACATTAAATTAATCAACCGAAATTCTCCGGGAACGCAAAATATCACCATTATTTATTAATCAATTTTTAGTTAAAATTAACCACCATTTACTAGTTAGTATCGGGTAGGAGCTAAACGTCAGCTTTCATATACACAAATACCCATGAAATATAAACTTCGAAGGAACTAATTAACTTCAAAGTAAACTCCTACTAAAGGGAAGCGAACGGACATCGGGGTAATAGAAATGAAAGACCGACTTTTCGGAATGATCCGATGGCCCAGTACGGCAGCGACTTCCTCGCTACCGTTAACCGTTGAATTTTATTGAATAACAAGGCTGTTAAATTAAGTTATAGTTTCAATTTTACCGCAGAACCACGCGTAGGAGGTAGGAAGTTCGTTAAAGGCCGCCACTACGCTTGTATACTGCGAAAAGTAGTAAATTGTTGGGAAATTAATAACGGCGAAGCAGTATATGTATAGTAGTCGTCGCTGATGCTAATACTGTTGGTAGTGGTTTCAAACCCCGTCGACTAGCGCATAAATTATGTAATTACTGTAATTAGACGTAGTAGAGCAATTGTTTTTCAATTTGAGCGCTATTAAATATTTAAATGTGGTAAGGTGCGGTGACTGTAAATTAATTATTCACATTGCACTTATATTATTTATACCGTAATTAACGAGAGAATTTTATTCATAATCAAAAAATGTTCTGTCGACTACAACATTTTTCAAACTATTCGAAGGAATCAATTCTTTTTCCCATCCATAAATCTGACAAACGCTGAAGGTAAAAAAAATCTATGAACATTTGGAAAACACTGATATACTTCCTCTTGAACAATTTGGATTCAGACCACAACATAATAGTATAGATCAAGTTGCAAGGGTTATAGAAGCTATTACAAGGAAATAGTAATGATATCCCTACGACTTTGCAGCAAATGGATTTCATTGACGATTGCATGACAATGAAAGTTAACAAGATTACCACGACTATCATTATGGCTTGATCAAAATCATTTCACAAAGCTTCTGCTGCTAACACCTCTCAAAACCAGAAAAAGGGGAAACCAAGGAAAAGTCGGTCTAGGATCATATTTAGTTTCACAGAGGGGGTTGGTATCAATACTAGAGCCGTGACGGGTTTTAGCAATTTCTTTAACCAACTTCAGTTTGAGAAGTCCTACAAATAAAAGGAAAAGAAAATCGGCCCATCGAAATGAACAAGCACGTGGGGAGAAGCATTTATACAATAGCGTACGCCCGGTGACTCCAAGAATTTAGCCTATCTATCTATTCAGCCACACAGCCTGTCGAGTCAACCAAAACGTTAGAATTTGGCTTTTTTGTGAGGTTGTCTCTTCTTGGCTTGAACGGCTAAGCCAAACCTCTCCAACCCCCTAAAATTAAATAGCATAATCCGAATGCCTGATTGAACGATGACAAGGCTTTCCAAATAAATTCATTAGAATAATCTGCAAGCTCCAAGCTACAACGCGATAGCTAAATAGGAAATTTCGTTTACCGACCGGTCATCCCCAGAGAAAGCAGGCCAGTTTTTCGACAAGCAGGTCTTGGCCCAATGTGTTTAGCATAGAACAGAATCGAATCATGTAGAATGTGTACAAATGCTAATCCTGGTCATGACAGCGTCTGCATAATAGGCATGTCTAATGCCTTCTCCAGTCCATCATGGCCTTGTTTCTTCTTCTTATTTAGTATTCTTTATAATTTTTACCGAATGGATGTGCCCGGAGAAACACAAATTCTGGTGAAAATTATGCAAGTACTGTGAGTTCATGGGAAACTATTCACAAACAAAGTCAAGGATCGATTGAACTATCCAATAGAGGTACTTACTGAGGATTCGTTAGGGTATGGGTGGGTGAAAATGAAAGCAAAGACTGGCCTGTATGGATTAAATTTATTCAGGTCAAGGAAAATTATACACTGCATTAGAATATTTTTGTTCGGAAGGAATTGAACAACTACAGCGTGATTAGCCTTTCCTGACGACGTCAGGAGAGGAGTAGAAGATGTTCAAAATTTGCTAAAATATTGGAAGGAAAGTTTAATGACCTTGAAAATCAGAATCCGCATAGTGCTCTAGAATATTATCATTCAATGAAGTAGTTAGAAATGGTAGAAAACGCGTTAATTAAGCATGATAAGGAAACATTGTTAATGGCCTTGAAGATCCAGAAAATCTTTAGATAAACAAACTATCACAATGCTGAAATTATCTAACCAAAATTCTGCCAGGTTTAAACTGAAACTGAACCAAATTTGCAATTCCAAATGCTATGGATTACTCGCATACCAAAATTATAAAAATTATAAAACAAAACATACTGTATAGTTTCAGCAATAGTTACCTATATCAACATTCTCCAGCCGTTTTCGGCTATTATCAAATGACCGGGTAAGGAAGTTAACAGCAACATAAAATGAAAATATTATCAACGTAATCTGCCCGCAACAGGCTATAACGTCAATACCCTGCCATTTACTATATTGACCAGAAATAATGGACATTCATATCATTGTCCGGCCATTATCGCACTCACCACAAAAAATAAATCACGCTCACTTATTTTAAATGGAATTTCTTATGTAGTATGTCATTAAGATTCTTCATTTCATTCTACATCTACTTTAGTGTTTCTTAAACCTATTTAATGTAGCTACCGAGATATTTAACGCCTTCAGTGACAAAAGAGTAGGTGTCTGAGTTATCTTATTCTCAAAAAAAAATTATTCATCAGTCATTGGAAAATGTTCATTGATGTAATTTTATAAATCTTTGTATTTTATTATGTTTTTGTAGATAACCCTTCCGCCTAGGTCTTATTTTCCTACAGCCAAATAAATTTAGTCACATCCAGTGAATACGGTGGATGATCGATAATAATGATGCCTTTTTTGGTCAAGAATTCACATACCATGATGGTTTTGTGCGATGGTGCATTGTGGTGCAACAAAAACCAACTATCTGGCTCTCGATATTCCGATCGAACTCGTCGAATTCTGGCTCACAATCGTTGTAGATCTCCCAGATGCGTTCACCGTCTGATGTTCTGGGACAAATTATTCACTGTGGCCAATTCCCTTTGAATCGAAGAAAATGGTCAAGATTGTCTTGATTTTGTTCTTCTGAAAGTGTAATTTTTCTCTTTTGGCTCTTCTGGTAACTTCTATGTAGAACTCAGACGTTTTTCTTTGGCTCATATTGAAAACACCACGTTTCATCACCAGTTATAATGACTGACATTCTTACCGAATTCCTTTGGGATATTTTGAACACGTCTTTGCAATGCTACGGTCTTCAAACTTTTTGGTCGTCTGTCACAGACCTCCTGTTTGCCCAAATCTGTAGACTGCGCTTTTCGGCATCCCAGTTTCCTCGTTGATGAGTTTCGTAGACACACAGCGCTGACTTCGAAGAATTTCTTTGATTTTCTCGATGTTTCCTTCATTGCGACCGTCATAGAATCGACCAAACCAATGGAAAATCTCTGCATTGGACATGCATTCATTCCCGTACAAAGTTTTTAGCGTTTGGTATGTTTCTGCACCACTTTTATCTAATTTAAAACAGAATTTAATATTCGCTCTTTGTTTAATAACGCAGTTCTTACGAATTACTTAGTATTATTATTTTTATTACACATGTTACAATGCGTTTTGTATCATTTTTGACAGCACTACTTATTGACTAACGCACCGTGTAATTTAATATTAATGGAGAGTTACTCTATATCAATTAAAGTCAGAAAAATGTTGCAAATATACAATAAGCAGATCGCATCAATCATCGTTAGAAACACAAATATTTTGAAACTATTTCTCGGTAAACTCCATTCGAGGAATTTACTAATTTCCAATTTACAGATCATGTTACTATCGAAAGAAAACATTTCGGAAAGAAAGAATAATACTATTAGTTTTTTTATCTCCTTCCAAATAATAAAGAAACCGTAGACTACCACATGTTGGTTTCAATTTAAACCAAGTAGTGAATCGGCGAGCTAAAAATATCATAGAAATAACTCGAGCGATAAAGATGAATGAACACTATCGTGTGGCAGCCAACACCCGTCATTTGAGAAGCATCTAATTAACGCGGCTTAAGCAAAGCTTAGTGAGCTCCGAACAAAGCCCTCGGTATAAACGTCCCACAGGCAGTCATTCTTCTTCACAATGCATTTATTCCAACAGCTGTTTAATTTTATCTGCATCGCGAGATAATAGCAAGCGAGGATACGATCTATACTACCATGAAATAGCACAACTTGTGCAATATTGTAATTTGAATTTAATTACAGAACGCACTGTAATGGAAATAAAAAATATTTATTAATGTTTGTATTATTTGCGAAGCTAACGGTTATAATGATGGTCCGGGGTTCCCCAGATTATACTAGAAAACTGCATTTACATAATTCTGTATCTGTTTGATCTTGCATGCAGGAATAACAGCAAACAGTAGCTCGACTAAGGGTTGTTTATTGCTTTTAAGAATCCATTTTACATAAGGTCAGGACATTAGGTCTTAAAAACAGATCACTTCAAAGACAAATTGGGCCACCGTTAAGCGGCATCCTGAAGAACACTTCCTAACAAGATTCATTACTGTAGATGAAACTTGCGTTATGATTCTGAACCAAAAAGGCATAGCATGCAATGGAGACATAAAACTTCACCACCCCCTCGAAAGTTTTCTGCAACAGCATCTGCGTGGAAGGTCGAGGCCACAGTTTCTTAAGATGCCAAAGGAATTATCCTAATACACTTTTTACCACGTAGTCAGACTATCACTAGGCACTATTATTTGCTCTAATTTGAAAACTGCATGATTCCATCCAAGGGGTGTGGTATTTTATCAAGACAACGCTCCTGCCCACATGAGCTGTTTCGATAGCCGCAATTCATAATGCGTGCTACGAAATTTTCCAAAAGCCACCCTATTCTACAGATTTAGCCCCTAGTGCCTGCTATGTACTCCCAAAACTCAAAGAACGCCTTCGTAGGATTCACTTTCGGGAGGATGAAACACTGATGATACAGGTGAATGAGTGGTTGGCAGGTCAAGGCAAAAACATTTTTGAGGGTGTGGAAGCACAACTAAATGTTGAAGTCTTAATTACTCAAACAAAAAAACAAATAATGTTTTTATAGTTAAAACAAAAATGACCCTTTTATCTCACACGCAAATACATGAAATAACTGAAAGGTTACAACTTCCTAACCATCCGAAAACCGCCAACTTTAGTTAGATATTTGCTTGTTTAGCAGACACAATACAATAAAGCTTGTAATTTTATTAAGTTGAACATGTTAGAATTTCTGGTTATAAATATATGTACATATACATACAAACGATCGTACAAAGTTTGATGAAAATTATGTACATGAATACCCAATTTAGTATGCATCTCACGTGGTAAACTGTTTCAGTTGTGAAAATATTAGTATAGGGAATGTAATTACGTGTACGTTCAGATATTGCACGTATACACGATATAACCTACTTTGATGTTCAAACTAGGAAGTAATACTACTGCAGTTTCACAGTTTAAATATATATATTGTTTAAAGTTAGAGTAGATGTATTTAAAGTGCTATAAAATATGTATTTTCTGTGAAAGGTGTAACCCTTTGATTCATAATATATTGGGGATTAGGGAGTTACTTGAAAGGATGTTATGGAAGGATGCCTACACCACTTAAGAACAATAAACCTGTCAATTACAGAGAGACATCGTTTGTCATCGAAAACATTCAAAGCCTTTGAAAATGCATGAAATAATTTTTTTCTGATTCATGGTTTCCTTGACCTGTTTGAAGAAACCACAACCAATCTTGATCAGGTGGGAATGCCCCACTTAATATGGAGCTGCGATAAAAATGGATTTCCTAGAAACTGTGATCATCATGGGACATGTTACTTGGATCCAATAACAGTTCGATGAACAATCAGGCATTTGAAAAGCAATTTCTGCCAGAAATTTGCGCCATGTCATTTCTGATGTCATCAAGCAATTGAAGTCAATTCTGCGGCAATAGAAAAAAAAATCGATTTTACCATATTACGAGGCACGTTCAATAAATACACATTGTGGTACATACATATAAGCGGTTTATTTAAACTAAATAAAATTGCCACTACTACACAGGCAGGCATCGCACTGCTTCACAAGACGCTGTATGCCGGTGTCGTACCACTCCTCTGGCTGTTGAGGGAAGCATGTCAAAACTGCCTGCTGGACTTCAGCGTCCAACTGGAATCGCTGTTCCTTAAAGTGCCTTCTTCAAAGGTCCAAAGACATGGCATGCACAGGATGACAGATCCGAGCTGTAAGTGGGGTGCTTTAATACCTCCCACCCCATCCGCGCACCTGTAAGCATCCCAGGACGTTTGTTCTTTGGGGCTGTACGCAAACGAGTCAAAATTTTACTGTATCGGAGAGCATTGATTGTTAACGTGAGGGTCTTTAAATTCAAGATGTAATGGTTCACGATGGTCGAAAAAGCAGGGAAGCATAACCTTGCCAGTGGAAGGTTGAGTTTTAAATTTGTGATGCCTTGGAGACGATGGATGTTTTCAGTGCATACTGTCACGTTTCTACTCAGAGTCTTAATGATGACACCAACTTTCGTTACCGGCACCACGCGCGGTATTGCTGAAGATGCTGCAGTCAAAGACCCATGCGATTGGCTTTGTGTTCTTCAGCCAGTTGACGGGATGTCCATTGTGCACACACCTTTTGGTATCCAGCTTCATGAATTACAGCATGGTTTGTTCCCACACTGATATCAAAACGATCTACCAATGCTCTAACACGAACCTGCAGCGACATTGGCGTCACTCTTCGAATACCGAGGTTGTACATTACTGAATTTCTGACACCATTCCACGACTGTGGCTTTCGAATGACACTGTTCACCATAAACATCTTGCATTCTCCGAGAAATTTGAACAGGAGTGCCCTCAGGGTTTAAAAACTGTATTACTGCTCGATGATCGGCGTTGGACGCTCCAACGATACGACCTTCCATACTGAAACGCGTACATCAACTGCGTATTTTACGAATATCACGAGTCAACTGCTACAGTAGACACCTATATTACCGGCGGCCGTCTTACGCTTCGTGCTACAGCACTCGAACATGTATTTATTGAACCTGCCACATTATTTTTGGTTTTAAAAGTGTCTTCATTTACGATAATGTGCTGACGAATGAAAACGAATTTAATCTGAATATTATTCCTACTAGGATTTTCAATCGGAATAATTTGGGATCTCGTGTAAAAATCCCAGAACCTGAAAAACCACCGCCAATTCTTGGTTTCTGTTCCCACAATGTAACGTAAATATAAATAAGTTTTTGATTCTTATTGATTGAGGGTAGAGCTCGAAAAAAATACAGGTCCACCAAAAGCTTGATAAGATCTCCAGACGCTGGAAAATGCATTAAAAAAAGAACTCAAGTCGAAGATCGAAAATTAAAGGTCTTGTGTCTCCGCAACAGATTTGTAACTTCAAAACTGTTAGCCCGTGAGATAGAAATATCGTTCGGAATAAAAATTTGGTTAACAATGGTAGAACGGTCCAATCTATATGATTACAAGCAAGGAAAAAATTTCCAGGAAGTCATATTATCTGGAGCGGGATGTTGTCCTTCGGTTGTAGTGAGATGGCCTCCATTAACAGTCTAAAGTTCTAAACGTCTAAACGTTATTGTATATATTGATGTTATTAACGATTTTGTGGGATCATCCATTGATGGTTTGTTTTCTTTAAGTGTTGACCTCATTTTCCAAGACGATTTAGCACCATACCATGGAGCAAAAATTATAAGAAGCTGTTTTTTGAGGTTTGAGCGATACTGTCCAAAAAATATGCAACATCTTCTCTTTTCTGTTTTGAATAGGTGAAGCAATACTTATATCTTTGAAATAGCGTGGCAACAGTACAGGTTTGAACCAGATTCAGAACTGTTGAACTAGTGTTAAGAAGCATGTGAGCAAACAACGCCAAGGACCAAACCGAACTGAAAACAGCCATCTTCGAAGTTCAGAAAAATGAAATAACTGTTAAACTGTTAACTACTGCCAAACAGAAGAAGAACTATTTTTAATCCATTCTTTAAAAAATTGTGATGCTAACCCTTATCTGAGCTCTGCTTCACGTGCCAACATTTCAGTTATCAGTTGTTAGACTCAATGGCATTTAGCTCAAAAGCTGCTACAAAAATGTTAGCGTTGGGCGTTGGTAATTCTGAGCGTATTGCTTCAGCATTCTTCTGTTATTCAAATACGTCCATAAAGTGTTCAAAATCATGTACATAGCTCTGAGTATCCCGCCAATAGATCAATGATCAAGTTTTGGATATTTTTAGAACCTGTTTATCTTCTTCTCCTTTTAGACTAACCTGTCATGAAACCTATCTATAAACAATCGAGAAGGACACTCTGAATAAGGAACCCCCGCCTACATATAGTGAACCATACATCATAGATACCTTGTTGAAGTGTTCTCGCTCGTTAAAGAAGTGCCACTGGACAGTTTTTTTAGTGTGGAAAATATTAATTTGGGTTATTAAATTCCTTAAATTCTTCGACAATTTGAAGGAGGGTTACTTCGCTGAAAACCATAAAGTTGGTATGTTCGAGCACGGCACTTTGTTTTGTCAATTACCGTTTGACATCAAGCGTTCTTCAATTTCGCAGCCACAATTCTCTAGCAGTCACGATAATGTTTACATTTAAACCGGTCAACTTCTTTGAGGCAGCAATTGCAAATATTTAAATTACGTTTTGATAGAGATTCCTTTCTTTGATACTAATGAAGAGTCATAAAGATATCTAACTGTGCAGATAACTAAATATAAGTTAGGAAACTTAATTATCAAAACTAAAAGCTACATTTTATGATCAGGCAAAGTTATAGTTACAATATTAAAATAATACTTTAGTTTGACTGCCTCCTTATTTCCTTGATTATAATTTTTATAATAATACGCCACCATGTTAGGTAATACGTGCTAAGTGTATTAACTAATTTCGCACAGTTAATTCAATATTTAGGTTCAGCAATAACCGTCAGCGAATTTTCACACGTCGTTTGCACTTTACGGGAAAACTGCTGTACTCGACCTGTACCAACTAGGCGAGATTAAATTTCCAAGCTCGCCCCGGCTCGTTTAAACTGAACAAACTAGTTAAAAACTTGAAGCGTTGGAGTTGGTATCATCACAAGAGTGGTGTTTCGTAAACGTTGTATGCGGCATTGCCTTACCGTTAAATTACTTTTTGGAATGATGAAAAATTGCTGAGCAGGAACCAACGGGATAATTCTGGATAAAAGTTAAACGAATTTAAAGGGAAGATGATGATTATAGTAGACTAAAATTGTATAGTAAAGAAAACCGAAATTATGTCGACTGTTATCTTAATAATATCATGATACTTGCATTTGACAAGCAAATTCTGCCTATCCAACATCTTTAAAATATTAAGTGAGACCGAGCCACGTTCCTAAATTGGAAACATCAACTTAGTATCCAACTCTTTTCGTATACACTTTAAGACTAACATCGGAAAAAATTCCGACATACAATTTGTATTAGCCTTGTCGACATGGATGATGTTTATATATTCAAGTTGCTTGCCCGCTTGTGTTTTGTCGGTTACGTTGGCCCCACACAGAATTGAATTATTTAAATACCTCAGCAAACTCCACTACATTATTTAAATCTGTTCCACGTTCCTTCGCGTTTTCTTTGATGTAAAAAAAAGCTCGTAAGAGTGAAAAACAAGAACGACAACGGGACCGACTCTAGAGAAAGAGAATATTTTTGTAACGTCTTCTGGTGGGCTAAATTTTGTTTGAATAGTCAAAGCTGCTTTAAAGGGGACTTTAATTACTGTAATGCGGTACAGGTTTCTTCTCCATTTCAAACTGATTAAATTACCAGTAATATATATATCACATAAATTCACACAAAATTAATTACATCACATTTGGTGTTCAGAACTTTGATATTATCGGGGAAATGTTACTGAATATCGCTTTAATTAGAGCAGTGCTGTAATTGAAATCAGTGCAGATAATTTTAATGAATTTGGAGAAATAATTTGTTAATTAATGATATACAATCACCCAAAAGTTTTATTTGTGATAAATGTAATTTACATGCTGCAAGCACTCTCCCACAAATTGATCCTGGTTTTCAATAAATTTACATCTTGAAGTGCTAATTGATATTGACTATTTGCGTCTGTAGAAGGTTTTGTTTTACATACATATGTATGTATATATGTATATAGAAGGGTCTGGAGTTGTAATTGAAGATATTATAGTGGTTTAATTACATCTAGTTTCATTGATATTGATGGTGTTAGGATCTGAGTTGTTACCTTCCTTTATTTTACTGTTTCATGTTTTTCATTTAAATTGTAATGTTTTGAGTTATTTTATATTTATACAGTGTGCCTCCTATAGTGAATCAATGTACCACTCCCTCCCCCAAAGTTAGTATGTATAAGGATAAAACTATTAAGTATTTGTCTTTAAAATTTTCAAAAACATATGACTATTGTTTTATTCAACAACAGCGCCTGACGTTACACTCTGCGTCCTACACCCCCTCATCTTGTGGTAGGTTCTTCAGTGCTGTTTCATGTACCAAAGCACAGAATAAACAGAAAGGACAAGTTTGTCGGAACCTTTGATGTTTTAATGACGATTCTGAATGACCTTGAGGCTATTGATGCCACTTTAAAAATGTGTCCAAGAATGTTGGCGGAAAAGTTTGATCGTACACATCACAAAATCACTAAACTCACAACTCAGAACTAACCTCCAAACATCTTCAATAAACAATACACATGTAAACAACATTTCAGGAATATTTGGCCATATTTTGGAAATGGCGTCTGATTAGATTAACAAGGTGAACCTACTTGCCGAGGAGGAAGCAGATACATCAAACGGTTGTCGAGCTAGGTAATATTTATATGATGAAAATGTTGTCCAGAAAAATTTATGAAAATGTAACGGTCACAGCGCTCAAACGAGTTAATGTGCCTTCCTTAGAGTTTGTCCTCTTGTTTAGATTAATAAGATGAACCAACTTGCCCAGAGCGAAGCAGATTCATCAAACGGTTCTCGAGAAAATATCGATGAAAATTTAGCCCTATAAGGCGCTAATGTGCCCCGCTGGGCGTTTGGCCTCTCGTTTAGATTAACAAGGTGAACCTACTTGCCGAGAACGAAGCAGATCCATCAAACCGTTATTGAGCTAGGTAACATTTATATTATGAAAATGTTGTCCAGAAAAATTTATGAAAATGTAACTGTCACAGCGCTCAAACGATTTAATGTGCCTTCCTGAGAGTTTGTCCTCTCGTTTAGATTAACAAGACGAACCAACTTGCCCAGAAAGGAGATTCATCAAACGGTTCTCGAGAAAATATCGATGAAAATTTAGCCCCATAAGGCGCTAATGTGCCCTGCTGGACGTTTGGCCTCTCGTTTAGATTAACAAGGTGAACCTACTTGCCGAGAACGAAGCAGATCCATCAAACCGTTATTGAGCTAGGTAACATTTATATTATGAAAATGTTGTCCAGAAAAATTTATGAAAATGTAACTGTCACAGCGCTCAAACGATTTAATGTGCCTTCCTGAGAGTTTGTCCTCTCGTTTAGATTAACAAGACGAACCAACTTGCCCAGAGCGAAGGAGATTCATCAAACGGTTCTCGAGAAAATATCGATGAAAATTTAGCCCCATAAGGCGCTAATGTGCCCTGCTGGACGTTTGGCCTCTCGTTTAGATTAACAAGGTGAACCTACTTGCCGAGGACGAAGCAGATCCATCAAACGGTTATCGAGCTAGGTAATATTCATATGATGAAAATGTTATCCAGAAACATTTATGAAAATGTAACGGTCACATCGCTCAAACGAGTTAATGTGCCTTCCTTGGAGTTTGTCCTCTCGTTTAGATTAACAAGACGAACCAACTTGCCCAGAGCGAAGCAGATTCATCAAACGGTTCTCGAGAAAATATCGATGAAAATTTAGCCCTATAAGGCGTTAATGTGCGCTGCTGGGCGTTTTGCCACTCGTTTAGATTAACAAGGTGATCCTATTTGCCGAGAAGGAAGCAGATCTATCAAACGGTTATCGGGCTAGGTGATATTTATATGATGAAAATGTTGTCCAGAAAATTTATGAAAGTGCAACAGTCACACCGCTCAAAGGCGTTAATGTGCCTTCCTGGTAGTTTGTCCTCTCGTTTAAGGTTAACAAGTTGAATCAACTTGCCCAACATTCAGGGCGATGAGTATAATCTTTTCCACCCCTCGGAGATCGAAAATTCGACAAATGCCCGGCTAGATTTTTTTCGTATTTTTAAAATATCTCGGCTACTAAGAGAGATAGGACCGAAATATCTTCGGTACAACACTCAGGGCGATGAGTACAATCTTTTCCACCCGTCTGAGATCGAAAATTCGACAAAATTTTGGACAGTAGAATTTAAACGTGCTGTACAAGTTTGGGAGACGATAAGCGTTTAGGACGTCCAAAAATTTTAACCACTGTTGATAACATCGCTAAACTTCACCAAATGGTGCTAAATAATCGCCGAATTAAAATGAGAGAGGATAGCAGAGGTTATGAACATGTCCGAAGAAAGTGTTTGTCACATACTGAATCAAAATTTAGGCATAAGAAAGCTGTGCGCTCGTTGAGTGTCGTGTTTTTTGACGTTAGACCAAGAACGTGTTCGATTTGGCGCTGATTAATTACTGTGGATGAAACTTTAGTACACCATGACACGCCCGAAATAAAACTATAGTCAAAAAACTTTTCTTCGGCTGGAAAAATAATGATGACAGTTTTTTGTCATAATTAAGGAGTTATCTTAATCGATTATCTTCAAACAGGAAGAGCCATTACTACGCATAATTACTTGACAAGCTAAAGGCAGAAATTGACTGAAAAGCGACCTCATTTTCAGAAATAAAAATTTGGTTTCACCTCAGCGGTTTCCATAGCGGAAAGTAACTGCTTAACCAGGCTCTTTACTCAACAAATCTAGTCCCAAGTGACTTCTTTTTGTTCTCAAATCTAAAAATTGCGCTCGGAAGACAGTGATTTTCATCAAATGAGGAGACGATCACCTTCGTAAATAGTTATATTGTAGAGAAAGACGCCGAGTACTATTTGGACGGGTTCAAGAGATGCGGGCATCGCTGGGAGAAATGTGTACTATTGTTAGATCACCCTCGTATTCTAAACGCAATGACTAGTCCAATAATGCTGTAAGTGCAGTATCGTTGGACCTCTTATATTGTCGAATACATTCCTGTGATCCTCCTATTTATTCCGAATATTGCCATTACCACGCTTGATTCGCACTCCATCTCTCGTTAATTGAATGAATTCCTGCTACGAATTTCTTCATTAACTTCTAGATTATTTAGTCTTTTATATATAAGCTCCGTATTAATCATTTAAAATCAGAAGCAATAAATGCAATTTAAAAGAAAGCCAGTTGAAAACGATGTGAAAGGCTGGCGTTCAAATCTGCAATCTCTAAAGTAGAAGCCTAGAAAGAAACTGCTAATGCAATGTGAGCCTATATGCTATTAAATAGCATAATTTTTTTTAAATATTTCTTCTGTAGAAGGTATTTATATTCACATACAAATAATAAATAAATCAATTCCTGTGCAGCAGCTCACTATTAAAGTATCATTTTTAATCTCTCCTTATTTTATAGTGCCTCATTTTGATGTGTACTGTTTCCTTAACCTTCGGATGACCAATTGGGGTCATTTTGTGACCCCCGTATATCCAATTTTTTTTTTAATATTAGAGCTTCATGTTTTGTAGCCGAGCTTTTTGACATTATTCAAAGTATGTATTTATTTATTGTTGTAATCAATGTACTAATTTAAGAAAGAAATCAAATTCGATTGGGGTCACTTTATTACCCCACCTGGGTGTTAGTGTACTACCATAGTTATTTAATTCTTTGGGCTGCAAAGTGGGAGAATATACATGTTTTCATAATACGAAGCTCTGGCCATTACTTTTGTTCTTCCACCTGCTAGATTTGACAACCATCGATGCATTTATTCTCTTTACCAGTAAAACCAAGAGTACGGGAAAGGTAAAACGTTCAGAAGGAGATTATTGCTTGAAGAGTTGGGAATGGCATTACTAAAACCTCTAATCACTCAACGGCCTCAAGAGCGTTTACCTAAATACATCAAAAACGCCATGACAACTATTTTGGGTAGGCTGACTTCTCTAAAAATGAACAAGAATTGAATAAATCAAATGAAAAATGGAAAATGTTACAACACGAGGTCGTTGTATCATATACCCCAGAAATTTAGATAAGAAAACAATCAATAAATGTGATAAATGTTGTTTATTTGCAAGAACTGCAATAATGAAATCAAAAATATGTAATTTATGCAATGTTTTTATGGCAATACACAGGTCTTTTGTTATGTATTAATTGTTAATATCTAATATTATGTTGATTTATTTACTAAAACTTTATCGGATCAGTAACTGACCCCACCTAGTCTTTATGCTACGTATTTCACCTGGTCATCCGATGGTTAAACCAGAAATAACTCAATATTCATAAAAAGAACGCAAACAATTACAAATAAAGTTTAAAATCAACCGATTAATATTATTACTACAACATCCAAATATCTAACTGTATTACCGACAATAAAAAAAAAATGTAGAGGCTATGCCAAACCATATCCAATAAATAAAACACATTAAATAAAGAAATACAATTCTATTATTAGAAATTCAAAAGAACTACACAGCACTAGCTAAAATAAAAAAGTACGGCATAAATCATATCTCTTGTGTAACACGTAGTAATATATTTATTATTATATACACCTATTAAAAAAAAACTATATCTACGTTCCAAGATAGAAGAAGTGTTTTACTATTGATTTTCAATAAAAAAATTCTTGTTACCGAGAAAAAAATCCGTATACAAAGTTTCAGAAACACAGTTTTGCAATAACAATCTTGTGGAAACTTTTTAACATTTCTTACAAGCAATAAAAAAATAAATTGAAATCTTTATTTGTATATTCTCTTAATGATTTTCTTGTAAAGCTTAAGCCATATTTGTGCATATTTTAATTTCTCCCATCAAGCACTATTGAGACAATAAATCCTGTAAGAAGATTAAGAGAATGGTTGTATGCACAATGTAGGTGTGATGTACAACCAGCTATAATTTTTAATATATAGCTCTCAAGCTTACTCTCAAGTAAACAATTAATTGTAGCTACAACGATAGGTCTTTCACCACCCACTGTTCCTGCAATCAATTTTAAATTAAATTCTCATTTATGTACATGAATTACTTGAGAATTTAATTTTGGATCGCTAAAAAACTACCTTGCTGTATTGCCAAAACCTTATTTAACGAGAAGGCCGATTCATCGTACTTGCCAAATTTTAAATGACAGTTTGTAAGACCTATGCAAAAAAAAATTACTCAAAACATCGAATCAATGCATGTTAAGACAACATACAAAGAAAATTAAGTTTGGGAAGATGTTGCACCACAAATATACTAATCTTGAAGAGCAATATTTTCAGTCATTGTAGGCTCCTCTTCTTTTAACAATAGTCTTGTTTGTATTTGATGAAAGTCGAGGATCATTCCAAACAATATTTTTTGATACAGTCTAATAATTATAATGGTCCAAATGCTGTTATGAAAAGTGGCGTGTGTTATTATCACCGCAATCCGATTAGCATCTCAACATTGAGCATTCTAAATTTCCCAAAATCCTGCAGGCTGCTGCTGTAGTTGCATGAAAAGAAGCGACGGTGATCTTGCTGCCTAAAGGAGACCTAACAACCACATCCCCTCCTCCTCCTCCTTTTTAAAGCCATTTTCAACCTTGGCCAAATATACAAGTGGTTCATCAAGAACAGGCTGGATGAAGAACTGAATAAGTCGACAGTGCATCCGCTCAAAAGGGTTATCACAACAGTTACAACCTCTCAGAAAAGAATGAATATCCCTGATCACTCTTAATAGAAATGCCTTTAATTCTGCTTCTCGGCGCAAGATAAACAGTGAACTAAAAAGAACAGATTTTCCAAGATACGTCATAAACATTCCTATCGAGGGTTATCCAATCTGAAATTCTGTATACAATACCAGCCTGGGTAACTATTAGATTTAGATTTAAATAAGGGTGATATTGCGCTGCGACCTATTGATCTATTGTGTCCTGTTGCATGAGCTGTAAGCTGCTGGGGTTTCCCTGTTCTCAGAGCTCCACATCCAGTCTAAGAGCTTTGATAAACTGCAATAACTGTGATGGTTTCAGAGAAGGTATTGCTTCTTCGTCTATGACGTCTTTCGCGAGACAATTGGCTCCGCTTTCCGTGATGGCGGTGGAGTAAGATGTCAGAAATCCCTGATTTTCATCCTCAACCCCGCAGAACTTGCAGTCGCTATTCTGTTTTAGACCCATCCTTGTCATGTGTTTCCCAAGGTGGCAATGCCCTGTAAGAAAACCTATGAGGATGCGTAGTCTATTTGTCCTTAGTTCTAGCAAAGTTTTTGCTCTGTGCTTGTTGTAGCTTCCATGAAATATCTTGGAGTGTCTCAGACCAGAGATATTGAGGGATGCTCTGAGCTTCTCTATCTTTAAGTAGATGCCTTCCTTGCTGATAGATTAACTTCTTCGTTGCCTCTGATTCCAGTATGTCCTGGTTGAGTAACTATACTTGACAGTAAAAACCATACTGACACCCTCAGAAAATTTGCAAGAAAAATCTCTACTACCCGTAATAAGCGGATATAGAACGATGTATGCTAAGACAGTACAAATGATAGTTAGTATGCCACCAATTTTCCTAAAAATCACGAGCGAAATCTAACAATAGAAAGACTAACAAAACGAAGCCTGCTGAAGAATTTTCTGAAGTGAGTTTCCTGGTCTGTTTGGACACTCTTCGCAAGGACTACTGGTTAGAAAAGTGCTGCTGCAAGTGCGCTTCCCTTAGAAAATGAAATTAATCAGCGAGAAAGAGTCTTTGATTTTAAGCTTAATAATCTTATAATATAATATCTCGAAAAAAACAAGGTGTATAATTGCAACTCATTCTCGAAAATCTGAAATTTAAACAAACCCGTTTGGAAAATTACAATCCGTTAATGCAATTTTCACACTCCAATGCTCTGCTCAATGGAGCTCAAGATTACGAGGTTGGTGTATTCGATACATTTACGTTGTAATATTGATAGCCTTGTATACAAAACAAAGGTAAAAGTATTGAAATGAACGCTTCGTTGCTTCCAAATATGTGTATCATCTCGTTTAAAACTCAAATGAAGCGATCACATAATGAATAAGTGACAATACTGGAGCTTCATTTTGATGTAATTAAAATAAAAACTAACACGTTAACCCCATCTAATCAACAAACTCGATTTACCTAGATTAAAAAAAATATATAACGAACGCATTATTAAGATCTATTTTCATTTTGATGCCGCATAATCCTACCCAGTTTTCGCGGAAAACCACGTCGCACTTTCCTCCGGGGTTATTCGCTTGTTATTTTTCCGGCAAAATTCATATTTTGATCCCATCTTCTACGGTTTATGAAATTTTCTTTTAGCATGATTAGTTTTCGATTTAAATTATCACAGATAATCCGCTCAAAGGTTGTAATCCGCTTTCTTATTACGGAGTTTGTTTCGAGCACGCCAAAGTAATCGAATTAATCCCTCCAATATTGCAGGCCCGCTTTAGTTCGGTGAAGGGAGAGAGCATGCCTCCTCGACTTGATGGATATTCCTCGCATCCATAAGCGGGCATCGAGTATCGCTTGCCGAATATATACAGCCCATCTCGTTTATTTTGGCTATTCATCTACGAAATTCTTCGCTGTTGTTGGCATGACCTTTAGATTTTTCGACTAAGCGGATGTTGTTATATCCTCAACTTACGATTATAGCAAAAAACTGAGTCGAAATTGTGGCTGAAGTTTAGCTTGCTTCAGATAAGCTGAAAATTATCTGGTTTTGACCGAAACTGTACGATGTGTGGTCGTAGACACATTTGACATGTATCAAATCTGCCCTATAGATTTCAATTAAATCTGTTTTACTAATATGGTTCTTTTTGTAAGGTTAAAACGTAAAAAAAAATAAGCAAGAAATGTATCCTCCTCTAATAAGCTAAGAAACCGTTTTGATATAAAAGAGATACATTTTTGTCTGTGTAATTAAACAAATCTGTTTCAATTTTGTTGAACATCTTTTTCGCACAATTTGCACCGATAAACAACATCAAATGAAATGAAAACACATTAAGACCTGTTCGTCAATTTATGTAAAGGCGCCGATAGTTAGTAAGTCACCAATATTGACGTGTGTTAATAAATTTAGTGTTTAGAACTTAAAGAAATTCCACCGCTAAAAATATCTATACATTATATGTGGAGAAAAACATGATGACTTAATTTTGGAAGCAAACTCGTTAATTTAGAAACGGAATAGCTCAGTAGGACAGTATTCGAAACAGAAATAAACCTCTTAATTTATATTGGACACCATATTACGAAGAAGTTACTCTAGAACCTTGACTTGTTAGATTCAACGAAATATTTCGTAAATATATATTCCGAAAATATATACTTATATTAAAGAATAAATTGGGTCTCATTTTAGCAAATATTATGAAATTTTTGTTGTTACTTTAACATATTTTCATCGTTGGTCTGTAGTTCGATAACAAAAAGGACCTTCCACGAAATTTTTCCTACACAAGTATATTTAATCAGACTAACCCTTGACATTAACATAGAATTTTGCCGGCATATTTTTGCCGACGATATTATATTCATTGAAGATCAAAGTGGTATTGTAATTAATTATTCGCATTATATCGTTACAAGTTCGGGCTCATGTTTCTTTTGTTCGCTTTTCGTTATACATCGCTTAAGATTAATTAATCTTTTGTTCTTGTTGTTACTCGGGGCTAAGAAAAAAATACCAGCAAAACATTTCATCGATTTGAAAAGTTAATTGGCTCCTTTTGTTGAGGGGGTGAAATAAAATAATGTTCTTTTTTATATAAGCGCCTACACAACAAAAGGCAAAAAGGAGTCGGGTACGATTTGAAATAATTACCACATGTTCTTTGAAGTGGTTCATAAATCTTCTATATAGCAGTCTCCTAATTTTACCTTTGTCCTCAAAACTGTTTTTCAACGAAAACGATAAAATGTCGGGTTCTGATTTCATAATTATTAATAACTGCAAATATTTATAAATTCGTACTAGTAGGGATATGGACACTTAAATATTGTAAAACTATTGTATAATAGTAACAAATTTAAACAATAATTCTCACATTTACAACCTATTCTACTTTTGAGGATTTGATATTTTGTAAAAAAAAATTCTTTCAATTCAATTTTTTTTTAATCACAATTCAAAGAAACTCTAATACAAAGAGTAGGTACTTGCTGAATGGAATAAATTCATATCAACTGGCTAAAATAATAAAAATAAACTGTTGCAGTAGGTATTACAAAGATATAACTAACTCCCAAAGTAACAAAGGACATACAAACAAATTCTACAACAATTTTTTCAATCAATCAATTGGGTCTGTGGATTACCGACTAATTTTATAGACTGATCATTGCAACAACACATTTTATGGGATCAACTCTATTTTCTACCTATCGTATCTCAGTTGGTATGCGGCATATGCATTTGTATGTGTACCATGTGCGAGTCATTACGTACACCACGAATAGTATACCAATATAACATATAGAAAGAATCAATCACTTTATATATCGGTTTCATTCCTCTTGTTTGAATTAACAAAGGTTTAGTTTTATTTTGAATGTGACATTTTATTCATTAATGTTGCAGTGATAGCCAGACAAGTAATATAGCTTAAGGAGTCACTACAACTAAGCACCTACCACACATAAGAAAAAAATTAAATAAATCACTATTGGGTGCAAAGTGATTAACAGTGCGGCATTATAAAAGGCGATATGATGCTGTCACAAAGCCATTTGAACACAATTTACACACACAAAACTACACCGCGGGAGTTGCAATGATACCCAGACAAGTAATACAGCTTACAGTATCATCACTAAGCACACATTACATATAAAAAAATACGTAGTGTATACTGAAAAATAGTGTTAGACACTAAAGTATACCAAACATATAAAACCATTTTTTTATTATTTAATTTATTGTTTTTCTATGCAAAAGAGATATTTCTGTATATACGCAACAAAAGCTCCTTTTTGTTCTATTGACGGTCGCAAAATTAAACTACTCACAAAATACAGGATAGAGGGAGTCCATTAACCTGCCTCTCCTTCCCCGTCCCCTCCCTCAGTTGAGCTAGCATCTGATTGCTTAGAGCTAGCACCACCACCGCGCGAAAAGCTAGCATCACTTCAACTTCCCCAATAATCGCACTTCTTTTCGGGCCACAAGTTCCACTTTGTACGTACGACTGCCAAAACCTAGCACCAGATAGGATATACCTAGCACCACCAATTTTAGACCTAACACCAAAATACTTTCCCAGAAAACATTGTTAAACTATAAGAGTAATCATTAACTTGCTTCTCCCTCTCTCCCCTCTCTCTCAATTTGAATATTTATTTCAAAAGCTAGCACCAGATTGCTTAGAGCTAGCACTAGCTAGCACCACCATGGAAAAAGCTAGCACCACCTAAAGTACCCTGATAATCGCAATCCTTTTTATATTATTTCAAATAATACCAATTGAACATTTCACATTCATTTAAGTCAAGAGAACAATTTGTTAAAAGGTAGTTTTGTCAGAACCATTAATGACATTTATAGTTGAATTATTGGGATGTGTAGAAGTTGTCCCTAGTAACTTTAAAACACGCGCGATTTTAATAATTGTTTTTACGCGTTGGCATGTTTTTAAATAAGCAAAGTTTTTTACCAAAAAAAAAGAAATATTGGCAGAATAAAATTGAGCTTTACTTTGAAACAGACCGACAATTCATAATAATATATCAATAATAATGGTAATTCCTGAAGTATTTCCACTTGTAAGTCAATGAAACAGCAAATTAATTAAATACCATTTTATTCCAGAACATATAAAATTCTGTTCATTAAATAAGACTTCTTCAGTGGAAAAAATTAATATTTAATATGTATCAGAATACTAATGATATAATTGGCCATCCCTATCAACAAAAGTATCTAAAAAACAAAGAAGTAATTGATATATCGAATTGTAATTACATTCTCAATTAATATTAAAGGATATATTAGTGTAAGTTTAATACAACTATAAAAAAAAATTAATTGAATTATTCGTATATCAATGTATTTTTTGTCAAGCTGTAACAATTCTGTTCGAGGACCTAGTCAAGAGCTGAAAAATTAATAAAATTCAGGCGTGAATTAAATGATTATAAATATCGCTCAAATTATCGATATCAGTTCTAAAATTTTAAATAGAACAATTTTAAAATTTAATCAAATTTTAAAATTATTTTTGATGTAATTAAATTTTACTTACTTCAAAATAGACGTATAATCTAAATTTCCTTTTTAAAAAATATAATCTTATCTGGTGCTAGATTTTGGCGGTTGTACGCGACAAAGTGGGAGCCAACATTAACTTGCTCCTCCGCCCCCCGAAAAGAAGTGCGATTATTTAGGAAGTTGCGGTGCTGCTAGCTTTTTGCAGGGTGGTGCTAGCTGGTTTAGCGCTAAGCAATCTGGTGCTAGCTTTTTGGATAGATATCTCAACTGGGGGAGGAGGAGGAAGGAGGCCAAGTTAATGGTAACTCTTATAGTTTAACAATTTTTTTCTGGGAAAGTATTTTGGTGCTAGGTCTTAAATTGATGGTGCTAGGTATATCCTACCTGGTGCTAGGTTTTTGAGGTCGTACGCGACAAAGTGGGGGCCAGCATTAACTTGCCCCTCCCCTCCCGAAAAGAAGTGCGATTATTGGAGAAGTTGAGGTGGTGCTAGCTAAAATTAGTTTTTTTAAACACTATTTGCTTGTTATAATGAATTCACAACCTAGTACAAGTGGATTATTAACATCGCTGCTACCTTGGGACAAGGACATTTGTCGGTACAGGAAAAGCAAGCTATATTAAACATGTATAAGAAAATTATTGGTGGTTGTCCTGGAATAAAAAGGACACAGATAGCACACTGTAAATATCAAACATTTTAGGTAGTATTCTGAAATAAGCGTATATAAACTTACTGTGAATTTATATTCCATAATACGAATAGGTGTTTCAAGAACAAGTATTTACCGAATAATTCATGAATATAAAACCAAAGAGTTAATTTCACCACCATCAGAACGATTAGGGAGAAAATCAGTGCTATCTACATTTGACGATACTGTTAAATACTTCATAAGACAAGTAGTACATAGTTTTTTTACGATGGAGAACTTCGTACACTAATCCGAATTTTAAAGAAATTAAAGGAAGATGAAAATATACGTCGTTTTATTTTATATAAATTAATGAGAATGCTTAATTTTAAGTAAATTTTGATATTAAATTATTTAAATGTTTTATATACTAGGAGTATTTATTTATTAACGGTTTTTAAGATGTAATCGCAAAAGTATGCTACTTGAACGTGAAAACATTGTTTTATAGAGACGAAGATATTTTTATTTTCGATTAAAAAAATATAGAACTTGGCTTAATGAAGGAAACACAAAAGCAAACGTGTGGGTAGATATTGATGTTACAACACACAGACAAGCATTTATAATTGTGTAACAACGGGTCTGAAAAATCTTGTTGGTAAAGGTAGACGCTTAATTATTTTACATATTGGTTCGAAAAATGGTTTTGTTGACGATGGCTTGTTGGTATTTGAGGGAAGAAAAACAGCTGATTACCACGATAAAATGGATGCAGATGTTTTTGAGAGATAATTCAATAATATTTTACAAAAATTGTCTGAGAATAGTGTGATTGTAATGGATAATGCATCCTACCACAGCAGGAAGAAAGAAAAAATACCATAAACATCGTTTTGTCCCTCTTATTAAAAACAGAGTATAGTGAACCAGTGGATTTTTGTTTTGAACTTTCCTGTAAGTTGAATGGCTAAAGTCGCAAGAAAAGACTTTTTATAATTATTTTCTCTGCCGGACAGCAAGATCCCGAATAAATGACCGACTGATTTGCAGAAACATGAAGCAAATTCTGAAATTTCAAGCAAATACGGCAGCATGAAGATGAATTTTTGTAATTTTTGATTTTTAAACGTTCTACCATGTTATTTACGTAGATCTCATAAAGTACTTAAAATTATAGATAAAAAAGTTTAAGGAGATTCACATAAATATTTATATATTTATCGTATTTTTTTAATAATTATTAATTGTTTACATTTCAATGCTCGAGTCCGTTGACGTTAATAATAATTTATTGTCAACGAGTAGACACAAACGCTCCTTAGGTTGCGTACACCAAAATATGCCGAACATAATCTGCTTTTAAGCACTGAACAGTGGTCACTATATCTTAATTTACTGTCAAGAGTTAATCCCAAAAATTTGACAAAAGAACAATCTTTTCGGCATTGAGAATGAGTCCATTATCACCACACCACTTGGATATTTGTAATGCAATGGTAGATAATCCCTACACACGAGACGATTAGAACAATCATGTGCAAAAACGAGTTTGACGAACGAGGTGTACAAAATCGGCGGTAATAGGAAGAAAACAAACGAGATTATCTAGGCAGTCATCGATATCTGATGGTGTATTTCTAACAATAAATGGTTCCAAGGCTTTTTGGAAGGGTTTTTAGTGGGAAGACTAGTTATTGAAAGAGCCCGACAGAACCAAGCTGCAAAATATCAAAGCGTATGGAATGCATTAAGCATTTTTCCCTGGTAAAAAAATTGTTTACTTTTTGCAATCTTTTCCAATCTACAAAACACAAAAATTAATGTATGTTGATCATTTTAAAACTGAAATCTTCGACTTCGCATTGTGATTGATTAAGGTTTTGTCATTATTTTTATTTGTTCTTGTGGAGGTATTTGTACGAAACAAAATTTCAATCATGAATCAAGTTTAATACTTTCGCACATCAAAGAAGTATTCAATTGGTTAAAATCATTTCAGGTAACACAATATAATCAATCATCAATGAAATTATGTACTCGCTGTTATATGTAGTTTACGTATTTATTAAAAGAATCTTGATATCAAAATTTTGTAAAAGAGAATTAAATTAAAAATAAATTTACAAACAATTTTGATAAGTTTTGGAACAAAAACGGGCAATAATTTCTTAAAAGAAGGCAAAATTTAACTGAGAATCATAGTGAACGAATAGGATTGAAAGGCACCTTCAATTTTCGTAGGCAATATCACAAATTTAATTTAAAATTAATAATAAATTGCTATATTTTATTATTAATACCATGGTATAATGATCACATAGGTATACTGTACAGAAGTAGAGAATGAATCCTTTCTTATTAAAATAGTCATTAAATTATTCTTTTCAGCTAATATTTTAATATGAGATTAATCAGTACATCCAATAATATCTAAAATTCTAAGAAATACTTCTTATGATTAGATTAAGAACTATTTTCTTATTTTAATTATGCCTTATAAGCAATTTGATGGTTGAATGTATGTAGGTGTTAAGTAACCTTTAGCCAAACCAAAGCTTTGATGTTTCAAGATTCTGGAAAAAAAACAAAGATTTGAATTGGAAGCTGGTATTTAATAGTATGTTACAAATAGAATAGATTATTAACTTTATTATAATATTTGAGCAGATTGTATTATAGATAAAGTTAAGTTTTCTGTTTTATCTTTCAAACATTATTAGCGTATGCCATACAACAGAGATAGCACACACATCCAAAATCATTTAAGCTACATATTTCTGCACTTTGAGTGAATTAGTAAAGACTCCTTCATTGCTCTGCCTTTCCCGATATTTATGAAACCTGTACTGACTTCTATTCTTCTATTGTTGTTTCGTGCAAATTACGCAGTCTCTTTAGTTATTTTTCTATATTTTTATTGTCAAAATATAACACTGTAAGCTTGAAGACATCATGTTTTATTAAGCCCTATACTGACTAATTACCAAAAAAACAATCACAGCAAGTATCTACGAAAAGACAAAGAAAATCATCTTCTGATCACCGCTTAATCAAAACTACTAGTCATCGATTTTTTTCAATTCTTTTTAATATAGAGTTTTATGAAGGATCAGCGTTGGGTACCAAACGATTTCATTGATCAATATACCGCAGTAAAATTAATCCAATAATAAAGCTCCCGCGTAGAACCGCCTCCCATATTACCAATAATTGAATGATCCATAATCCATGAAGTATAAATGGACAAAAGAGCAAAGTACCAAAATAGTCTTTGCAATTACCTCAGAATTTCCACTATTGTATTATTCTTGATGACCACAGAACTCGCATAAGAACCTAAATTGATTTCCAAAGCTTTCTTTCTGTGAAAGCTTTCGAATAGCTCGCAGCAAAAAAAAATTATCTATCTCGAAAATCACGATGATATACATACAAACAACGGTATTTTTACAAATGAAAACTTTGAAACAATCGAGAAGACTACATAGACTTTCGCAGAACCAATGTACTCTCGCAGTAACGCCATCTTGTGTTCAGAAAAAAAAATTGTCAATAAACAATTTTACCATTTTAACAATGCTTTATTTCCTATTTAAAATATCATTATTTTCTATTTTAATTCCAATTAAAATCACCCCAAAGAACTAAATTTAATTAAAACTAATAATATATGAATCATAATTGCCTTGTAGAACTAGCAAACTCCACGCATAAGTTTCGTAACAGGCGTAGTTTTACAACTCCCCAACTTCTTTCCTAGTATTCGCCGGTAGTTGCCCGAGTTCTTCACACTCTCATTTATCACCCAATTAAAAGTTTTTTTTATTCTCCTGCAAGACGGACGTAAACCCAACGCACTCTCTCTTTCGTTTCTCAAACAGAAATAAACACAGGAACCGAATCAACGTTTGTCCATCATCAAATCCATTGATGCTTTCCTTCTATAATTGTCCAAATAAAAAAATAAAGTTCGGGCGCACAAACGGTAGCGCACGATTAAGAGACGTCGGTCGTCACAATTGAAGAGTCGTGCGGAAGAATTTGCTTCTGTTTTGGTTTTTGGAGCGCGTACCGCACGGAAGCACACGCACGTGCGTATTTTTTGACTGTAGGCCGATGCGAAGGAGCTACGAGCGACAGCGTCCGATTAGGACGTCACCAGAGACCGACGACGCGGTACTACTAAAGCGCTCTTGTTGGCCAGCGCTTCGTTCGCGATGCGAAAATCGCGCATCCATTAGCCATGCGCTTCTTCTTCGCGCCTCCGAACGGTTTTAGATGATGCTCTCGTATGTACTCTTCTCTTGAACTATGATTATAATTTTGTTCCCGAGCGATATTATTATTTCGTATAAATGTAGGAAAGTGAAGGGAATAGTAGGAAGCTTGACACGCTTTCGTACTAATCTATTCTTTGGTTATCTATTATTTATTAATGCATGAAAGTCGTTCCTAATTTGTAATTGTTAATAACGACTTTTCCACCACGGCATTTTCTTTGTAAATTTTCCTAGGCACACTCGATTATTGGTGTATAGGTCTTAAATTTTATACAATTTTGCTGGATGTGCGTGTAATAATAATAATAATAATGTTTATTCTCAAAAAGAGTTACAAAAACAACTATAGGATATGTCAATATATTGTCTAACTAAGACAGATTCAGTATTAGTTTTAATATATCAATGTGGACAATGTCCTTTAAATGTCTTAGTTTGTAAGAGGATCTTCATACACTTGCATTCATGTTGTTAATGTGTGTGTACCATTTCATACCCGAAGAAGTATGAAATCCCAATGTTTTAGTTGAGGTTACTTGGCTTACAGTGATGTTGCCAATAAGAAGGTTCATCTGCGGTAACGTATGCGATGGGTTCAAGGTAAATGAAATGAATTTTGTCTTGTATGTGTTAAGAAGCAATTTATTGGAGTTAAACTATTTGGACAATTTTCCTACCATCCCGTTCGCCTTTTGTTGAATATTATCAGTGTTTTCACTCATCGTTAAAACAGAAGTATCATCGGCATACATAACTGTGGCAAAATCCCCAAGAAAGAGTGCAATGTCATTAATGAAGATTGAGAATAGAGGTGGTGACAGATTCGCTCCTTGTGGTACACCAATTGTGACGGGTAGTAAATTTGATTCGATAATTTGTTTCCTGTTGTTGTTCCTTAAGGTTACGAAACCCATGTTGGCTTATATTAATAATGGTGTGCTTCTGTAGAAATGATTCAAGTCGCAATAACATCGCATACTCAAGTACTTTGCCAACTGAGGACGTTAGAGAAATATCGCCCTTTTTATGAAGTGAAATCACTACTGATGTTGTGAAGCATGCTGGAAAGACACCCTCTGCGAAAGAGAGATTGACTAAGTGTGTTATTGGAGTAATAATAAAGTTGACAGCTTCTTTGAGCATACGACTACAAATACCGTCTGAACCCGGTAAGCTTCGAGCATTCAGTTTGTTGAATATGGATACCATTTCGTCCACTGTACCTAAAGGGATTTAGAAACATAGAGTGCTGATTCAGCGGCGTGCGTGTTTGAAAGAAGACAGAATTGGGAATATTTTTATTTATCGTTATCGGAAGTTCGGTAAAATAGTTGTTGAATGAGCCTATTTGAATTTCTGTGATATTCCCATTTTTTGTACGTTTCTTGGTTAATTCATTTATGATATTCCAACTTGCTCTACAATATCATTGCATTCTAGTAATTTTGTCGCCTTGTATTTACTAGAATATTGTGCATACGTTTCTCTAAGATCTGGATATTTTTTGTAATATGTACGTGTCCTTTAACTTGGCATTTGATTCTTTTACTCTTGCTGTGATCCACTTCTTACAAATTGTATTGGTATGAGTATATCCGACTGGAAAACATATGTCGTAATAATATTGTAATATAGATATGAAAGTACTGAATTTAAACTCAATATTTTCGCAGTTGTACACGTCATGTTGCAATTTTTTTTGCAATTTTTGTAAGAAATTAATTTTGTTATCATGACTATATATTCTTTTGGGTGAATATGTTTTCTGTGAAGATTTATAAAGTGAATCCTCATGTAACATTATAAGACGATGGTCAGAGAAATGTATATCAAAGAGCTCATAGCTAAGAGGAACAGGTAAATTTGTGCAAATCTTGTCTAGAATAGAGTTACAACTATTACATAGTTACCCTTGTGTATTTATCTACTAAAATATGTATATTATATGACTTGAAAATATACTTCATTTAAGAAAATTTAGTCTGTGTGAAATGGGTGGAATTGTGAGATGATTTTGGTTAGTTTATCTGGTTCAATGCAGGCTATCAGTTTTAGTTAACTTTGTCACTGAGATCCTTCTACATTCTCCTAGCATGCAAACTACATACTTGGGAAAACCGGAGGGCTCGCAAAAAAGTAATACGGATTCCGCGAGGGCAGACAAACTATTGATACCATCTTACAGGTTTTAAGAGATGCAAAGGCAGCTGCCGACTTTGTGAACCACAAGTATCGAAGACTCTGCGCCTTGATAACGCTAAACGTTCAAAATGTCTTGAATAGTGAGTCATGGCAAAATATTTTGGATGCTCTAAAAACAAAAGGAGTAACAGGAAGCCTTCCAGCGATTATTACATCATGCCTGTCATACAGAAAAATAATCATCGAAGTGATAGAAACACTCATAAACTACAGAGTAAACAGAGGGGTACCTCAGATGTCACTGCTAGGACCCACCTTTTGAAATGTCATCTACAACGATCTGCTCAGAACTAGACTACGGCAAGGAGCCCAACTGGTTGATTTCGTAGAAGATAACGCCCTGATCGTGATAACCATTAATTGAACAAACCTTAACGAGCCTCGCAGACCTAGCCCTCTTCAATATTACCTACTGGACGAAAACCAAGAGACTTCAACTGGCACCGAACAAGTTAGAAGCCGTTTTACTAACTAGTAACCAGAAGAAAAACTGGAAAGTATCTTGGAGTTTAGATCGACACAAAGATGACATTCGCTACACACACGGGAGGGAGAATAGCCAACGTGTGCACAACTATCAAACGTCATTCCCCTCTTCTCCGTCCCTCTAACCATTACAACTTAAATAGGGAAGGCACTTAAGTGTGATATATCATTGAAAGAGTAATTTTATGGACAATTTAGCAGTGTGATTGCTGGTTGCGTTACTTTTGGTTTTACCGCCCTCTAGCGGGATAAAAAACGGTTACGTATTCCAAAATGTGATACGTCATGAAAGCTAATTTTATTAGCAATTAAATGCACAATATAACTAAACATTATTTAAAAAATAATTTAGATAATTAAAAAAAAAATGTAGAGCGCTAACGTTAGGAATTACAAACTTAATTAGGTTATAAGAGATGCTGGAAATGTTCACCATTAACTTCCAAACATGAATATAAATTTTGTTCAAAGCGTAGTCTGACGTGATGAGAATCTCTGGAGTTATTTGACGAGATTCAGTAACAATACGTTGACGCAACTCTTCTAGTGAAGCAGGTGAAGTGGTGTATATTTTACTTTTTAAATGTCCCCACAGAAAGTAGTTTAAGGGGGATAAATCTGGAGATCGTGGGGACCATTCTATCCATCCTCTTCTTCCAATCCAATGTCGACAAAATCTATTATTCAAGTACTGACGAACCGTTACTGCAAAAAAAATATTAGGGAATCTTCAACGTATCGATTATCGTTTTTTATTATGTCTGTTAATATTGAATCGATAGTGTGTTGAAGTAATTTCAGATACATGTTACCATTTAAGTTACCGGGTAGAAAAAATGGACTGTACTTAGAGTTGGACCCACACCGCAACCACTTGTCCTAAAACGGTTATTTCTGTTGCTACGTTTCTTACTGGGTTTTCTATGCAGTGTTTTCTATCTTGTACAGACTCCGTTTCGTGAAATTTTGAAATTAGTTCCAAAACATACTTCCGATTTAGATGTTTGTTTGGGTGTTGTGCATTGAATATTTCAGTGGTTCTGTTGGCATTTCCATTATTTTTAAAATATGCTGCAACTATTTCCACTCTCTCCTGAATAGAGTACACCACAATTATGACAACTAAATGTCAAAGCTATTACGTATTTAATTGTTAATAAAATTAGCTTTCAAATGATGTGTCACACTTTGCAATAAGTAACCGTTTTTTACAATTGTGTATAATTTATTTATCAATGATATATCACACTTGTGTAGTGCTTACCTATTTAAATTGTAATAGTGATGGAGGGGAGGGGAACAACGTATGGCAGTTGTGAACATTATGTAAAGGTGTCCTCTTTAAATTAAAAATCGACCTGTTTTTGCGTTTCTTTCAAAAAAATTCTCCTTCGAGTTATTCAGTCTGTTTCGTTTTCGATGCCGCACCCTGTATATAATGCCCTACCAAACAATTAGAAGGAGACCACGGCAACTATTTCAAAAGGCGTCTGAAAAACTTTGCAACGCTGGCTGTTTTTATTTTGTAAAAATTGTATTTTATTGTTTGTATTTTACTTTTTCAATTTTTACTTGTATTGACACGTGTTAAATTTTATTGTGTTGTGTTCAACACCAATGGTACCGAATAAATCTATCTATCAATCACTGCGCTCGTATCTAATGTCAAATATGGAAGGCCCTCCTTCGTCCAAGAAAAGGATCGTGGCAGGCGTTTTACAATCGCAGATAGTCTACACAGCGCCGCTCTTCATAGAATAGTATGCATCAGAGTCTGCTCAGAACAGCTTCATCTGAAACAGTCGCAGTAATAGGAAAGTTCCCTCCATTCGAATTCACCACCTGAGAGGGATTCGCTCGATAAGGGGACACCTTTTCTCAGGGTTCCTACCAGAGAAAAACTTCTTAGAAGATGGCAGGTGGCATGGGATGAACTGCTGGATTCACCAACTTATCCCAAATATTAGAAAATGATTAGAAAGGCTTGAAAATGAATTCTATGATGATTCTATAAGATCTATTGTGAGTATCCTTGATCTTTTAGTTACAATTGATCTCTAACCTTCTGAAGAAGTTTAATATCTTGTTGGAGACTATGGGTGTAACATCTGCCGATTCCAAGTGTACCTGATGGAGGTGGTGATACCTCTGTTAAGCCGGTTTGTTCATTTTCCTGAGGTGGTACCTCAGAGGGTGGTATAATAATAATAATAAATCAACGGTTATCTATATTGCAAATAATAATAATAATAATAATAGTATATTTGCCCAACAGACTAACATCTAATTACAGGACAAAGTACAAATTAAGTTTGCTTGCGCATATCCTAAATATAATTACATATCTAATGAGAGAACAGAGATACAAAAAAGAACAACCTAACCTATCTAACCTAATTCTAATCAAATAACATCAGCTCTACAAATAATGGTAGTGATCAAAAGTGTCGACAAAGCGGTAAAATGAATATCAGTTTCCGGTTCAGCAATAGAATTGAAATATGAGCAGAGTCTATGCAAAGGTGATTTTAATCCCAAATTTGTTCTAGCAGCATTACAATAGAACGTTCCTTTCATAAAAAGAAACATAAAATTGATTTGATTAAGCAAATCGGGAGCATCAATACAATTATTAAGAAGTTTATATAGAAATCTAATGTCAGCCTGGTTCTTCGCAGCTCCAAAGTATCCATATTACATGTTTCAAGTAATCGAACATGACTGAAGCCTTGTTGCGGATAAATATGGTTTTTTTTATAATACAGGTATTTTAAGAATCGCCTTTGAACACTTTCTAGTAAATGTACATTAGTCTTATATAACGGTGACCATATTATTGAGGCATATTCAAGTTTGGACCGCACAAAAGCGTAGTAGATTGCTATTATACTTTCAACTAAAGAGAATTGTTGAGTGGCTCTTATAATAAAACCTAGAGTTCGCAACGCGGGTAATATTCGATATATGTTCGTTAAATGATAACTTCGCATCAAAATTAACTCCTAGATCAGTTATTGATTGACATCTATCAAGAGATAGATTATTTATAGTATAATTATAGGTAATACTGCTCGTTTTCCTAGTGAAAGTCAGTACTTTGCATTTAGATATGTTTAGTTCCAGGTTGTTGTTGAGGCAATGTGTTCAAATCAAGTTGTTGCTGTAGATGCAATCATGAATGTCATTAACAGCTATATATAGTTTTAAATCGTCTGGACAATCCAGCTGCTCACACACGTCATTGATGATGAAACGAGATTGCTGGAATTCAGATTTAGATGTGAAACATCTGGACCTTGTCCTCTGTATACCACGAATTGCTGTCTGTTTTAGATGAAAATAAGGAAACAACAGCAGGAGAGAAAATAAATTCAAGTTTTCCAAGCAGCAGCGCATGATCTACTCTGTCGAATGCCTTTGAAAAGTCAGTGTATATTACATCCACCTGAGTATTCATATCTAATTGCTCTGACAAAAATTGGGTCAAGGTGACTAAGTTAGTGATGGTTCTGACGAACAAAACCTTCGACGGATAAAGATGTTTTAAGTATATAGAGTGGCGAAATTATTTATAATCTTGTTTTCTATAATAGACTAAAACAGGAATGACTTTGGTGATTTTCCAGCAATCAGGAAATATTCCATTATTAAGTGATAAATTGAAAAGAATACACAGAGGATATGCAAAAGCTCCAGCGCAGTCTGATGGAATAAGGTCGTTGCCCATTGTAAAGCTATCCCTTACATTTTTTAGTTTCAAGAATACTTCTGTTTAAGCTGAAAAGTGTTGGTTTGTACATTTTGCGTATTTACTGATGTGCTAGAGGGACTGAGAACACCGATTGGAAAAGTCTGCCAAATTCTTCAACAATAGAAGTAGGTGTCGCAAATGTATCATCACCAGAATTCATCATAGTACTAGGTATCCCAGTAGAGTCACGCTTTTGTCTAATAAATTTACAAAAACCACGAGGATCATTCTGCAGAGAGTCATGAACAGTTTGAATATAATGTTGAAATATATATATATATATATGTTGAATATAATAAATGAAAATATCCAAATCGTAACACAGACACGATATGGCGGCAATTATTAGAATTTCTATCCTCAGAGAATGGTAATTATTTTCTGTTGCGGAAACTTTTACAATTGTTTAAATCCTTGTGGTCATATCCTGTCGTTGTGTGTTTCCTCATGATCACTCTACACTATATGATCGTCGAAAACAAGCTACAATTTTTGCATACATTTCAAGACCGCAAGTAACGGGTGGATAACGTGATACTTCGTTCGTTTTTCTGCCCCACTGTCAAATCGCATTGATACAATATTCCAAGATAATTGTGAATCACAAAACAAGGAACTCAATTTCCAAAATTATGTCACCAGTTGGTTTAAAACATTCTTACATTAGATGACGACCATCAAATTATGAACACACTGTATATTGAGCAAACAAATTCCATCTGTAACTCGTTATTTATCTCAAACAACAATTTTTAATGTACATAATGTTCGTAATCTGCTACATATGTATCTAAGATCATGATTTACCGAACGCAATTTAGCTCATTTATTTCACTCGAAGCAATTTCACACATTTATTTACTTAAAAGGTTATTTTTAACACGTAAATATTTCACCGTCTTTTTTTTTCTATTCTAGACATACATACATAGGAGAATATAATTCTAAGCACTTACCGCTTACTGCTACCTAAAAGCACAGAAGACGTATATACGTGAAACTATTTTATTCTAGACGTCTCAAATGGATTCCGTCGCTCGCTTTTTACAATTCCTCGTATAATAGACGTCATCAATTTGGATTACCTACTCTCTAACAGTCATTGAAGATGAGGGTACCTACCTAAGCGAAATAACAGAACTTACCTAAAAATAATAAAACCGAATAGTTTTGTGCGGGCTGTGATTCTGATACAATTTACGAGACTTAACGATTTAAGTTCTGCACATGTGATTTTCGTAATTTAAACATAATGCATTTATTTAAACGGTTTTTATCCCTAAAAACTAATCCCCTACCATTCTCGCGAAAACCATCCATCACTCGCTTCTTTATTACTTTTCGTAAACAACACGATTAGTTTAACAATTCTCCGGGACTATAAATAGAACAAACTTTCCGGAATAAGGCACAGCAATAAATCGATAAGCTCCAGGGTGAAACTTTAAAGCAAATTCGACAATAAAAAAAAAGTCGCCCCGGTAATCCGAAGCATCCGTCAATCCTTTCGGCGACCTATATACAGCTCTTATACCACCTACTCTATCTGTTCGCATACCTGCGCAAATTTCACCTGTACAAACTTTAAATTAGTTTACCCAAACTGCGAGCCGTGTTATGGTTTTATTGTTCCTCTTTTTGCACTTAATCTGGAATTTCTTCCTCATTTCAGGTTCCCATTGGATGGACGGATTGTTACCGTACCTAAGATCTATTTAATGGAATTTTCAATTTGAATGAAGTGAGACATGAACTTTTACTTCCTTATTAAAGCTCTACAGACATTCTTAGGAAGTCTCGTGAAGTCTTTGTTGATCGTCAGAATGTGAATGCCTAATAGCTTCCACGAATTAAATTTAAATGGAAAATTAAATTTACTTTATTTTGTCGTTTCGTGTACACTACCAGTCTCAACAAACTCATAAATTTTCCACCATTCGTAGTCTACACTTTCCCCAACGTTAGCCAATGTTACCAATCTTTTAGAAACTTATTTTATTAATCATATATAGGCATTTCTTTTAATTATACTTTTCGCCCAAAAAAATAATATATTGCCTCACTCTGAAATAACATTAAATTTTATAAATTGTGTCTTCATGCGCTATTAACATCAGATTTTAATAACATCTAATTAAACCTAAATTATAAACAGTTGTATAACATCATAAAATACTGGGGCGAAGGTTTCAATTCTTGAAAACAACTCATAAAACGCTATTCGAATGAAAGTGCTTTTTGCTTCTCGTACATTTATATACGCACGTGTATATTTTCGTTAGAAAATAATGTGTTTATTATGGTTCTACACCTCGACTTTTTCAAGATAAAAGAAATTAATAAGCGATCATTAATAAACCCCGAAAAGTGCTTCTTTTTTTTTTCGTCCATTCCAGCATGATGGATTAAAGAAGTTGTTCGCTTTCACGAAACAGACGTCCCAAATTAATGTCTCTAAAGGGCATTCAGTTTATTATGTGCAATTAGGAAATCTGTGCCGGCTATTAATCCACTAACATATCGAGTTTCAAATAAATTGACTTCTATGATTTATATACTAAGTAATGTTATTTAAAAAAATTAATGCATTTCCTGGTAGTTGCGTACAGTCTAGGTCATAAAGTAATAAAGTCAATTCATCAATGACTTGCTTACACGCAATTTCAAGTTTTCTACTGGTAAGCATATCAATGAAATCTTGTTCATTGCTTGTCAAGAATAAGTTTGTTTGGTATCCTGAACGAGTGGCCACTAGTGTGGACTTTTCTGTAAAATAGCGTTTGTTATCATTCAGTGTAACATGAATTCACTGTTTTGTATACAAGTGTAGTGTACAATGTGCTGCACAAACCAAACTGAGTCGTTTGAAAGTGCGATGAATGTACACTTATCGGGCATGCGTAGAATAAACAGGTACAACTTCTGAGTAATCGGTAATGGTCGCTAAAAAAGTAGGTTATGGGAGGGTGGAAATATTAGACAGTGAAAGTAGTGGTAGTGACAGTGTGGATTCTGATTCCGAAGAGGAGAGTAGTGAAGACGAATTACAACTTAATTGATTCGAATAAAAATAAAAGAAACTGCATAAAAAATTATTTAGTCTAGTTGTAAATTGGGAAATATGAAAATATTATGTCCTTTTGTGCTTGCCTGCTGTGTTCTCCACAATTTATGTAATATTGAAGAAGACGAAGAACTTATTGATTACAACTCAATAATTGTAGAAACTGGAGATGATCACAATGTAGAGATTGAAGAGAGTGGAAGAAATGTTCGAGATGAAGTCTGCCATCAAATGTTTATCTAACTTTCTCTTGCTAAAATTTAGGTATATATGTATTTAAAGAATCTCTTGTTTTTGCTCTTAAACTGGAAACATTGTAAATAAATTGTAAAAAATGGAAAAACTTTATTTATAACACAAATAACTATAATAAAAAATATAATACAAAGTTACTCTAAGCATCAGTTTATTTTAGTCAAAAATTCTTGGAGTAATCGGTTTTTAGTTGCTATTTCTTCAGTTCGCTTCTCATATGCTTCAAGCTTCCTCTTCTTTAAGTTAGAATCATAATATTTTTCTTTTAATAACATATATTCTTTGAATTCCCTGGCTGTAGTATATTTTTTTGTACTTAATACTGACTTAGATGCAGAGGTTTCCAGTAAAGAATATCTATCATTTACAAATTCTGATTGAATTTATCTACTAGTAGCCGCCTCCGATAGAGTTTCTATAGTATTTGAAGTTTCTGATAGAGTTTGATCAGCATTATCTATCCCGACAATTTCCAATATTTCCATTTTATTTGTACCATTATCATTCGAAATAAGAAGATTTTCCAACTATACATTCTTCAAGTTCCCTTAAATTAATAATTGTTAATTAAAGGTATAATATTACGCCCTTTATTATGCCCTGTTTTCTTATTATGTTCTGTTTGTTTTTCTTATAACCTCGTTCTAAAGTTTTCCATCTGTTTTCAATTTGAATTCATATTCATCCATTAGAGATTTTATCATTTCCCATAACTTTTTCTTTGTTTTTACATTAAATATTTTACCTACTTGCAAGTGGAATTCGTTATACGTAGTAATCAACAATTTTGTTGAAGCTTCATTCCAACTAGATATTATCTTATGTTTAGTAGCATCATTTTCTTCATTTTGTATTTCCTTCTCTAATGATGAATGACCCTGATGCTCTATTAAGTGTGGTGACTCACCACTACAATCTACAATATGGAAATACATTTATTACATGAAGTACATTTATTTCAACATTATATACCTAAGTATTAATTTATTAATTACCTACCGGTGTGCCCTTGCACAGTGCTTTTCTTTATGTACAACGCATACGTTTTCTTCCTTAAAGGATTTAGTACCATTATTTTTTCAGAATTTTCTTTCATAGTTCTCTGCCCCTCCAAACCAGTAAATGGTGATGGTATGCTGCAACGATAGTTATGAACACATAACCTTATGAAATGATGACAACTTGAATTACATTTCTCATTACTGCACTGGATGTGTTTGTTATAAGTACTACACTGTCGGCGTAGTAATATACACTAGCTACACTGACTACACTACACCTGTATCTTCATTCACTGGGTTAATGTGTAACCCCTCCTACTCCTCCACCCCTTTCCCAACTGTTTATATCATCTGCACATAATTCCATTCTGAACAACCTCTCTTCATTACACAGTTGTAGTTGTTGAGTCAAGATCTACGCATTGTCAGTACTATTACCTTCGAGAATCAACTTACTTCAATTTGTATTAATGGTACATAGTGGTCACTTTCGATTTTGCTGCATAGTTCATGATTTTTACGCAGTCGTCCAATACATAGTTTCTTTAATTCCACTGGAATCTTCTTGGTAATACGTTTAATTTCTCAGAAGCTTTTCCTGTACTGGTTGTGGAATTGACAGATTTGTCACCTCTGTAGTTTCGTCTTTTACTAATTAATTATGCTTTGGTATTATTTACTATTCTGACAATTACTGTTGTCGATGTTAGAAAAAGATAGGGTAAGGGTATTGACGTAACCATAGCAACAATTGTTTGTCGTCTGCTCAAACATGACCATGTGTTTGACGATCCAGAGGAATTCATACCTCAATACCGCAAGAAAACGGATGTACAGGCAAAATCCTTCAGGGATTGCATTTCCAAAATACATCGGAGGAATTGTTAGAAACTGTATAGACCTAGGCACAAGGACTGCTAACTTTCTATGTATGCAGTGGTTAGGGGTTTGAAAAATATCCTCCTTAGGAGCTCTCGTACCTTGCATTGCTGGATTTACAATATACTCAATAATAGGGAAAGCTCGTCTGCTGCGATTGACATAATGTGCTTTTCAGACTCTTTGATCTGATACCATCTACGAAGGATTTCAATAAATTATGAAGCACTTCTTCATGTACTATACCATTTCGAAACATAGCTTAGCCTTATCAAGCAATAATCTTATAGGATTAAGAAATTGATGCTTGCAGAGGTAAGAAGATTATTCATCATTCTTGTCTAAGACGGGACTTCGAAACACAATAGATACCACCTGCAATCATTTCGTGGAATAATAATAAACAATAATTATCCTCTTTTGTATCTCACTGTTTGACAGTAGAATTTATGGATATTTTTTGGCAGCTTCTCTACATATCCTTCCTATTTCTTCACCAAAACTGTGATGTGCTCAGCTCAAAATTTTTACTTAAACTTAAGTGGCTTCATAGAATCATTTATTAGAACTTAATAGCAACACTGCGACTGGTATTCAACTGTCTTTAATGGTAATTAAAATCCCAGATGAAAAATTCTGCAATCTATTGATCGAAGTTCCTTTGAAGAGGTTGGATAGCTTTACTTGTTTGGTCACTACTGTCTTGAACACTTAATGAAGTCCTGCTGTTTTTATCTTCCTTTCCCACTTTTCATAACTTTGGTAACAAATGCCCCTCTATCACCAGTAATTAGAAAACTCTGGCATTTCCTCCCTGACCATTTTGCAATAATCTGTCTCTATGAAAACTTTCAGACCGTCTGCTGAGCGGTAGTAACAAACTTGTGCATAATTTATTCGAATTCCTGGCTTCGGCAGTTGGAAACTGTTTGTAGCTCTACTTGAAACATACCTTATATTGAATATAAAACAAGATTGAACATCGTATTTTGCTCGCGTATACACATCCTTTTGTTTCCAGCACTGAAACCATCAATTTACACCTCATAGGTACGAACACAAAGGATTATAATAACAAACAGGAGCCAACGACAGCTACCGTATAGACAGTACCTGCTACTACATATGTAAAGTGCATTTTTAGATTAGAGAGGCGACGCTGTGTGCTCGTATTCTAAATGTTATTATCGTCCCGAGCGCGTAATTGCCTTCGAAGATTACAAAAGCAGTTTTCTTAATCTCGTAATGCTTGTTCCTCGCATCCTACGCGTCCCTCTACTTTTATCTAGTCTAATGTCTACCTACACTGAAGTAAGATTCTTTTTTTCGATTCGGCGTCTGTTACTAGCTCTTTTTTTATTCCGGGGTCTTTCTCTTTAAGTTTGTCGTTTGTATTGCATTACGTGAGCGAAAAATGTAGTAAGTAATGAAGGAGTTTAAGGATTAAGGAAATAATATCAACATCATCAACATAATGCAATTAATATTTGAGTTCATTATAAACATGGTTGTTTTGAAAGTCCTGATTTTGTATTAGATCAAGTCGAAGTAAATTAGGTAAAAGCAATTGAGTTAATTAGCGATTAGCTTTCCGCCTTCTCTTCCTTTTTTTGCTTCCTCATTTATCTTGTCTATTATCTTAGCAACAAGAAATCGTTATGAAGGTCACAATTGAAAACACGTTGAATATGGAAGCTATTCTGGGTCACGGGCTTGGTACCAATGACCAAACTATCTATAAATAAAAATTCGAAAACCAGGCCAGTTCACTAAATTCAGATTCAATATTAATTGCAACAACATTTGAAGACCTTGATGGAAATTAGAGTCCATCTCGGTACAAAAACATATTGAACACGTTGGCAAACTCTAACAACATTTCTCTATCAATTGGTGCAGGAAATGAATTTTGAACAGAAAATACAGATAATCTTGAGCTAGATAGCCTAAAAGACGAAGTGTCAAAAAGCTCATTTCTTGTAGCTAATCAATAAAAGTTAATGTTTGTAGTTTCTTAATACTCTGCCTTTTCGGCTGCCTGTACCAAGATTATCTGGACTTTCTAAAACGGATAAGTGTACCCTAAATATTCCAAAGTATCTAAAATATGAAGATTGACACGATTTTATTGACCATAGTATTTAAGAAACACCGAATAATCTAAGCAAGGCATGCTTAGATCATTAGGATCCATACATGTTAATATTGGAAATAGTAAACCAATTCAAGATGTATCAATTTGCGCAAACTAAAATTTTCTACCTTTTTTAGTTTTGATCCTACAGTTCATTAACGAGAGCGCTGCAATTGCAAAATTTTTGATAAAATATTTATTTTCTCGAAAACAAAAGCATATAGGTCTAGGAAAGTCTGAATAAAAGTTACTTAAAATATCATGTAGAATCTAAAAACTATATAATATATAGGGTGATCCATTTAAAATAATAAAGTTACATACGCTTTTTCTATAATTGGGACACCCTGTATATTTGAAAATATTTTCTAGATATGCGTCGTTTATATAGGGACAACTTTTATTTGAAACTGTTTTCTCTATACTATAAAATAAACAAATTATCAAAGAAACCGTGTCAGCTGGGACAGCCTATATATGGAGCAATATGACAGCAGTGATGACAAACACTATTTTGAGAGGGAGGTTGACCCAGTAGATAACCAAAAATATTTAGCCCACAGCACAGCTATTTATTCAGCCTTTTGAGATAAATTAAAAACTTACAGCAAATGTAGAAACCCTGTAATGGTCCGAGATTCTCATGGTGTCTCCAACCTTACTCTGGTCAATCTCCCTCATTCAGTATTGGAAGAGCCTCTTATTATTAACTCTCTCTCTCTCTCGTGTCGCTGCTTTACTCCACAAAAGTCTCTGAAAACGAGCTGACGCTGCAATTACTACGAAGGACAAAGACACACTATTCCTTCAAAATTATAAAGTTACTACAGCACACAATTTTGATCAGGTTTAGGAAGGAATTTCTTGTGAGCACGAACAGATTGGTCTCATGTAGGGTTTGTCTCCCGATTTCCAATTAGACAAGATCCCAGAAGCTATTTGAGATAGTCTAAGGGATTGCGACATTGTTGCTTGCGATAGGCTTCAACTCCCCTCTAAACAGCTTGATAGTCTTATACCACCCCAAAAAGGAATTTTCCATAAAATGAGGTCAAATACATTTTTACTTCGGCCTAAATGCTCACTTTTTGGGTCAGCAATTCCAAACGAACTGTAGAAAATATTTCCCCTATTTTACTTTCTTCCCTTCCACCACAGTGGCAAGAAATTACCACTTCCCAGAGCAAAAAGGGCTCCAGGATACTATCATCCAGCCTTTGGAATAATACCATTAAAAAAGAGACACATTATTTTTAGCTTTATAAAAATAATGATAAATAGTGTTTTAATCCAGTGTTAGACATCTTGTACGTTAATAAACATAGACTTTTAGTACAAACATCATTTAATTGCTTGCTGTTTCAGCAAAAGTTTTCGAAACATTACACGCCGGTTAATTCCGCATCATTAAAGAAAAAAAAAGGCAAACCGTTGGCGGACTAGCAACCCATCGACCATCCCAAAGATTATATTTATAAAACACAACCGGGACCATCCCGCCCTGCTCTTTAGACCCCGGGACTCGGAGCTCCGTGACGCCTGGCATGGAAATATGAACGGACATAAATTTAAACTCCCGTAATTATGCAGGGGCTTCATTTAATTAAATTTATGAACGTTTTAATGTGCAGTACCCGGACGCAAAAAAGTAGCGACTCAATCGCGTACCGCTGGATGAAAACTTCAGTTATTTGAACGCTACAAGCGAGACTATTTACCTGACACATAACGAGAGAATATTAACCACTTTGTGGGCGCTCGTTTCGGGTTTTTTCGATGTTCTTAGGTCGCTCTTAAAACATCAAATCTGTCGTAAATGCGTATCCACGATCCCCCTTTTTCAAAGGAAATAAGTTGGTGTTACGAGTTTTTATATTTTAGGAGGAAATTTGTTTCGTGCGTTAAAAATCACATATACATAAGTAAAAATATACTACCTACACATTTTAGATTTTTAAAGCATTTTATAGTTTACTTTTTTTAAGAAAAACCATTGAATGTACGCCTGCTTGTCTTAATCGTTGGACAATAATCGTTGGACAATAGTGCTTACTATTGCTTAATTGTAATGAGAATTACAGAGATGGCATGCCCCCAATTTTCTAAAAGGAAAGTTCTCCTGTACATCCACAGTGGTTTTATTTTCCACAGCTTTAGCATTTTCTTCAGGACTCTTCATATTTTGATATCCTTACTATTCACTACAGTAAATGCAAAATACGTCTTCATCACTAGCATCTTCAAAATGGCGCAAGTCAAAACTCTGTACCTCTTTAGTTGCAACTTGTAGTTCTTTTTGTATTTCCTCATTTTCATTTGTCTTTTCATCTTTTGCCTGATGAGAATGGAAGCGTTAAAATGTCAACAACAGTTTTGGGGCTTGTAGCAGAAAATGACCGACACCGATTTGCTGATGTTGATAGACATGCTGGAGTGTAATAAAATGTCTGGCAATTTATCAGGATGGAAGTGCTCAAATTCTAGTTGTGTCAAATCTGGTTTAAGAATTTTCGTTGGTAGCAGTCTTGTTGTAAGCTTTAGTAAGCACTTCAACAACTTGAAAATATGTGGCAGTTTGTCTAAGATGGCTACATAATCTGAATTCCTGATTGTAATAATTGGTGCTCAATGGTCTTATTCTTTTTCGCAAAAGTCTATCAAGGCTTTTACGACTGCTGTGTCCATCATGTACCTACTAGCAAAACTTTTCATTCGTTAGTTGGTCTTGTAAATTGCATGAACTGACTTGGCTATTAAAAGAATATTACTGCTCAATCGTCTCTTATCTGATGGAAACCCTCTCGATCCTATAATGACACTATCTAGTAGCTCATATTTTATAATTTTCCTCGAAAAAAAAGGAAACTGGTGAAATATAGGATCTCAATGGGTTCATTGCATAAACAGTAGTATATATAATGATATCCCCGATTCTTCGGTAATTACCAGACTCACCTGCTTGCATCTTTTGATAGCAAGAAGTTTTTCACTTTGGGAGGAAACATTAAAACTATGTAGGTATTATACAATAATGCAATTTTTCCCAAACGCCAATTATTTGAACATATTTTTATATAAAAATATGCCGTCCCGAAGTGGAGTCGAACCACCTTGTAGGGCTATCGCGGCTCTACCGCATACCGATGCGACCACCGAGGGCTTCGACTACACAAGTAAACTTCACATATATATGCGAACGAGATGTTATAATGACCTAGGATAGGCAACATTTTTGACACCGAAGTGTATTATTTTCTTGGCGTATGTAAATACAATAATGCAATTTTAAAAAATTGCATTATTGTATTTACATACGCCAAGAAAATAATACACTTCGGTGTCAAAAATATGTAGGTATTATTTCAACTTTGTTACATGTCCTTGCAGGCACATCCAATGTTGATTCGAGAATTCGTAAGGAAATGGAAGGGTTTTGATTTAAGAATCCATTTACCTTTTCATTTTCTTTCTCCTAAACTACAACTAATTTTACACCATAACTCGTACCAACTCAGATTTAGATACGTCAAATCGCATGAAAATGACACAATCAAAACACCGTTTATATCTTCTTCGTTATAGGAATTTGCAACAGAATTTCAATGCAATCGAGTTGGAAGCTCACAATCGATTCTGTTCAACGATTTGTTTACAAGGCAAGAAAAACAATCCGTAGCGCAACGGCGCACAGTGGGGCAAGGAAGCTTTGAAGCTGGCATTAAATCGCAAACGTCATGAAAATGCTACTAATTTGGAAATAAATATATTAAACTGTAATAAAACACATACGGAACAGTTTTGGTCACGTATTAATAAAAAAAATTAACATAATTAGAATTCTTTAAATAAGGTATTAGTATGTAAATTACTGGAATTATGTTTCTTCGTCAAAATGAGAAAAAAAATCTTCCTCCTCTTCCTCACTGTCATCATTACTGTTTCTTTCGTCGCCACTTACTTGGTAGCTTTGAGAGAAGGAGATTTCAATAAATCTAGGGCCTGTTTCGGCAAGCGTTGAATTTTTTTTTTTTGGGCAATTCCTTTTTGCTTGTAAGTACAGGATCAGAACTTAGGAGAAAAAAAGTTCAATATGTCGCGATTTGAACTTTCTCTATTACATTTTCTCGAGTTGTGTTCCCTGTATCTTTTGAAATCTTTATTCCGCGCTTCCTGTGCTTCTTCTGTTAACTGGCCTATCGGGAGTAATGCAGAAGAAATTATTTCCGGACTATGTATAAAATATTTATGAAGTGTAGGCGGCATACAATACCATGGATATTTTTCAACAAAATGCCGAGCAGTATTGTGACAAAATGCTCGGAATTTGTCAACACTTATTTCGTGTCCAGATGCTACAACTATTAATATTATGTGCATTTTGTGAATTAATTCAGCGTCAATTCCTGTTATTTTGGCAGATATTTCGGCATTCTCAAAAAAACGTCTAGCCGTGTTACCGTCATTCGAATTCCCGAAGCCGGGTTTAGGTTGATCTACTATTAAACCGCAGGAATCTCTAAACTCTCTTTGAATTCGTGCTTTGTTTTGGGCCACAATAACTTTATCGGTACCTTTTGCTTGCCATTTTTTGATTGGCATTTTGTACGATAAGTGAAGTAAACATTCAAAAAATCGTATCCAGCCATGTAGAATTGAAAGCCCAAACGTTAAATTTTCTGTTGTTACTGTCCTCTGTATCATGTCATCAATATTGTTGAAGCTTTTCGAAGTGGCTCCGCATATATAACATTTTAATGTTGATGAAGTATCTGTCAGAGCGTTGCAAACTTTACCATCAATCATTGAAAAAATTAATATGTGTTTCACTGTGACAGTTCCACAATTTAGTGTTATGATACTATTTTGCAGTTCTTTTATCTCTTTATCTACTCTGGCTTTCTCAGCAACTGAAACTCTACTAGACTCCTTTATGAATTCTATCTTTAAAGGTCTACAGTATCTTGTAGAACCAGGACGAGGGTTTTGCCATATAGTCTTATTATCACAAATTAGGCGAAGAGGCACAATGGACGTAATGAAAACCGCCGAATCACTGGCTACTTGACCATGAAAAGCTTGTTTATAAGCACTATGGCCAGAACTACCGTCAAAACCCCATTTGGTATACAAGCACAGCTTGTCTAGTTCTGCATTATTAAGTTCGTTTACTACACGATGCTGTACGGAAATAAGCCGGTCCATAGTATGGTCAAGGAGAGCTTGGAGACTGACTTCTGCAGAAGTGGATGTGACCTTAATACAATCTGATTTTGGGTAGCATTCTTGCTTTGCCACTTGAAGCACTTTATATGATGGAAACTTTTCTGGGGCCTTTTTTCTGATCACTTCATATTGATATCGCGATAATTTAGCATCCACCAACATTGCCAATGCATCTTCGCCTGATAACATTTGTCGTTGTTCACTTTCAAATACCTTTTTATATGCCTTTCTATATTTTATTGCCCGTTTCGGACTTGTTGTAATGTCTTGTATTACTTTTGATGCCTGAGCTTTTCCCGATGCTCTCAAACTCATTTGAGTAGCATAACTTAATACAGCAAGAGGTGTAGATTTCCTCAATTCACTGGTTTTATGTCGTTTCGTTCGCTCAGCGCTAAACACAAATGAGGTTTCCGGACGGCCGCGTCTTTTTTGTGATCGTGGAAACAAAATTGATGCATCCAACCAGTCACGATTATCTTTTAAAAATCTTTCTTGCATTCTATGTGCTTTCAGCCAGCGTGACCTAAACTGTGATTTGAAGTAATTTAAAGCTTTATTTAAATCATTGACATTGCTCTCTGGACATTGGGTACGTTTCTTAATCTCGCCTTTCAAAAACTTAAACTGATCTTCAATATCATCATATCCAGAACTTCTAAGTATAGTGAAAAGATCTTGGCGTGTGATGCTCATATAGTTTAAATTCTTTCCTGGCAACAATAAGCAGAAAAAGAAACGGTAAAAGTATTTTTTTGTTACAGATGATTAGTTTCAATCAAATAATTCTAAGTAGCAAAAGTGCACTTAGGTGCACGACTAAATAATATTTTCAAATTCCCAAAGAATTCCCCGATACTTTAAAAATTAAAAATTTACTTGATCGACTTTGATACATAAAGAAAAAGTCCGTGTTCCTCATATTTATTTCTAAAAAGAGTAACGATTACTTTTAATATGATTATACTCCAATTATTAAAAATATATGCTATTTTGCATAAGAAATTATAAATATAATTGTAACAATATACCTGAACATGACGCTTCCATAACTGAAATATGCAATTTTAGCGGAGTAGGGCAATTGCAAGTTATTAATCTTGAAGTGTATACTACCACTCTTATCGCTGACCTAACAACGATTGAGACGCGTGGGGGAATGTTCAAAGAAATTGCACACCTGTCTGTTCGATTTTATAATACTACGTACTATGCAGTTTATGAAAAAAATTATAATGAATGTATATTTAACTAAAAAAAAAATGATTTGATGCCAAGTTTTAAGGTTTCTTGCCCCACTGTGCGGCGATAGATATTAACCACAATAAAATAATAGTTAATAACCGAAAGATAAAGCTTTCGAGCTCAAGCTATCGGGTTTTGTTCTGGTGGTTGGCAACGCTGAAGCGTAGTGGTGTTTCTTTCAACGACCAGTCGCAGTCTATGTATATATGTGTGCTATTTCTTTCATGTAGCAATTTTTGCAAAATAGAACCTTTTCCTATTCCTGGCAACACGAGCTCTTTCTTAAATTGTTTGTTTGAGGAGATGGTCTAATTACGCTCCAAAACATTTTACAAACGGAATAAATAAACTTACTGTAACCTAGCCTAAACTTTTTTTCAAATATCATCTTCTTTCTTTCAGACCATGATGAGAACATATTTCAGTAAACTTCAGGGCAAAACTGACATATAGGTACTACTCTCAAAAGTAGTAGAGGAAAAAATCCATCGAAAATGATGAAAATAGCTGTAGGACCATCAGGGTTGCAGCTATATTTTACAATGTTCCTAAGCCTACACTAAAATACAGTATTTTGGGCCCACATTGTAAAAGATTCATTTCAATAGATGCTGAAGAGGGTGGTGGTGTCGAATAGTTCTTGTCTGCTGCTGCAAAATAATAGATAATGAACCGTTTAAAAAATAATGGACACAACTGGAAATTGACTTACTTATATCTCGACAAGAAATGTTGGATCTCGTTCAACTTAACATTAGAATTATATATCGCTTTTGAATCAAGGAAACCAGAAAATAGTGTACATCTAAGGTGCAGTCAAGTCAACCGTAGAGTAGTGCACAATTTCTTTGAAGTTTAAGCAAAATTTCTAAAAGAAATGAATCTTAATGGAAAACCAGAAAGAATCTGCAGTTGTGATGAAACCACATTCTGTCGTGAGACCGCCCTCCCTCCTCCTCCTTACCGCAAGCACAAAACGAGCATATCTGAACCTGAAAAGAAATCAGTTCTGTTATGCTCTTCTGTGATAGGGAATTAGATTGATTGAGGAATTTTACGAAGATGTACCGTTAATCTGTGGTGATTGTACTACTCATATTTCAAGTCATTTGATCAGATTAGACGTGCAAAATGAAGCCAGGTCTCCATACCATACACCTATTTCAGTTTCTCGATGTGGCGCTTCTTTTTAAGTCTCAAAACCAAGAGATAAAGTGAACTATGGCGGCGAGTAAATCCTCCTTGATTGTTTAACATCCGACAGTGCTACTTCCGATCTTGTCCACTAGAGGGAATGAGGTCAGAACTAGTCCATTGTCACAAATTTTGTACAATACAGGTTGAATAGCGAAGTGCGATGAAATTAAGTCTTGCATTCGGAGATGCATTTATCGGATTTAAGAGGTCGAAACCACGTTGTCTGCTTTTAATACTTGATCTATTTTCATGTCACTTGTTTGCAGGGTGTTTCCAACAATATACCATGAGCGCCTATTACAGGCATTGTTTTGTTTTTATGATTGATAGATTTAAAAGTGTTAAATGCTAACAAAGATGCTATTCTAACTTTAGTATACAATATAATTGATCTACAGGAGTACTTACAAGAAAAATTATCCAAATCCTAGGATTGTACCGTCATTGCATGCCAAAATTGCGATAAGAAATAGATTCGTACTCAACAGATACAATATTTTCGGAAATAGCTTCTAACGCTACAGACACAGCATCGCTGGAAGTAGTTGCTACCCCTACAGCTGCAGGGCACAGGAATATTTTGCAAAAGTTTTGAGAAACTGCTTTTAGACATGCTTAAGAAACAAAACACGCCTGAAATAGCTTATAAGAAGCGTAAAAGACTTCTGTCCAACTGTGAGATTATTACGTCAAAAATATCTATGGCCACAAGAAAAATAAAAGTAGAAGGAAACAAATAGAGAGCTACCAAAATAAGCTGTGACACACAACAAAGGAAGAAGTTTGAAACGATAAACATTTCTAAATTCGAAGAAACTTAATAATACTGATAACAAGAAAACTGCAGAAAGAGATCAATTATCTGTATGTGACTGTGATGACAATTACGATTTTATGAGTGATTTTCTGATAATTGCATACAAAATCTGCAATTTGCATTTGATTTGCAACAGACTGTACAACCCTGAAGCCATTAATTGTGAGTTTCTTTATCTGCTAAAATGTATATTTAAGTTTAAATTTAGAACTTCCAATATGTGACTCACAATTGGAATGCCTAACAATGAAGACAATATAAAAAAATTTACATCTAAATTATCTTCGCTAGATAAGGTAAGTTGACACTCAGTATATTTAGATATTCTATGTGCATGTCTGCTTAAAACAACCGTTAGCAAAAGCATTCGTTTCTAAATTTAGACTTGATTTCATTGTTTAAAAGGATAGTCCGAAATAAATCCGTGATATTACGACAGTTTTTTAATCAAAAACTTTCCTTAATGTTCATACCTACTTCTAGAACTACCATTATAATATTTAAACGTACGTCTTAAATTTCAACTTAGATTATGATGGAATTTTAAATAAGTCACAAATATACTGTACCTAACCGACAAAAATATGAGACTGGCAGTGTTTTAAAATTCCAGCTGATAACACAACGCCGGTGTCGTCATCCAGGAAATCCTCCTTCTCGAAGCGATAATAATTTTCCTTTAAAAATGAATAAAATGAAGAAGTAACTCCGCTTGATTATGTATAATTTTCCTCGAGAAAGAGCAAAAAGTATTCTACCGGAGAAGGAATTCAATTTGTTAAGGAAAGATTTCATTTAATATTCGACGTAATTTACTTCGTTTGAGAGATTAATTTAATTTCCAAGAGTAAATCCTCGAAATAGGAAACTTCATTTTCTTTTTAAGGTAGGCAGGTATCTGTGTTACCTGCATACTCTGTACTACGCTAATTGCGGTTCAATATGATATTATCGGAAATAAAAGATAATAAATGCCGGTTTATTTTTGAAATCTTTTCCGTGCAAGATTTCCTTGAACGAAGTTCATTACTACTGGCTTTTCATTGCCAGCTCGGTGTAATATTTTATTAACTATGAAATAATTACAATAATAATCAAATAATTATATGTTTAAAGACTCTAATCATTAATGTTTTTAAAACTGTTTTGTATTATTTTATTTACAGTACTTTCCTTTGAAAAGTCATGCAGAGCTTTAAACAGATTTGTTACTCTTCATATCACTGCAGGAATTAAAATATTGAAATCGCCTCCAACTAGTCGGTTACAGCCTCCTAGCCATGCTTTTTTCTGGTTCTGACGTTTTACTACCAATAATGATATTTTCCAGAAACTAAGTGTCATTTCCAATACACATTTTTCATAATATCAATGCACGTTTTTCCTCTGCTTCGCGTTAACTATTCACTTCAGCAATTAAATTCTTCCCCTACCTTTCTAATCCATGATCCAAAAGTACTAAATCTCAAATTACATTGAAATTTTTAATAGTTCTTGTTTCTTTCAACGACCAAGAAACTGGACTTTTGAGAAAGCATGATCTATATAAGACTGTTGCTACTTAGTGAAAGCTGTGTCCAAATCTCGAAACTACAAGCATATCGGATTTTTACCTATGCTCTCTCCAAACAAGAAGCTATTGGTGTTAGATATAACATTTGATTCTCATACCTCTATTTGCAGATTTCGTCTTGTTATTTCTAAAAGCTGGGTACAAAATTGTATCGAAAATTTCTGTAGCCAACGAGCTGATTCCACTTACTTTATAGACTGACAATTTTTATTTTTCTAAATTGCGATATTGTGTGATATTTTTAGATGAGACACTCACATCTAGTTTCACTTTTGCTTTAGACTGTAAATGTCACAGGCTGTGGAGATTTTGTATGTCTTTGTATATTAAATTTCTGATTAATAATTTCTGTTTTCCGTCAAACATGAGAATAACAAATTAAATTAAAGAAAGTATATATTGGACTGTTAAATAATGGCTGAGGAATCTTATTGACCTAAACAGGAAATCTGAACCTAACTGTATCTGCATCCTGCATCTGTTTTATAATTATCTGCTATTAATGAGTTATGAAGTGATCCATAAATTGCACACACAAACATTGCTGGACCATCTCAAGATGTTAGCCCCACCAATAGTTAAAATTTATGCCATTTATGCAAGAAGATAACATTATCAAATGACCTCATTCGCCCAAGTTCAGAACTGTTCCTACTCTTAAGCTCTAGGGAAACATTTTCTTAGGATTGGTATGATAGAAAAATATGCTTGCATCTAGCAAGCTACGGCATAAACTGGATATGTGTGCCCACCCCCCAGTTTAACTTGGATGAAAGTCGGATAGGTGGCGCACTATGTAAAAGTTTATCGCTTGACAGGTGATTCTAATTACAATAATTCAGAAAACGAATTATATCGGAAATGTAGTTGCGTAAATGTTAGTAACGTTCAACTAACGAATTAGAACCAGGGGGTTGGTAGCATAATAAAAACAGATAGGGTTTAACTATATTCATTTAGTCAAATATTTAAATGAAAAGAAAATTCTAGGTTATACACATACATGGAGAAAATTCAATGATTTAGTTTGCATAGAAATAACGAAGGCAACTAATATGAGTTCAATTAGTCTTTACGTCTTGAATAGTCGTCAATTTGTAAACGCATGTCTGTACTTCAATTATTAATATAACCTATTTATAAATGAAATCCCATTTAAAGTGTTTTAACTGTAATCAAACTTCTGTCAAGTAAATTATAATTTATGACAGTTATAAATTAGTAGCAGCATGCGTCTTACAATTCATAGCTACTACAGAACAGATGTAAACACTTTTTGAGCGCATGTTATATACAGATGGTAGTAGGTGGTTTTGCACATTTCTGTGAACAGGTAGGTCGTAGGCATGTTTCCAACGCCACCACACATACTTTCTGATAAATATTTCATCTCAACAGGTCTTCATTTTACGGGCAATAGGTGACTCAAAATAAACCTATTTATTGTGTTGTACAGGGTGCAAAGTGCTGTATCTCTGAAACTATTCGTCGTAGAGACTTAGAGAACTAGATGGTTGTCCAACACGTTTCTCAAGAAGAAGATCTATGATATCGCCAGAGGTGGAGTGGGCGAGGATGTCTATTTCCTTGGTCTCCCCGATCCCAAGACCTCATTTGTTTGGACTTCTATCTGTGGGGTCGGTTGAAATATATTGTTTACCAAATTCCACTAACAACGAGAGACGACATGAAAATACGAATACGAGAGGCCATTCGTAGCCTGTCAAGAGCAGAAATTGAAGCTGCTGTAATGTCTACGCATGAGCGACTTCCACAATGCTTTGAGTGTGATGGAAGACATTTCGAGCATTTAAGGAGCCATTAAGTTTTATTTCAAAATCAGTCCTTTTGTCTTATTATGCCCCACACATTTTTTAAATTTTTTGAACTAGGAATACTTTTATTATTTAAAAATTATAAATTATGCAATTTAATCTTGAAAAAACACAAATAAATAACAATAAATTTATTATTATTTAGCTATTATTAGCTATTTAGCTATCACTTCGCTAGATTTTTATGAAAAAAAGTCATATTATTGCATTTAATTTTTTAGAGAATTTTGCAATTTTCTGTTATTATATCAAAAAGCGCGCTCTAGCGACATCACTAAGAAATAGACATATCACAGGTAAAATGGGTTTTTTTTCAATGAGACTAAGTTTGTTAAAATCAGTTCAGTCGTTTATGAGTTACAGCTGTTTATTTAAAAAAAACATTTAATTACCCCACCACTTTATTTTAATAGATACGTCAAAAAGTGTTAAACAAAAATTACTCGAGTAAAACTTATTAGTAACATTTGCTGGCTGGATTTCAGTGAAAAATCGCTTTAAATGTTTAAGATGCCGGTTACACCCCCTGGCGACCATCTTGGAAATCTGAAAATATTTTCCATGGTCTTCTTTTGACCACTTTAGTCTTGAAAATTTTTACCGCAAGTCTGTACGACGAATAGTTCCAGAGATACAGCACTTTGCGTTCTTATCTGACCACCGACATTTCTCTTAAAGCTCAAAAGTTTCGATGGGTCACGAAACTAGGTCAGGTCGAAAGATCACTATTGACATGATGTAAATTAATACGTTCGTGTAATTTGGGAAAACAATTTTAAATATAAACGTTAGTATCAACTGTCTGCCCTAACATGCTCCTGCTTCGGAAATTTTATACGACATCATGATTTTATCTTTGCCATTTCTTTCGCCAATAGGTACAAACTGTATCGGCTCTCTCACCAGAAATGTTACTGCCCGCCATCTATCTCGGCTCCTTCACTAGAAGACACCTTTATTTATCTTTTTTGGCTTTCCAGTGGATAATTTTGCAGGGTGCCCTGTCATCAACAGCATTAGTCATCCTTTTTCAATTCTTGTGTTTTTACCACTTGACAGGCCGATTATTATTATTGGCCACTGCAAACTAGTAAGCCAAAATCTTTATCATTTTGTTTATAAACACACCATTCTATGGCTATTCTGGTTCAAATCCGTTTTGGTTTAGGTAGTGCAGTGACATCTTCTTGCTAAGAAGTGGATCAACGAATGTTGGCTTCATATAATGCGGGGGATATTCTTCGTATGTCATAATAGCTTAACATATTTATCTTTTTCGGTTCTGATAACAACTAACAGTCCTATAATAAAACCATTGTAAATTAAGTGGCTTTTGATATGTAAATGACAACTTTTTGGTATTCCTCATTAATCCTATACTATCGATATACAATAATAAAGTTGACTCCATCATACTTCACATAAAGGCCTAAACATAAATCGAGAACCTTTTAGCGTGATTTTTTTGCCGTTGATCATAATAATGATAAAAGGCAAACGATTGTCCGTCTACTGTAAATGCAATGTCATCGGTCTTCTACACTCATATTGCATTATACCGACAGCACAGCTTTGAGGCGCCGTTGGCTTCCATAGTTTCCATTATCACAGCCGCGTTCGCGCTATATTCACTTACAATAGAATCTATGTGACATAATGCTATATGTAAATATAAAGTACTCAACGCGAGCACTACTATAACGTCAGATCGGACATAGTGGATGTATATCTATGTATATACTTTATTTTTATGTGTTGTATATGATAAAGTGGAGCCTCTCCATTGTACAAATATTGGTTTACACGTCATATCGAATGTACATCCATTAGAATGAGAAAATGGGGGAGTTGTATATTGGATATCTACGTTAACAGCTCCGTATGTATGGCTTTTTACATATAGCACAGTATTATATTACGTTTTTGGCTGAAAATTTCAATAACGCATCCAATCTTGGAAATACAAATTTCCAAGTTAATAATTTAAATCGATGTTCTATAGTGTATAATAATCAATTACTGTGCATGATTTATATGGTTTATAGAAAAATAATTATTCGTGGGAGCGTAGCTAATAGAATAATAAATAATCACCATTGGCCATCGCCTTGTATTTCTTACACAATTATAGCTAGCACTTAATTTATCAACAGTACCCACAACCTCCTTTGGTGTTGTTGTAATCTGTTATAATTGTTGGTTTTTGTAAACGTCCAGTGCTAATGTCAATTTCGCCGTCATGGTACAATGTGAACAATAAAAGCATTTTTTTTTCTCTTTGGGTATGTAAGACACTAGTGTACATTCTCCGAAAAATCCAAACATACTGGTCCGAGTTGGTCTCTTGAAGGGTTTAGAAAAGTCCAGTGGTAATTATTTTTTTATTTTTCCTAATGGTTCCAATGGCGGTAAGTTTATGGTTTCCTAGAAGTGTTTGAAAAACGGCACTGACGTGAACCAATTATCCGTCGTCACATTTCTTCCAGTACCAAAAATATGTTGACATAATCCTCATAACCACATCTGTTGGTTTATTAGAAATCTTGTACGGCCCATCTGGCTGTTGGCCCAGGTAAACTTCTATGTTGCTAGTATAAAACATTCTAGCATCACAGAGAGCTAAAATTTTCAGTCCATATTTGTTGGGTTTAGAAGAAATGTACTGGCGGAAGCTACATTTCCCTCTGAACCCAGCAAGCATTTCATGAACTGTAACCTGTTCTGACAAATGGTAGCGTTTTGGACAATTCTTCACAAATAAATCAAAAATTTCTCGGATTGGGGCAAGTTTGTCCATTTCTTTTCTTGCAAGTCTAGCCGCTCTATTGTCGAAACGAACACATCTCAACAAAAATCTGTAATTTACAATGGTAGTTATAATTATGTCATCAAAAAAATTATTCCAAATATCTAATGGAGTTTTTCTTTTTCTTGTTTCTAACGACGGGCCCGGTAAACGCTTTATAATGTCTTCTTGCCTTGTAGGAATATTTCGTTTTTGTGGCGGATGCTTTTTCCAAAAAGAACTTTTGTCTTCGCCTACAAGAAGCTAATGAAAAGCAATTTATTTTTGACGTAAATAATACAGCTATAAATGACCAAGAAGAACTGGCAGTTGATTCGAGATCGTCAGAAATATCTTGCTCAGATTCACTTTAATGTACTTCTAGATAGGTCTGATATGTATCTTCAATATCCGAATGAACAGACGCATCGTTATCACTAGGTTCATTACTTGACTGTGGGGCAACCTCGTCATCACTCATAACCTCTTCCAAAAGTCGTTGAAGTCGCGCTTGTTCAGGTTCATAGGAAGCCATAACTGTTACCAGATGATTCGTGATCATACCACATCTCCAGATCTAACTCCGATCAAACATGTCTGGGGTATGATCGATCGGATGAGGTGCTATGGAGATGAGTTGAAGCAACATGGTTGACCATCCCTCCCACTACCATACAACTACTTATTATCTTCATGCTCCGTCGTGTAGCGATTATACGTGTTACTCGCAAGCGATATTGGTACGAAAGATCGAAATAAGTTCGGTAAGTCGAGACATATTAGCTTTGAGGGAAAAGGAGGGCATAATATGACCAAGAACTCAATATCTAGAAAAGAGATTTCTGAACAATTTAACAAAAAAGAAACTGCAAAGCATATGACTTAGACAGAAGATACTAATCTTAACTCTGCCTACTAACTTGCCTCAATTTTTTCAACTGTTTTTTCTTTTTACGTAAAGTGAAGAAAATATCACCAATTACTGAAATGATAATTTTCAAACACCTTGCAGTAAAATTTTCCCTTGCTTTTGATAGAAATAACACAGCACGTAACAAAACATCAATATACATACCATTTTACACATTCGAGAGTATATTTCGTTGTTCACAAAACCTCAGTATTCGATATCGTTAATTCAATCTACGCTATGCTTCCTTTTAGAAATATTCACGTGTATACATATGTACGTAACGTCATAGATTCGAAAATTAAACCCGAGCACGAGATCGTACACAAGCTATACAACATGGGAGGGTCGATAATAACGCGTGGCCGTCGAATTAAAGTATAATTCGCAAGTTTATAGCAGCCGACCGAAGTCGCGGATGACCGTGGAACTAGGGCACGTTGTCACCGGTTACCCAGGGACGCTCTAAAATTTATCGCAGTTAATTTACCGACTAGCCGCGTATATTATAGGTGAACCTACAACCACGTGAATTGTACGCTGACGGTGAGGTAACGTGGGAAATTTAGTTAGTTTGGATAACGCGAATTCCTCTTCATTTCTGGTGTTATTTTTATTTCTAGCATAATATAATTATGTTGTATCACACACATATGTACATATATATACACTATTGGTCACATGGGAAGCACCCGTATTTCACAAAGCCCCATACTACACGAGTCACTTACGGTTATGTGTCTGCACTCCGTCTACATATATAACGGCGACCCGTCACTGTCTGTTCTACACGCGCATATTCAATAGCAATATACCAACATGTCCAGCTGAAATTCGCGCTTATTATTTTGAGAACTAATTCTGTTATATTTAATTAGTAGTTTCAAACGTCCTCTTAAAGGAGCAAATTACTTTTCAATATAGTTATTGTCGTATAATACCTTGGAGAATCGCGATCTTCTACGTACCAACCTGTATAATCCAATATACTCCAGTTCAACTTTGCTGCAAAAGAGAGACCACCATAGAAAATTAATCAGTCCCTAGGCAACCTTTAAGTAACTTCTGTTATATTTTTCCTTCTTTATGTATTACATTTTCCAGAATAAAAAAAACGTAATTTGCTCCAATTTAATTTTATTTTTTTAACTTAACAGTAAGATCATTATCTACATAGTCTCTGTTTTGTTTCTTATTCGTTTATCTCAGATATGTTCACAAATTTCCTCCCACTTTTTATTACATTTTGTTCTTTATTCTTAAACGTTTTACTGCATTCAATCCATACATACACGCATAAAAATCAATTGTGATTATATTTTATTTATTTATGTATGTTTAACAGAATATGTACAGAGAAAAAAAAAAGTTGTTTTTATTAAACATCAAAAAGATACAATACGAGGCCACTATATATGACTTTTTAGTCTTAATTAAATAAAAAAATATCAGTATTATCTTATTTTACAGTGAGAAATAAAATAGACGATAATTTTTAAATTTAATGTCTACAACAATGAAACAAAAGCAGCGAAATAAGAACAGCAATACAAAGAAAAATAGTTTTTACAAATGAAATTGTTCAACTGGGCTCCCATTTTCTTCAATACTTTAATGTAAGTCCTTTAATGAAGTATAATCTTCATTCAGAATATGAATCTCTGTTCTAACAAGCTCTTTTAAATGTTCCACATTTTTAATAGTAGGTATTTGCATTCACTCGATCTTTAAGCGTTCTCCATACAAATGCATCCATCAGCGTCAAATCGGGGCTGTTAGGTGGCCATTTTATTGATGTATCCCTTCCAATCCATTCATTGAACCTCTGGTCGAGGTAATTTTTTACAGCTACTACACTGTGTGGTGGAGCGCCATCTTGTTGGAAGACAACGTTTCTCAGTTGTTCCAACGGAAGCTCATCAAGATGGTCCTCTAGCTAGCATATATTGACAGTTTGGCGACCTTGAAACTGAAATTCCCTATAGCAATGGGGATTTACTGTGGCCCATTGTCTGACATTTTTTCTATTTCTCATGCCACTAGTTGCAAATGTTGACTCGTCGGTCCAAACCACATTTTTCAAAGAATAATTATTTAAATGAATTTTGTCCAACATAGTTTGACAGAATTCTACCCTCTTTCCTCTTTGCCTCGGCGTTAATTTTGTAGTAGGCCTAATTTTGAAAGGTTTATATCCTGCTTTCCTCAGAGTGTTTTGAATCCTCCCATAAGAAGTATTTTTTGGATCGTCAAGCTTGTCTTTTAAACTTCTCGAGATTTTTCTTATAGAAATGTTTTCTTCAACTTTCAGTAGTATATTTAAATCACTATTTTCAACCCTCTCCAATGTTCTCGTCTTTCTCGCTAGGCTACATGTTCGTAGATGCGACAAAATTTTTTTATCTGGAACATGCATCCGGGGGTTAATTCTTCGGAGTTCTCTTTGAGCCAGTTTAATACTACCTATTATTAGTTTTAATAAATGTTTGCAAAATTAACCATTTTTATCACTCTAACACTGTCAATAATAATAGAAGTTTTTGTTTCTTCGTGACAGTCTAATTCACAGCCACCTAAGAACTGGAATCTACATTTTATATTTTTGAGTGTAGGCGCGTAGTAAAAACGCGATTATTTTGAAAATTATTACAGTTAAATAAGTATAGGACATGTTATACAAAAAATATTCCGAATTTTTAGGAGAATCTAAAAAACTCACAATATATAGAGTTTCCATTTAAAAAAATATAACTTTAACTTGTCACGCATTTCTGCAACACCCTGTATATAAAAAGGATTATTCTGCAAATAGCTTATGTCAATTTGTACAACTTTTGTATTTAACATTTTTCTCTGAAACGAAAAACAAAAAAATTGAGAGGAGGGGACATTATAAATGATCACCGTGTACAGTGGACAGCAGCCTATTTGATTTTTTATAATTCTCCATAACTAATTGGGATCTGCATGATATTTTTGCATTAAATTTTGCCAATATTGGATTTTAGAATTTTTTATTAGTTGACTTGTATATTCCTTCTGATTTTTAGATTTTTATTCAGAATTTTTAGGAGAACTTTATAGTATTCTTTAACTTTGCATTTCTGCAGCTTTTATATTTATTTGCAAATAATGTCAATTTGTACAACTTTTGTATTTAACATTTTTTTGAAACGAAAAACAAAAACATTTTTAAATTCGCGTTACAATTTGATTTTTCGATATTTTTGATCCAATATTGGATTTTAGTATTTTTTATTAGTTGACTTATATAGATTTTTTTATTCTTCTTTTTATTTTCATGCTTCTTTTGTTTTTTAAAGAGGTTTTTTTCTTCTACAATGTTTTGAATTTTCTTAGTTAGGTCTTCAATATTTTCTTAGTTTTTTAGTTTTTATTTTTGTTGTGTCCATGTGACATTTCATTTGTGTCCATGACGGAAACAAATGAAAAAATTACGGATTCGTAAATATTTGTCAAAGAGAAATTTGAGGAACTTGTAGTGAGTCAATAGTGCTGACGTCTTTCTTCTTGAAATCCAGCAGGGAGTTCATCTTAGTGACTATAATCAATTCTTAATTTTGGAGTACTTATTGATCCAGTGCAAGATTTTCTGTTTAGTCTTTCTCTATTTGAGATGAGCTCTAAAATAGCTTTTAGGTAGACGACAAAATGGCTGTTGATCCAGTAAGTCAGTCAAGACACCACATTTTTCTTTACAAGGCCATCAGCCCTAGATGACGTTGATACCTAGATCAATGTAACTGTATCTCTTTAAACAAGAGCTTTGATGGTGAGAGCCCTACGTTAGCTTGGAGTCAAAGACAAACGTTCCTAGAATCTTTACAAGGTAAGAACGAATTAAGAAGTGTTCCAAAAAAATTATAGAAACTAAAAGCTGTGTATGTACATGATTTTTGTTAAATACCCAACGATGACATTATGTTTTGAATAAGATCTTCGTATCTTCGTGCAACAACACAGTGGTTGAAAACAAACAATATACCATTTGTTCATCGCCAAGATCGTGAGATCCTTTGAAACTGTTTGGGCTTTATTTGAAGATCAGTTGAGACGAAGGATTTATCAGAGAATACATGGAGTGGCTTGAAAACTTGCCAACGACTTCACATCCCTTGCACTGAAGGAGCTGATACACTGGTCTCTACGTATTATCTGGTGAAGAAGAATGGGGAATGAATTGGCTTTCACAAAAACACCGAACCAGCACTTTATGTAAAAATTCTTCCCACATTCAATTCTTGTTGTATTTCTATCGTTTCACCATTACACATCTTTTTTCATATAATTTTGTAGCTGGACTTATGCTTAATAAGCGAAAAATGCCTTGATGGCGTATATGTAGTAATTTTAGTTGAACGTAGGTTTTCAAGACCGTCTTTTACTGTGTTGAAGTCTTCTGGGGGTTGTCGCTTCTTCAAAAGGTTTCTAAATTCATTCAGTTTCAGTCATTCTTTAGAAACCTTCTTAAGAAGCTGACAGCATGATCACCGAAATGTCAAGTGTAAACTTATCGACACGACAACACCCGGAAGGCGTCAACACTGCAGTAATTTTGTTTGGTTCAATTGGAGACAGCTAAATCGAAGCTTCGATATCTTTCATTCCAGTTCTCTAATGCCGATTGGTGATTTAGACAATATTTACAATTATTAGTAGTCTTTAATAGAATTGATTAAATTAAATTATGAAAATACTACTATAACATCCGAAGCAAAAATTTCCATAAAAACGCGATTGTTTACATTGCAAAGGCAATTGAGTTAAAAACAGGTTCCAATTTTTTAGCAGCCTCTAATATAGCAAAAGGAAAAGTCTAAATAACCGAAAGACTACAATATGAAATCTTCGACCTACTCAGTGTTTTTTCATCTATACCCTTCGCTCAGAAATATATATATATATCAGGCCTTTATGAAGTCAAGTCGATCTGTATTTCTCAAGCTGCGATGCGCGCACCACGCAGAACGTCTGAAGAGGGTGGCGTTATCTGCGTCGAAGCCATGTCCATAAGTAGCAGCTGGAACAGCCCGAGGCCTTGTTTATGTTCCTCCTTTCGCCGGCAGTTAAGTAATATTTCACTAAAGGCACCGGCCGAAGACCGAGGTAATTTGCACCGAACACCCACGAAGCGACGCCGTACATATTCTTCACGGCATCGTTATTTTTTTCGCCGTGCTTTCCGTCTGTGTCCATGCTTTCACTTCGACCTCAGTGCACCCCTTCCCTCTTAATGATCATATTTCGGTTGATGTATTTATTACTGGCGTGGGAGTGTAGTACCGCGTGAAATTTACGCTCGTGGTAGGGTACAGAAACCGGGATTTGATAGCGGAGAACACGTGCTCGTAATACTGGTAAACGATGCTATTACGTTCTCGTTTTGATACTTCTTCGACGCGCGATCGGCTGATATTTCTTGTTCTATATTACATTGACGCGGGTAGATTTGTCGATAAAACGTGCTAAATGTGACAAAGATATCTTTAATTTAGTACACCTTACGAAATTTTATGTTGAATACTTGATACATTTGGTCCTGTCCTGACAAAAATTTAATCTCTCCAACGTCACTGATGACTCTATATCAAGATCACCAAAATCTTGCAAAAATTACAAACTGAGGAAGTGGTAATTCATTCTAGAATTCTTTTTGGCATACTACAATAGATTTCAACAGGGCTGTCAAGTTGAGTTGTCAGGAAATTAACACTTCAGGTCCCAGATTTGGCCTAAGGTTGAATTGAGCATCCTCAATTCTTCCAGACTCTTAATTTAGCGGTTCGATCTTAGCGCGGAATGAGAGGATTTATTTGCCTATAGAGATAGAGACTAGGTCGTAGCTTTACACCATTATGGGTGTTCTAGTATGCGCTACGTACTCACTAGCGGTGAGGGCCTGTCAGGTTAAGAGATTCTCAGACTGATGGTCCCATTCTAAGGTGGATCTGGCCAGTGTCCTCGCACAGTCGCTCAGAGATGGAATAAGTAAGTAAGTAAGTAAGTTATTTTTTCCAGAATGATCGATTATAAAATTGATATTGGAACAGTCGAATACAAAACAGAAGGAAAATACAATCTCAATACAAAACAAACATAATAACCATGATAACAAAAGAATTAAGCATTAAGTAATAATAATGATAACAAAACAGTAGTAAACACAAAAGTAAATAGTAAATTTATCAGCTATTAATATTATTCGATATTGAAACTAAAGCATTCCTGTAAGGAGTAAAAGCCATTGTGTTTAAACCGAGAACGAGTCAAAGTTTTCCATTGCTTCGGCAGCCTATTGAAAACCTTAATTGCAAGAATCTGTGGGGACTGTTGAAATAAAGTTAACCTAGACCTAGGAGTAGCTATCTCGCTTCGACGTCTGATATAATTGTCAAAAACGTAGAGAGGTGGATGGTTATGCTTAAAATGTTTTTAATACATTTTGGAACACTTAGTTTTAATTCCGTCTCGACTTCAGCAAAACAATCTACTGTATCCATTTTATACGGATTAGCTATCATCGAAAAAATGTTAAAATCTCGGTTAAAAATAATATATCTATATTGTAGAATTATCTAAATTATTTATACCTAGTTTGAAGTGGGTTTCAATTGCAATTCATTTTTAAATTGTTTAATAAACTGTTCACCACATACCGGGTGAGTTTTTTATCTTGAGAAAACAGAATATCTCTAAAACACTGCATCTAATCAAAGAAAGATCTTAATAAGATTTGTTATAATTTAGGGGGCTCACTGAATGGTGCCAAAACCCCTCCTCCCCCCTCCAGAGTGAGAGGGGGCACAATTTTGAAATCTTAAATGGGAATCCCCATTTTGTATTGCAGATTCGGATCTTACGCCATCAAGTATTTAGTTTTTGTTTGAAACTTTTTTTCGATTCATAACAGATTGCGCTGTAATCCCAAAAAACATGGTTGTAAACGTCTAGGTAAAGTACTACTAGTTCTCTAGCGAAGGAACTGTACAGCCAAGAAAACAATTGCTGGAGAAAATAATGAAATCGCGATATTAGCTGCAGTAGGACATTAGTACTCAAGAAATAGCTCGCGGATCAGGAATTTCCCAGTTCACTATCTACCAAATATTGAAGCGTAGGAAATATCATCCATTTAGAGTTTCCGTGCACCAAGAACTTCATTGCGATGATTTAAAAAATCGAGTGAGATTTTGTCAATGGTCACTTCAACGGATGCAAGGTAATCCCAATTTTTTTGCTCGAGTATTATTTTCTGACGAGATGACATTCACAAATCACGGTACGGTAAATCGGTATAACATGCATTACTGGAGTATCGAAAATCCCCATTGGTTGCGCCAAAAACATCGACGTCCTTGGAACGTAAATGTTTGGTGTGGAATTGGTCCATATTTTATCGATGGAAACTTAAATGATGAAAAATATCGAAACATCTAGCAGAACGATATTCCAGTGTTACTTGAAGACCTTCCCTTGGACGTACGACAAACAATGTGGTTCCAAAATGACGGTTGTTCAGCACTTTATTCAAGAATAGCACGAGAAGTATTAGATCGAGCATACAATCGTCGATGGATCAGAAGAGGTCTTACTTCTGTTTGTGGAGTTACTTAAAGTCTGAAGTTTATACAGAAGTGCCAACCACGCAGGAAAATATGATTAAGCAAATCACCAACGCTTGTTCAAGGATTATGCCGGAAATACTGCTCAGTTGTGTACAATCATTCCAATTACGAATAAATAAATGTATCGAACTGGACGGGCACATTTTCGAACACATTTTCTGAAATGGGTATGATAAAATAAAGTTCTTCCTTGTTGAATGGCTTCTTGAAATGTTATTTAGATTTGAGTATTTTTTCTAGACGTTTACAGCCATGTTTTTTGGGATTACAGCGCAATCTGCTACAAATCAAAAAAACTATATACTTGATGGCGTAGAATCCGAATCTGCAATACAAAATGGGGGTTCCCATTTAAGATTTCAAAGTTGTCCCTCCTCCCACTCTAGGGAAGTGAGGTGGAGTATCAAGTTTGGCACAATTCAGTGAGCCTCCTACATTATAACAAATCTTATTAAGATCTCTTTTTGATTTGATGCAGTGTTTTAGAGATATTCCGTTGTCTCAAGAAAAAAAGAACTCACTCTGTATACACGAGATCAAGATGATCAGTCGATTCTCACGGTTTCTCCTGCCAATGATATAAAAAAGACACTGGGCATGTAGACGCGCATGCGTTGTGATATAAATTGCATGTGTTCATTCACGGATATCGTCGGACATCCCCGGACATCTTCAGACATCTCTGGATATCCTCGAACATCCTGGGACATCCTTTTATGTGTACACTAAACATCCCCAACCCCTCGCGTTGGCCCTTGTAAGGGAACCGTAGGTGAGAATCGGTCTGAGAAACGTCGTATAAATATATAGCTTGAGTTTTAGACTCAAGGTGCGTTTCCAGCAGAGGAGAGGATAGAAGACACATCTCGCGTGTAAGAACTTGACAGCAGTATCGGAGACGTTGCTCCGAGGTATTTATCGTTGGATGACCAGGGGGAATCTCTGACCTGCCACAGCAATATTAGTTAGGGGTGGATTTCTTTTTCTAGAGAACCTCACAGCCTCTCATTTTGAGGTGTTAACACCTACTATTAAAAGTACTTCCATTAAACCCGAGTCTCTTTTTTATGGCATATTTCTCCTTTGTTATAAATATCTCACAACTGTAAGCCCAGAGAGTCAGTAGACGGGATCTCTGTAATCGCTCGCTGTAGAGCGTCCGAGATCTGCCCTGTTGATGTTCGGTCATCGCCCGATAGAGGTCATGGAGGTTATCTTCTAAGTTTCTGTCGAGTAATGTCCGGATATAACGGGTATGGGGCAATTCGCTTGTTGGTTCAAATCTTGTATCGCACACTGAGGAGAACAAATAAGTTCGAAACACGTGTCTGTGTGTCAGGATTGAACAGCAGACGTTCCCTTTATGCACTTTGTGTACGACGTGTGGTTATCGTCAAACTGTTGCTTTGAATTAGGTTTACCTTTTTTATTGCAACATGCTGATGTAGTTTCACCCAATCCCTGGCAGAGGGATGTATGCGCCTCACGCTTTTGTGCTCTGTTTGTAGTCAGTAGAATATTTCACTACACACCGGTGACTGATTTATTAGCTAAGACTAAAATTGATACTATCTGCATTTCTAAAGTTGTTACTATTCTCCTAAAAGCACAAGGTACTCTTCACTATCGTTTTCCGAATTCGATTATTTAGATAAAAGCTGGGAAGTTACCGTTTCTGAAACCCTGAAACAAATTATAATGAAAACAATCTCATATGTAAGCTTTATTTTGATATTTTCAGAGAAAATTTCTACCATATTCTATATGACAGCGATAATACGTCCTCGTGATTATAATTAGAATAAATTTGGATCTAGATTGTCGTTTGTAGTATAATTTAAGTATACGCTTGTTACAGACGTACTTAATATGACAGGAGCAAACACGTCAGTTATAATCTGATTGGTAGGTATTAAATTCCGACAAGCTCCCTTGCAATGTCACTAACGTTTCCAACAACAGTATTTAGGAGCATATGTGTACCTCCACGTTTGTTAAACGTTGAATTGACATGCGTGTAATCCGTTTACTGTTGCATACATTGAAATTAATGTAGGTATATACTCTGGCGCGCGTATGCACGTTTGGTACTAGCACTGTTCTGGGGTTTCAAACTGACTAGCAAATAAAGGTGAATATTATTTAGAATTTGCACCTGTTACAGTTGAATGATTGTTTAGAAGCGGTCGCAAGTCGGATTGGCACATCACAGGATATTAAATATCTATTACGTAATATCAATTTTAGTTTTGTATTATGCTAAATTAATTTCGATTTTGTATAGAATTTTTGAGCTAAAAAAAGTGCTTTCAGATAATACAGGCCGAAACCATTTCAATTATACATCACAAATCGAATGAGGCTTGAACAGAGATTTAGGACAAGGAAATAAATAAAGTACGACATTCTCTAGATTAATATATTTTCCCTTCTTAGACGCATATATCTTCCCTTCTTCTTGTTTCTTTTCCACCAGCGTAATCTTGATTTATTCAGGCAGGCGTCTGTTATATGATGAACTACTGACATCACTTGTACATGGCTCATAAGCGCTTGGGTAGTTACACTTGAGAGAATACGAGTTAATAGGCTGAGAACGAGTTTGGGGTTGATGGATAGCGCCAAAAGAATAGCCGAAAACGTAAGGAAATATTTAATAATGTATTTTCGTTGTTTTATTCCAGAGACCAGGCAAGATGCCAAAACTTTCTCGTTAAAGTATTATATTAATTATTTTTGTATTTGAAGGCTTTCATTTATCTCACATTATTAATAATATTCTTAAACTTTATTGATAATTTTATGTTGTAATCTTGGTTACCCAAATCTCGTACATACCTGAAAACTACTACTAAATTCACTAGTTTGTCAAGATTATTAAAATCTAGGCAATTTATTTGGACCAAAGAATCTACCGAAAGTTGATTTTTTTGTTCAGAAATTAGTTTGTCTCAAGGCGGCCTGCAAATTTTTAGCTTCGGTGTATACGAACATACAAACAAGAGCAAAAAGTCGTTATAAACATTTCAAAATCAATTACTAACTTTTATCCATTTAGTAACAATTGATGATCGAACGATGTGCAAGATGGGCAGAAGTTGTCTTCTTCCAGTTTTGAGTTGCTTTTAAAACCAGCTAACAACCAACCTAAAACCACCTCACATCTGACGATTTTCTTTCATATATTCGAAGGCCTGGATATTAGGGTGGTTTAACTTTTCCACGTTCGTCAGAATTTTGCCACATCCTCAGAATTTTCTCACGCTCAAGTGCTCCCATACCGACTAACTAACACTATTGATTCGGATATATTATGAACATCAATGGTGCCGTTGAACATAATTGGAAAAATACAAGAGTCAGCACCAGAGGGACAAACTAGAGCCAGTTCTTTACTGATCGAGATTTGATAAGACCCTTCTGGTCCTGATTCTTATAGAAGACTGGTCTGGGTCGAGACTCTATATCTTGCCAAAGAGTTGGATGATGAAGTTCTACTGGGTTAGGACATGCCCAAGTCCCTGTGTAACTAGTTATTGTAAAAACACTACGGTAGAGTGGTGATTTGTCTTAAAATCCGCCTCTAATCTTTTGGGACAAATGCTACCTAAAGTCAAACTGCTCGGGCTTGGATATCATCTCCTTAGTAAAAACTTTTTCTTTGAACCAGTTCAAGATTATCGCCTTATTAACCTTAATCAAACTGGTGAACCTATAGCTTTAGAGGAGAAGATGATGTTCACCTTTCTTTGGAATTGTTATTAAATGCCAGCTCACTCCACACGATACTGATTTCCAGTTTACAGCAGAATCTTCGTCAACCAAGTACTGTTGGCTCAATTAACGTAGAGCTTATAAGAAAATCGGCAGAGGTGTTAAAAATGAAAGCGACTATATCTAAAACCAATTGTCATCATGTGATTTCGAGGACTCTAAGTTAGTGTTGGTATTATTGATGTTTTATCTCCAATTGTCACAGTTAAAACCCACTTTACTGACGATCCAGGATTCGTAAATTCCATCATGCATTATTAAATACAACGCAGACGAAAAAATTATACATGCTCTTGCTCTAAATGTATCCACCCAGATGTGTTAACAACCTTCGACATATTTTGGAACTACCTTGAAACTTATCAACTTTTAAGAGTGTCCTATCAACCTTACTCGCATAAGATTACTGGAATGTATTCTACATTCTTCATACAGCTAACTTTTAAGTTCTGGCAAGTGAAGTGTGGTAGAAAAATAAAGTTAAACTCTTATAAAACGATTTATTATTATACTGGAATCTACAAACTCTGGGAATTGTGCAGTTGAAACTGTACGAATACATGCAGAGAAGTATCTGTGACATTACATGCCTGCGTGCACACGCACCAACTTATAGGCCAATTATGTGACGATGCTCTGGAGCCTACACACAAGAAATGCAAAAGAGCAATATTTGCATGGGTCCTCTGACACAATTATTTCTAGTCAAAAAGTAAAAAGAAAGCTAGCCAACTTGCTGAAGAAATTATCCGTCTATCCATCCATTATATAACTGACATAATGTATAGAAATTTAGACTGTGAAAAACGAATCGTTTCAACCTTCCTGGATTTAGCAAAAGCTTTCGATACAGTTAATCATAAAATATTACTTGACAAACTTTTTTAGTATGGTATAAGAGGTAGTGCCCATAAGCTATTGCAAAATTACCTATCAAATAGGCAGCAAAGGGTAAAAGTAAATGACCACTATAGTTTTTTTTTGGACAGTTACTTCAGGTCTTCCGCAAGGCCCAATATTTGGTCCACTTCTCTTTTTACTATACGTAAATGATTTACTTGATGACATGCCTAACGACACAATAATTGCTTATGCTGACGACACAGTCCTGCTCTCTACTGAGGATATCTGGGCCTCGGCACGTGACGTTATGAATAATAACCTTGGAAGGATCGCAACTTGGCTCTCTTTAAACAAATTATCATATATAATACAACGAGTGGTTTTGTGATTATCGATAATCGCCGGCTTGACACGAGATATGTTGCTAAATATTTGGCAACATATCGAGTGCCAAACCGGCGATTGCAGATAATCACAAAACCAAGAGTTGTATTCTTTAGATTATACAACGAATAAAGCAACTTCAAATTAGGTACGACATTTTGAGGTTAATTTCTAACGGGTACTAATACATATAGGAAATGTCATCACTGACAAGCATTCTGAGCTGCCGAATAACAATGCATAATAAAGCAAAAAACAGGAGTTAATAATACATATATGTGATCGAACTTTACAACATTCCATAAATTGTGACCATATGTAGTTTTCAGATTGCATTACATTAAGAGGTTTATTATTTTTAACTGTCTGATCAATATTTTCTAACATAGTTTCGCCGTCTCCCGACATTTTCAATCAAATTATGACAGGTAGGAAATGTAACTGACAAGCAATTTGCAATGAACAATCAACGATTAAAACCGGTTACTATGGTAAATCAACAAAGGTGATTATCGCTTATTAATGAAAAAGCACGGTGCTTGATTATCACTTATTAGTCCAGTAGAGGTATAGGGAATTAATACATTATGAGTTGTATAATCTCTGAAAGTAAGTAAGACTGTATTCATGGCTTTGGGGATCTATAATAATAGTGTCCCAGAAAATATTGATATAAGAATCAGATATAGATATACCAATAAAAAGAGTAGAAGAATACAAATATCTGGGGGTGGTGTTTGACTTCAAACTGAGATGGGAAAAGCACATTGAAAATGTAATTAAAAAAAAATTCTTAGCCTTTGTTTTTGCTAAACTTTCTCGGGTCATGAATCGAAGAACTTTAATAACTGTTTATTACGCATTATTTCACTGTTATGCTACCTACGGTACACTGGTTTGGGGTGGTGCATATAATAATATCCGGTCTATATTGCAAAGACTACAAAATAAAATTTTGAAAATCATTAACAGACAGAAAGACGAAGCAATCATCAAGATGCCGTTAAATATCAGACAAGACTGACTTACTGAGGGGATTCTTTGCGCATTCTAAGAGTAATATTAGAAATAAATCTCGGATACTGCCAAAAAAGTCAATTTGGATATTGGGAAAAATAGCTTTTATGTGGCAATCTGCGTATATAACTCTTTACCAAATAAATTAAAAGACTTGTAGTTTTTAACAGGATTGGGTTAGAGCTAATATTTAGATTTAATATTTAGATTTATTGCATCAAATTTCAATTGTTATATTTGCATTTTAATTTTTGGGTTTCACAGATGTATCTCGCTGTTTATATTTATCTTTTTCTTTCGATTATGTATACACTCTCGGCCCCGAGGGAGCTTGAATCCTACTAGTAATGTAAAATATTGACACAGTTGCCACAGCGTTATACTTATATATACATATGAACAGCTAGTACGACGTACGAGACAAGGGGCCAGTGTCTACTAGTATCGCTTTGATGTTTGACACAGGTTGCATGTTGTCCAAGAAAAAGCATGGCGCATAAATTGCGTGAAAAATGCGAGACATTAAGTAAATGAATTACTATTGTGTATTTAATTAATCATGGCGCAATGTCTTAATAGGTTTTAAGATTGATATTCGCAAGTAAACGAAAGAATTATAAAGCAGATTAGAAAAAAGGACAATACTATATTCAGAGACAGCAATTTATTAGAATACGCTTTCAATAATGCAAAATCAAAGTAAAAAGCTTAATAATAGTAGCACACAAAACAAAAAAAAATGGATGTGTTATTACATTGTATTAAAGATACCAAGATAATGAGTCTAATAATAATAGATTTCAAAAATAGTAGAAAATAATACTGTAAATTAAATTTTAAATTCCAACAAAGAATATTTTTAAAGTAAGACTTGAATAACGCCAACATAAAATATTTTAATACGATATGAATATCCAACTAGCTCTAACTGCAAACCAACGCTGTTACGAGCATACCAAGGCTAGTGCTAGTAACTGCTGCGCCTGCTGTCGTATTCTCTTTACCCCACCAACGCACTTTTCCCACTTGCATTGGTCGTGCGTGATCCATGACACGGATATGACATCGCTGCTAGATGAAATGCATTACTTATAGACGCCGTTAAAGTTTCAAACGGGCCAGCATTGTATATGTATGTATATGTGGATTTTATTTAGTTTTATACAACCGAACCTACGAGGGAGCGTTTTTATATTCGCGGAATGAGCGGGTTGTAGGGGGGTGATTAGGCGCATTGGGGGCGTGGCCTGTGCAGCGACTCATAATTAGTATAAATACGAAGTTTCATTGTTATTAGACAGTTAGTCTTTTAGCTATCGTCAACCAAGTAACATAATCAGCAGTGAAAAGTGAAATATGGAAAAAATCGAATATCGTGCCGTTATAAAGTTCCATACCAGGCAAGGAAAATCAGTCGCGACCATAATGAATGAGATGTCATTGGTTTACGGCGACTCTTGTCCAGGAAAAACCATGGTGTACAAGTGGCATAGTTTATTTACACAAGGAAGGGAATCCCGTGAAGACGACCCGAGCTGGGAAACTCATGGCAACGGTATTTTGGGACTCGGAAGGAATATTGTTGATTGATTATAAAGATAAAGGTGTTTCTATAACCGGAGAATATTACGCTTCAATATTAGAGCGACTAAAAGAAGCCATTAAAGAGAAAAGACGGGGAAAATTGACGAAAGGTGTGCTGCTTTTGCACGACAACGCGCCCGTCCACAAGAGCCGCGTTGCGTTAGCTGCCCTGCATAAGGTGGGCTTCGAAATTGTGAATCACCCACCCTACAGCCCAGACCTGGTCCCGAGTGATGATTACCTGTTTCCGAAAATGAAAAAAGAGCTGCGCGGTAAAAAATTTACTGCAGATGATGAAGTCAAGGAGGCAGTTTCGGCGTATTTTGCAGATAAAGAGAAATCATTTTTTTATGAGGGTATAAATAAATTAATTGAAAGATGTGAAAAATGTATCCGTCTTGCAGGTGAATATATTGAAAAAGAAAAATAATTTGGTTTTTTTATTTCCACCCCTTATCCTCCATTCCGCGAATATAAAAACGCTCCTTCGTATGTACAGGTATATTTAATACCTCTATAGGATTTTACTACTACTATGTAATTTTTTCTGGTTTCAAATAAATAAATAAATAAAAATATTTTATCGATTCTTGCGAAAAAATAGCAAACATGTGAAACATGATTCTTATACACCGAACAATCTGACCACTGAATTTCTGGTTCAAATATTGGTACTGTTGAGCCTTTTCTCTGATTGATTGTATTATTCTAGAATTGACACAAGCATAGTCCGCAAGCATACTCCCCACCACCCAAGAAATACTTCTGGCCGAAATCTGATCATTTTGGCACTTTCTGCTGCTTTCAGAAATAAATTATTAAAAATTGTATTATTGTGCTGTAATTCTAACTAGCTTGATACTTGATGATGTCACAAATTTTTAATTGAGCATTACTTACAACTGATGCATTAATGCTGAACCAACTTCTTCTATTCCAAAATCTTCTTGTCAAAGGATCACCTAGCGATCTTAATATAATCCACACATTCAATAATACCCAACTGTGCAATTGTTCTGTTTATATTTGTAACTATACAAGACACAGCTGGCTGAGAGACTCCAAAACTTCTTCAGATTTATTTGGAAAAATCAGTTACAAGTTAATAACGGAGACATATTAATAAATCCTGGTTTGCTTTTGCTCCATTATTTATGTTTAGACTCAAGATGATAGTTTGTTTATGTGTTCATCATATCCCTGTTCTCCAAACAAGATATCTGAGAAGTTAAACAGTGGCAATTTCTTAATCCCCCAGATAAATGAAATATTGGTCGTAAAATTCCTAACATTATCTTTTCCCACTCTCCCACTCTACTTCCCTCTCCTATATCATCTAAATGAACTTCAAAAGATTTACTTTTATCTTGACCTACAAAATACGTGTCCAACTGAAAGCTCTCAATTTAGATTTAACTCCCAGGAAATAGCGCACCCCTATATACTTTCCACTCCGTACCTACTATTCATGCAAATGTGTTCGCCATACCAATTGTTATCAAATTAGAGTCTCCGCATCTTAATGCTCCTAATTAGAACCGTCAATTATATCAGACGAGAGGGAGCATCGCGGTCAATTTATAGTAGAGGGCGCTGTGACCTGCGACCCGATTGTTAGTCCCGCAGAACTACAGCAGGGGTCTTCGCTGTCACACCAGTCGAAAAAGAACAAAAACGAACGTCAGCGACAGGCGGCTAGGATCTACGTAGCAGTCCCTATGCAAAATATAATGTAAAGAGTTTGTACGTGGTAGACGACGTTGTCGTCAACATACCGTAGTAGATTCCAAGAATAAAATATAGATGGCACATGCAATATGCTGGTAAACGAGGAAATTTATTTATTACCTATTCCTATTTCATCATATATGTTATCACGAGATCGTACCACGTGCCTCGAAGTTTCATGTAACACCAAAAAATCTAATTTCTTGTAATAAACAAGTCTGAGAAAGCGGATACCCAAAAAATATATCATTGCGCGTCTCATTCTTTAAATATTCCATGTTATTTTTTATCTTCCATTTTTAATTTATGACGCTGAGGGAATTAAGACTACTCGCCCTCTTGCGGCAGTATTATTTCAATAATATTTTTATCGCGTCAGAAGTAAAGATCATATATCATTTCCAGAAGAAAGTTTTTTTTTCCTTCGTATTTCCTTTCCGTAACAGTGGAAAATTTAGAGAAAATCGATGCGAGCACATTAATCATGTTTCTTTTGTGCGAATCGCAAGAAAAAAAGTAGATATAGGTACGTGTGTATCTTGTTTAATATTTACTGAAGTGGGAAACGGATTTTTTCGAGGGAAAACGTCGAAATGATGTTTACTTGAAATGGAGTAAATATCCTTTTATTTAAAAGGAAACAATTCGAGATTCTTTTTGCGTAAACTGGAAATAACAGTTCTTACAAGATTTTGCCTTTTATCCAATTCATTTAATTTATATTAAACCTATTCTAGCTCTTATTAGTCCAAAAGGAAATTTAGTCAGTTTTTGCAACCGTACTTTTGAATTGAATTAAGGAGAATAAGTTAAAATTATTAATATAACAATTCGATAGTTTACAGTTGCAATAATCTTTAATAACTGATTCTACTTTTTAGGACTCCCTCGTATATTCTACACATATTGTTCATGCATATATTGAAAATGTCGAGAGGATACTGAAGCATTTCCCATGCAATCACGAACTTTCCACCGTCGGCGTCGTTCGTTAATATTGCATATATGTTTCGTATTGCACGGAAGAGGATTCGACCTTCCTTCAACTACCGAGAAACTTTCAGAGTACTTTAAAAACTACAACCTTTTGCGCACTTCCGTCTGAAAACTTAAAATTTTCAGCATATATTGCGAGCGTTGGTACCGGCAGAATCCGATACCGATGGAAGAAGGACTTTCGCGAAAAGTTCGCTCCGGTTGTTGGATAGAAACAAATGCCGTCGTTATTAACTACATATTGAACTTTATCGTCCTTTTATTAACCTGCACGGCGAGGAATTGTGCGGTTGTTTTACGGGAAACGAGGCCGTTCGTTTCGAAGAGCGGAAATTGAAAGAGATACCGTGTTTCGTTGTATATCTTTTCGCTTTAAATATTTCCTTTCGCTGCTATTGTTTTTGGACTGCTATAGTAACTTTTCTGTGTTTTGGGTGAAATGTACGTAGGTGGGTATTGACGTAGATGAAATTTAGTACGCATTTCCATTATTAAAATATGATAAAGCGAGTTTATTTGAATGTATTGGTGTGAGGTATTATGAGTAAGATCAATTTCAATAATGAATAATAGAGGATGTTTCGCGCTAGGAAATGATGATGACCTAAAAGCTAGATTTCTTCAGGATGAAAATAAAAAGTCTCACAAACAAATTTTACGAATACTTTCAAAATTTAGTGCAAAGGATGTGAGGATACAATTTCGTAAATGAAACCACAATTTGTTACCACCTCTTTGTATTACACAAGACCGACTCGTAGTTGTAAAAATTTAAATGTTACTACTCTCGGTGCTACCCGGCTTTGAAACGACTTCCTTCGTAAATGTATCTATGTATATTACTTGGAGAACAAAGAACATGCATTCAGCAAACTGAATTATCATAGAACATGAAACGTACCTCTAGAATAATGGACTGGATGTAAATTAAATGCAACCGGAGAAACAATTACGAGAAACTTACAGTGACCAAACGGAGTTTGTGTGTGTTGTCGCGTTGTTACGCTATCGTTCAGATTATAATTATGATGGAAATCAAATGAAATTAAAAAGACGGCATATATGAAGTCTAGTATCTACCTGATTGTAGTACGAACTCTTATTTTATAGCAAGCTGTATAAATTTTTTACACGTTCTAGACACATAAGGGTCTCAATATTCCTAAGGCTGGACACTGTGTCCATAAATTATTCATCAAATATGCGGCCCATGTATCCACGAGATTGGAGGTTTAGTTATTATAATAGTCTCAGCAGAGTGATTCAGTCATGGCAGCCGGTCAATTCAGGATCCAGTTCTCCGAGATGCTGGTCCAACAGGTTTCCCGACAGCGCTGCCCTTTCTACGGTTTTCTTGACCAGCGCCAGCGCATAATCGCTCAAGAGTGAAACATCAAGATCCCCATGGACCTGAGCATTTATCAGGAACCAGAATGCTAAAAAAAAAATTCTAATTATCGAGTATCAGCTCATGAGAATTCGCCTACTCACAAATTGTCTGTCCTGCGCATGAAGAATAGAAGCGACGTCTTAGGCTGCATTGACCACATGTTAACTATACAATTGGATGAAAAAATAAATTATTGAAGAAACATTTTGAAAAGGGTAGTTGCATGTGTCAAAGCGCTTGCATCACGTGGTTTGCCATTCAGAGAACACAACGAGAAAATAGGTTCACTACACAATGGTAATTATTTGATGTCCTTAGAGCTTATCGCGAAGTTCGATCCATTCTTGGCCAAGAACATAGCATGCTATAGGAATCCAGGCTCAGGACATACGAGTTATCTTTCTTCAACAATATGTGAAGAATTCATTTGGCTTATGAGAGAAAAAATTTTGAAGACAATTTTAATGGAAATATTAACAGCTAAATATTTTTCTCTGATCATTAACTCAACATCCGATATATTCCACGTAGACCAGCTCACTTCTGTAATCAGATATGTTCTGCCTCAGGGATCCTCATGGATGTAGTACGTTTTCTCAAGTTTATTCCAAACACAACAAGTAACAAATGCTGTTACTTCAACTTTAACTGAATTTGGAATTGATATTTCAAACTGCCGAGAACAATCTTATGACAACGCAGCCAACATGGCAGGCATATACAACGGCATACAAGCTCAGGTAAAGGAAATTTCTCCTCTAGTCGAATATGTTCCCTGCTCAGCACACTCGCTTAATTGGGTAGGTGAATGTGCAGCTGAAAGTAGCCAAGAAGCTTGCTCGTTCTTTTCTCTACTGCAAGAGTTATACCATTTCTTCGCGGCATCACCTCAGCGTTGGGAACTTCTTCAAACCCATTGTACTGTTAAAAGTCTATCAACGACTAGTTGGTCAGTTCGTGCAGATGCATGCAAAAGCTTACGCGAATCGTGGAATGAAATCCATTGTGCGTTAGTCGCCATTGAAAATGACACAGAACAGAAGAAAACTGTTATATACGAAGCGAAAGGTATTCGTATGAAAATGGAACGTCTTGAAACGGCATTCATGACTGTTTTTTTGGGATTTTTACTGAATCACATGAACTCTACAAGTAAGAAGCTTCAGAGTGTGGAAATTGACATTACCATTGTAGTAGCACTGTATGAGATACTAATACATTTTATTGGCAAAACACGTGACAGTTTTGACGACTTCTAAAACAAGGCCAAAAACCTGTCCTTTGTACAGGAGGGGCGGCTGATATAACACGGCCAAGACTGTAAATCCGCCACTGGCCATTGCTGTACCACCTTGATTTAGATTGTGGTTTATCTGTGTCCACGGGCTGGCCAATTAAGGCAAGCCCCACTGGAGATCTGGACATTCTGCAATTTCCTGAGGCTAGGATCGGAAAGGGACGCCTCTCTGTGTTCTCCATTTCAGCGTAGATATGCTGCCCATACCGGTAGCTACTTCAGAATCCAGGATCCTGCCAATAAGGGTCGCCACATTCCCATTATTTTTTCCACATTATTTTTGAGCCATCCTTTGCTTCACTCACCCCACCCCGTCCCATCAGGCTTGAAGAGAGGGAACTATTGTGCCCCACTACCAGCGCCAAGATCCCATGGCTTCCTGGTGGGGAAAGATCATATTTGTTTTAGAAAAATTTATATTGATATCCATCCACTAATTCAATTTCTTTTGAATTCTTCCGAAGTTGAGAGGCATCTACACTCTCGAACACAGCCGAGGTCTCATTTGCGTACATAACCAAGGAAGAGCCAAAAAATGCAATAATGATAAATAGAAACAAAATAAGTTTGAAAATTGAACGCTGAAGGACACCTATAGTAATCAGTAGCCTATCTGAAGTAAAATCCCGACTAGTGCGATAAATACAACTCGAACAGCCCAATAATACTCCCACGAACCCCATAATACTCAATGCTATTTATTAATATGTCATGAACAACACAATCAAAAGCTCTGGATAGATCACAAAAGATCTTGGCACAATACTTACTTCTATTTAGCGAGTCTACACTACTTTCTATAAATGAATGCTTAGCGGAAATGTTTGAGTAATTTTCGCTAAAATAATACTATTTCTGAGTAATAAATTACTTCTTTCTTGCTAAGTGATTCAGTAATCGATTCAACTTGGCGTAGTCGAAGATCTTCGAGATGCTTGGAGTGATCGAAATAGTAAATTTGACTTGTTGGTAATAAAGCCTTTTTTATTGAGAGAGTAAATGGTTGAGACCTTAATAGATAGACCTTGACTTCCTTTTTAGGAGTGACCTACACCATTACCCATTTTATTCTTTAATCAAGGCAGAATTGGTAGTTTTCCGTATACCACAACGATCCAATCAATACCCAGACCCAGAATGTCGTTTTGACGTACCCCAAACTGTTTGATAATCGAAACAGCCAAACTCGACAAGCAGTGATACCAGGAAAGTAATATACAGCTATAGGAGCTAAATTCTTCTTTCTTCTATTACAGAATGGTGTAGCCCTTTTGAATCAATAGCTCGTTTGTTTTATTTTTGATTTTATTCTTGTCATAGATTTGAAGTGCTTCGATCATGTATTATAAAATTTTATAGCTGAATACTGTGGATTCCTCTCACTAAATCTAACTCTATGGTTCGAAATATCTAAGGTGCTTTGAATGTGGTAGCCACTTTTATTCTTATACGCAGTTCTGCATTGTATCTCAACTGGTTTAATGCAAACCGGACAGGGCCAAGTCTGTAATACAAATTTTCGAAATGCTTGTTTCGGTTACACGCTCCAGTCCTCCAAATTGTATAGTGTCTATTTGCACTGTGGTTTATCTCTAGTAGAAACTCACAAAAATTAGTAGATATAAATGAGGGATTTCAGACCAATTTGCATATTCAAGATAGCGCGTTCAATCGTAACAGAGGCTGATCAAATAAACAGACGTAGCCATTGTTGGTAAGTTGTTCAATAGCAACGGGAGTTTGATCAAATAAGTAACAGGGGCTGATCACGAACTAATTAATATGCACCTCACGTGCCTTGAAGAAACCTCGGCACCTCTGAACGTCTTGAAGGTTCTCCCCCCTGCCATAGAAGACAAAATCTTGAAGAAACATCTCGGCGACATCTTGCATATATAAATTGATCTGAAATCCCTCATTTATATCTACTCAAATTGTTTCAAAGCATAGGAATGATGGTTTGCCAGCTCTTCAGCAAAAAAGGAAGCTATTACATTTTCATTGATGCTTGATGCTTACGTAAGTGGCTTCACACCCATCTGTCTTCTCTGTGCAACGCACCAATATCATCCCTAAAGTTTGACTGTACTTCTGTAAATTGATGATTCTACCATTTAATGCCTTCTTCCTTTCAAGTTACATTCGATCAGTTAAAGGAAAATTCATTTACTACTTTATTTTATCTTATCTGTCCTCCTGATATCATCTATTATTCATTAAGGTTGCTTCTGACTACAGCGCCAGAGTAAGCTCAAGCGTGACTTTTCAGGTTCTAAGTTCTTACAGTGCCATCTTAAATTAATTCATGTTTCGTTTCTGATATCTATTTTTAAAACAGCTTTAACTGACTTATACACCCAAAGGACAAATACTACGTTACATTAACATTTATATCGATAAAATTCAAAGTTTAATTCGCCCTTTCAGGACACATAATTTAAATATTGACGTCGATCTGAGTAAAGGTCAATTTGCATGTTATTAAATCAACATACCACCGTATCGTTTTAAAAATACCGTACGTATACATTCCATCTAACACATCCGAACATACGTAAAAACCCGCAACAATGGTATGAAAAAGGGAATTTGTCGCGATGACAGACAACCGTGTCGCGAAGTACGATTCATTTTTTACTTCTGTATAGTAAAACACGACCGGAACAAGATTGATCATGCATGGGTACCAGGTAAAAAGTGTGTAATTTGTTTGGCGACGACGATGACGACGGCACCGAAAAAAAAAACAACCGAGCATGAAAATATTACTACTTTTAGCTTTTCCCGAAATAACCGTGAAAAATGAACGCTTTTGTTTCGATGGATGGGATAAATAATTGGCCCACGCGGTAACATTACCGGTATTATGAGCGGTGTAGTTCAATGATGGTAGGTACTCTGACATTCCGTTACGGCTTACACATACATCAGCCGGAATTACAAATAGCGTGATCGAAAGCTCAAATAGAGAGACGGATTGTCATATGTATGTAGTAGGTTTTTGGGTATTTGTATTGTTCTGTATGAGTTATTTTGTACATCATTGCTATTTTTACAATAGGTTTCAACATTTATAGCCCAAAATTTGTAGGCTTGCTTGCAATTGGAATACGATAAAACAACATCAAACAGCATGTAGGTTTTTATGGAAAAATTATAAATTATTTAAGCTAATTGTAGTTAATTGATAGTTCATCCATGAATCTTCAAATATTTAATAATAAAAAAATTCGCACGAATACTTTATGAGAAGCAGTTGAAAGTTAGGAAGTAATATATCGTGCTATAGGACCTCACATAAGAGACTCAAAACATCGTTCAAGGGTAAATAGAAGAAACGAAGTTCTCTAGAGATTCGGAAACGATAAAGCTTTGGCCAGAAGAGGTTTAAATCATACTTGTAAGATTATGGATACATCACTGTCGTGTTTGCTGCTACAGAAAATAGCGTATTATTGCTTCCCTCTTATATTGTGTTCAAAGGGAACATATATTTTGCCAATAAATTCTTTCTTGCAAAATTTCGATACTATTTATTTTGGCGAATACCACACTTGTCTATCAAAACATTACATAAATCTTCAATACCGCACATCAACCAAGTTTAAAATAACCCCATTTTATCGCGGAAAAATGTCAAAACTCCCACGCAAATTAACTATCCGAGATATCATCTCGACATACCGAAGAGGAATATCATAATCGTTGAAAACCACCCTCCCGAATACTTAAAAAAAAAAATCCAACGAGCAGCCTCGGCGATGATAAATGGACTCGGAGTTAAGACGCGCCTAATGGCACATTAAAAAATAAAACTCGTAAAGTTAATGCCGCATTCCGGTTACCATAAATTAGATGAACGGAAAAAAGGACGGTCCCAACGTTTGTCTAGTATAGTAGATCTGACTCGCTAAGAACGAGAAGAGGAAAAAAAAAGCCGCAATAAAAGTTTCCTTATTACGTCGCACAAACCCTTAAGGTCCACACAGCATGCGAATTTGCTGTGTGTTCTCTATGTATCTTGTTTCGACTAGTTTAGTTCCGCTTATACTGTATATTATGTGAGAGTTTGTTGGTGTTTTTTCTTTTTTACAGTGAACGCGAGAGCGGTGGAAGCGGTGAAGATATCTCCCAAGATAATCGTGATAATGACCGTAAGAGGAGCGATGATGCATCGTCCGATAGTGAAACTTTGACCCTTCAACTTTTTTTTAACGATCATCGGAAAAACAAGCGGGAATCCTGTTATTCTTGCGTTATATTCTTTAAGGCGTCGATCGGTTCAATAAATTATGATTCACGTTTTCGACGTCTATAGTTTTTAAGGGCAGATTATATTTTACGATTACAGTCAACACCAATTGATAGCACATAATAATAACAGTAATGTAGTTTATTATTAACTTGCTTTAGCCAGTTTGTCAGGACGCTCAGGTTCGGCGGTAGCCCATGTGTCTCCTCAAGCAAGAGTTGGCTGGTTCATGCTGTTTGTTCAATTTCCATTCACCACAAATAAAAAAATATCTGCAATATTAAAATGTCGTTTTATCGTTGAATGTCACCTATTTTACATAATTAATTAACTCTACAACATTCGGCAACATCAGTACTTCTGTTTATTGATATATTTATATCAAAACTGGCAATAATATTCCCCACTAATTGTCTGCATTTTCTATGCCACTAATAAAGCCTCTGTTGTTAATAACCATCGTCCGGTATCCACCTGGACGCTCATTATAATAATAACGCGTCGAATTTCGATTTATGATGATTGGCGGTTAGCTTTGCGCTAGTAAAACATTCACTAGTCGCGGATCATTAGCGCGACTGTTTAGAACGTTACACAGTATTGCCAATCGCGTTTAAAAAATAATGAACAAGTGCTACGATCTACAGGAATGTGGTAAAATCGCTGCCTGCAGTAACCTTTCATATATTTCTATTTGTCATGCAATTCAAAATATGCAAAAATTTTATTTTATTTATCGAACTAACTCTTCAACTTTGCAACTTCACTGCAGGTTCATATTATACACTATTGGAAAAAAGGAGACGATCACACCCTATGCAAGATGATTGGTGAGAATGGTCTATTAAAAGTATCATATAAACGGAACGGAATTTTACAACAAAATTTTGCAATTGGTTATGGTTGAATATGAACTACCACGCGAAAATATTTTTTAATAAATATCACTTCCGGTTAACCGGAAGTCGGCGTCAACTTCGATTTTTTAAATAGCATGCTATAAAATAAATTACAGATTCAGCTTCTATGATAAATTCTACATATATTTCATGTATAATATCCTATATATAAATACCATTCCCGCTGAGTTATTCGCAATTAAAGAAAAAAAGTGACAGATACCAATCTTACTTCGTAGTGATATTAGTTCACGTAGGAGTAAACGAGACGAATGAAATTTTGCATACGTAGAGCTGATATTGTGCAGTTACACAACATTTGAAGTTCTTTTCTGTAACATTATACAGGGTGTTTAGAAACTTAGCTGCTTATAAATAAGTTCAATCTTCGGAAAGTAGATTTTTTAAATGGAAAGGTATATATTTTCTTATTTATTCTGATTCTAAAAAATATTATCGTTTAATCCGTATTAGGTGTTCCTGTACCTAAAATGGAAGGTAAATAAGTTATAACGATTTAATTATCCTCCGTACCTAAAATCCTCAGATATGTTTACTCGGTAGGTATATTCTTCGTTATTAAAGGCAGAATTATAAATGCTGTGATGTATGAAAAATGATAAATTTAGACATGCTGGTACAGTTTAGACATGCTGAAAAATGGTGACAAATACATCTAGTTGGGATTTAATTCATGGATAGTGAGACTGTTCCACCAGAAAAGAACTTCTGTGTTCTTTAATAACATCAATGATTTCATCTGATATTTTGTTTAGTCTGACACCATCACGACCTCTTTTTGTCGGGGAGAGGGATGGGGCATTTTCTATAGCACTTCAGTTTAAGATTTTTTGATAATACTCGTATATAATTGCGGCGCAGTCCTGGACCATGTTTAGGAGAACGTATCCTTATAGTAGACATTGTCCCTTCCGATGGCTTTTCACCAGGAAGAACAGAACTGTGATTGATTCTCCCTGATAAAGTTAAAAATTAAAATTTTTTATTTTAGTTTCTTACCGCACAACACAGTTCTTATAAGCACAGTAAAAATATTCGAATGGCCGAAAATGTTTTGTTTTCATACATAAATACAAATGTTGACAAAATGTACTTGAGAAAACTCAGTAACTCATATTCAGCATTTTCCTTTTCTTCCAATTCGTTCCGTTTTCCAGTTTTGATTCACATTTATCTTTAGTTGTATTTTGTAATAACAGTAACAGATACTACACGTTGATCTTAGCCATAGGCCGAGAAGCGCCTAGAACCGTGAAGTATTATATAAATACTGTCGGGTGAACAGTCTTCACCTGTATACAGAAAAAACAAAAGTATTGGCTTTCACAGAGGCAGAAGAAAAGAAAACTCAGGGTTCTTTATTTACGATGGCGTCAAGTTAAAATACGAGAAAAGCTACATTTACTTGGGAATTCCTTTTTCCAACACTGGTATATTTAAAGAAGCATCCGATTACTTTATCCGTAAAGCTATGCTAGCTGCTGCAAATGTTAATATGCCTAGATACAAAATAGAAGTTATTTCAATCAATGGTGGAAACTGTATTATTGTACGGAAGTGAGATATGGTCACTTAGATATACAAGTGAAATTGAGAAAGTTCAAGTAGGATTCTATAAGAGACTTTTCCATTGGCCAACAAGTACCCCTAGCTGTATAGTTCGATTGAAGATAGGACTAGTACATCTAAAAATTCAGGTTTTGAAAAGAGCTATTACATGGTTTGAAAAAATCTTAAGTATGCTCGAAGAAAAGCTACCTAAGCAATGTCTTACAGCTCTACTACAAAAAGACGCAGATGCAGGAAATATGGTGACGCTTAATGGGTTAATAAGTCAGATTACGGTCGCTAACAAAGAGAGGATTAGGCTGTATGTCAATCGTCAACTGTACGAGATTCACACCAAGGAAATGTGCTCAATATGTAATTTGCATAAACCAGAGACTATAGAACATATCATGTTATGTCCAATATATCAAGCTCTTAGGAGCCAGTACCTCTCAGGTGCCAGAGAAATGGCGATCGAGGACTTACTGGTTGTCGAGACCAAGCAACAATTAGAGTGCCTTTATTTTTATTTGGAGGGTGTATTAAGGGACGTTGTCTCTCAAATTAGAACAAATAAATACATACGAATATTTACTTATACAAAAATTAATATAGAAAACAAAAAATATTATACATATACAGATAGAATTGCCTTTACAGTTTGTCAGAAAACATAGGGTATATTTACATAAAATTAAAAAAATTGTCTTTGCCTTGGAACAAGTAAATCCATATAGACACATAAACATATAGAAATCAAATATTTAAAAACTCATAATCTCAACAATTTAAGGTAGATACTTCATTGACAAATTTCTTACGAACTCATACCTACTTAACATATTGGAATTATAGTTATTTATTGTCATTTTGAGAAAATCTTGTTTTTCTTTAATATTAAATCTAAGTTTATTAGTACTATGTTTTGTGGAATTTATTTTAACATAAGTTTCTGCCTGAAAATTTAACAAAATATCTACAAAGTGGTAAATAACTGGATGAGAAAAATAAAAACTATTATTGAATCTATTGTGAAAAGATTCGCATGAATTGGTTGTCCTATGCATGCTGCCAGTAGTAGAAGCCCACATATCTGGTGGAATATGTGCGTTATCATCTATATCATTTTCTAATATACCGGGTGTCCCAACAAGAGTAACGAGGTCCGGTATTAGGGAAACGGATGTACCTAGAAATTTGAAGCAAAAAAATTGTTGAGTAAATCGGCTAAGGGAAAATGCTGGAAATTATTTTCGAGTTTCTGAAATGCCCTCCAGGGGGCGTAATTGCCATCCTGAATTTTCAACCCTGTTTTCTGCAACATTTTCTTATATTAATGATAACCATAGTGAATACTATATTAAAGCTGAGACAAATTAAAATTTTTTTTGTTAAATGCTTTTTGCTCTACCTCTGAAATGAAAGTGGTGGGAGGCGCTAGAATATTTTCGGAAATAAATGTCGATAACTCTAAAAAGGCTAAACGTATCTTAATAAACTTGGAGTCGTCAAAAAGGGAGTTTCCTAGACTATCAATTGAACCGTGAGTGAGGTGATTATGTTGCATTCCTTGCCGCTAGATGGCGTTTTTTGACATAATCGCAAAAAAATAACTTACTGCAAAAAAATTAAATGTAATGATATCATTTTTTTTACGTCATTACACAGTCAATCAAGAGCCTAACAAGCCAGTGAAAACCGCATCTCAATATCTTTATCCTAACCTAAGATATGAATAAAGAAATTTATACAAAAAAAAAAAATTTGGGAAGCATTTCCACTTTAAGGTTTGTTATTAATGTCTAATTATTATTCCTAATTTACCAAATAAAATGCTAATTTATTATTTGGGATGACGAACGATATTTTAAATCGAAATAAAATTTTGTTATTTATCTTTGTTACTTTTTTTTACAATGCCTTTAAGGACTCCATAGTGTTTAATATCTGATATTAGTACTACGTTGTGATATTGTCACCCGTTTTCAAATATTTAGTGTTATCACATTTTTTTTTTATTAAAAGTTAGGTTTTTAGTCAATAATCGGTTGTTGAGTACCAATTCGATTAATTATTGACGTAATGTAAGTAATAAAATCCTCTGACAGAAATCATTCTTTTCTCATTTTCAAGATTGTCATGAAAACAAATAATGTCGTTTATATCTGACATAACTCTACGCGTTTTTCATGTCGTTGTTTGATGCTTGTCAAGCTTGACATTCACTTGACAGTCCTAAATCTTGAATTTTTCTATACCATGCCTGACATAAATGGAATCTGCATCCAGTAATTTGTGCTTCTGGCCAGACACTTTGGCATGCACTGTGAACTGCATATTCAAAGTCAATGACAATGGTGCGAGGTCTAAATTCTAAGTCAAGAACTTTGCATTTTTCACTAATTGTTCTCAGCAGTTTTGAATAGGTATCCGCTTTTTTGTCAGGCAATAAACAAAACACTACGGGCACATAATAACCTTTTCTAAAAGCTTGAAGGGTAAAAAACTGGTAAAAAAACTTGGTACAATATTGATAGGTTCCATCCATATAAATAGTTTCACTTGAACACAAAAAGCCCAGCTGAAAATATACTTACCCTACCATCCGTGTATATTTTGTCCGTCGTCATGCATGTGCACAACAAGACCCAACTATACTCCGTAAACGGTCACCAACACAGCTATTCCACAAGAGGGAGGAATGAAATGAGGATTCCCTACCACCGTCTAACCTGCTCCCAGAAGTCAATGGATTATTGGGGTGCTAAATTATATAATCATTTGCCCACGGATATAAAAACATTACCATCCATTGCCTTCAAAATGCAAGTAAAGAAAATTCTAATCCGGAGGGAGTGCTACTCGGTTGAGGAGTTCCTATTGCTCTAGTCTTCTTTTTATTTAATTTAATTCGTTGCAAAATTGTGGTCGAACTGAACGATCGGTTTAAATAAAATTCATTACGGTGGTCGAACTCGACATCTTCGGTGGAATAGTGATTTATTTGCACTTCATAATCATGAATTATAATTATAATCGCTTAATTTTGTTTTTGTTTTTTCTTTTCAATTTTAGTATTTTTCAGTAAGTGCATATATAGAACGAATTTGTGCCTCTTTGTAATAAACAATCTGTAGTCTAAAACAAATATATATTATTATTATTAGTATTATTATATTATCTTAAATAACAGTAACAGTTTACCTAGGATGTTATCAAAAATGTATAAATTAAAATCAATAAGTTTAAAATTTGATCTATTGCGCATAAATATATAAAAATTCATTTTTATATCCATTTTATATCCAACAATACCGCCCCTTTATGAATTTGATCGTTAAATTCATTAAGAGTGTCGGACTGACCAACGCTATTATGATTTTATATTTGCACTTCGAGTGGCAGTTTTAAATGGATGATACGCGAAATGTAAAGTAAATGTGAATTCCCAGTCGCGATAACATTAAATTTTCGGGGTCGAATTACCATAAACGTGACAGGCTTGCGTGATATATAGGCGGACATTAACGATACATATATGGATAGGTGAGATGAGCATTCATAAGTACAAAACAAGTAGAGTAGTCGTTTCAATCCTATTCATGGACCCGCTGAAATTTTAGATAGGCAGTTCCTATGTATATAAAAGTAGCAGAATTATTAAAAATAGACCATACATACATCTGTGTTTGTTTCATTTTATATTCGTTGTCAGTCATATAAAATATATTGCAGATAAAATCCAATATGAAGCATTAATATATTCGTACAAATACAAAAAGATCTACATTTTAATTCAGGCATATTTAAATTATACGCACGTTCGCCCAAAATTCGGTATCATAAACAGGTAAACTTTGAATTAACGTAGTTCTGAACTGTAGTAATTCGTAAGCGAAATACTCTAATCTAATCAAGTGCCTACACACAAAATACACAGATGTAAAACATGTACGAGTACAACTACATGAAATTAAATTTGTCTTTACCATAGTAACAAGTAGTACTCCACGATTTTCAAGCGTTACATAATTTTGCCCCATTTGCATTCGCATGAAATTATCACGTGTTAACACCGGTGAAAGATGTAAAATGCTAGACACTCGACTCTGTAACATGCTTAATGTGACAGTAACTAACTAAAGAAGAGAGAGCGAGAGAAGGAGACGACCATGCATTAAATTTGTACAAAGTTTTCGTTAAATATGCATCCTCTGATGTCCTTTTAAAAGCTAATGTTCTCTTTTAAAATGGGTTTTAGTTGAGCAAAGTTGACTTTTACGGCGACCGAAAACGTTTACTGTTTAAAATCATTCTCTACGACGTTGTTAAAAATTTACAAATCTAGTTACGAATCTACCAAGTCTTCCTTTTTCGTTGTAGCTACAGTGTTCTTCTTTTCACATAAGCTCGAAAATAGATTGTGGATTTTTTAGATATCAACTCTATATCTGTGGCTTTTCAGACATCAATGCTTTTCTATTTCATCTTCAAATTTCCAACAAATTTGTGAACAAACAACAACAACAAATTCATATGGATGTGGTACAAGTACCGGGTGAATCATATTAGGGGGTAAAGAATCGGGCAATTGGTACAGGGACCTGTGAACAAGGCGTTGGTGCTGGGCGGCCGAAAGATCCTGAAAAATAGACGAATCACTGTGAAATTCATAGCTCACAATTGTGGCTTTTCAATGAATATCACAGAAACTATTTTACGAAAAGAATTAGATCTGAAAAAGGTGGTTGCACGATGGATATCGAAAATGCCGCTAGAACAAAAGCGCATTTCACTGGTCACTTCAAAGACGAATTTGGCCATCATTAAGCGAGATTCTGAAGATTTCCTAGCAAGATTCGTTGCCCTGGATGAAATCTGAGTTCACTATTATGATCCTGAATCAAAAAAAGCACAGGATGGAATGGAGACGAAAAGGTACACCACCCCCTCGAATGTTTAATGCAACAGCATCTGAGGGGAAGAACATGGCCACAGTTTTTTTGAGATGCTGAAGAAATTATCCTTATAAACTTTCTACCACGTAGTCAGAATATAACTGGGAGAATATTATACTCAAATATGGTGTGCTGTTTTATCGCGACAACGCTCCTGCCTACAGGAGCTGTATTTCAATGGCTGCAATTCATAATGCAGGCTCTATTCCACAGATTTGGCCTCTAGTGACTTCCATGTATTCCCCAAACTCAAAGTGAATTCTACGAAGGTGGGTGGTTTATAGTCCAAGACAAAACATTATTTTTCTCGTGGCTTAAAGCTCTTATCGTTTGACGTCTATGTGTAATATGGTAATTGACGTCATTATGAAGTCAATAGGTTAATTTTGTAATTGATAACATTATCGTTTCAACGTATACGGTTTTATAAGGACCAACCCAAACTGTTTTAGGTAACATCGCAAAATAATATTTTGCATGAGATTGTTGCAGCCGTATATACCTAATAGGAATCTATACCAACATTGTCCAGTAAAAAGTTAGTAGTAATGTCCTACTGTTACGAGAAAATTCTACGATGCAGACATTACCATACCAACACCATATTTTATTTGATTTTATAAAAAATTTTCATTTTATGTTTCTTACTGTCGAGATCAATCTTTTTTATCACGGTAGAGTATTAACCTTACTAATACAACTTTGCTTTTCTTTGGTACAAACGAAACTTGGAACCCGAAGATAACATCATTATTTTCCAGATTTTTTGATGCCAAGAAAATGGCTGGGATGTCGGTTCTGTCTTGCAAACACAAGTAAACCAGTTGTCAAAAATATCATTTCGGTTTTCTCCAGTTCTTGACTAAATTAGTTTAACAATTAAATCCAACAGTTCATTACCCAGCTGAAATGGAATTTCTGATTAGCATCAACCAATGCAAATCTTTAAATACCAAATTTGACTAGCGTACTCGACAAGTCCTGCCTAAATGGGCAGTGTCTTTTGAACTATTAAAAGTTTTCAGTGACTCTTTATAGCGACAAGCTTGCTTATATCCTTTCCTTGTTTTTTTGATTTTTATATTTCCGAATCGAAGATTAAATCCTATGGACTTAAAAACTCCTTCTAATCTAAATAAAGTAATCGGTGTCTATTGGCTTCACTACATATTTGTATTAGGTGCTGTACTTTTCAGCTACTACTCTATAATGTTTTACATTATTTCGTTCTGCAGGAACCAGATCAATTAAATTTTCTTATGGAGTTCTGGCCGATTTATTAGGACATGGTTTTTCCAAGTTGATTTTTCCTGGTTCATTCATATATTGAGCGGTAGATGTATTCACTTCACCATTCTCTATTGGAAATTCAAGTACAGGCAAATTAGATACAAAATTCTACTAGAGAAACCCATCTAAATAATTCCACGAAACAGCTTTTACTAAGCATGCATTTTAGTTGAAAATTTTGGCAATTCCACTAAACACACAAAAATAATGTTTGTGAAAGAGATGTATGGCATATTAAACGTAATCGATGGACATTTCAACGAAATCCGGATGCAGCATGCACCGAAACAAAGCATCGGCTTCGAATTAATGCTCTAAATCGGAAACAAATTTGATTTTATCGAAATAGGCTATCGGCTTAATGTACGATAATACTGACTAATTTATTTGAAAATGTAGCTGATGAATTTGTAGCGATATTTTTCTTCGTATCGTGATTAATACTATTTTACGAACAGAATTGCAGGGATGTATAAATTTTGTTTTCATATTAATCTAATATATTCGAATTTTAAATAGAGCAGTTTAATATATTATTGACATACATTGAAATATATATAATACAAATATAACAACATATTTATGGAATATTTATAATATATAATTTTGTGTGCCATAATTTCTTATTGGAATAATTTCCGATTGAATTTTGTTTATTTATTGACAACAAATCTTCGGTGTTTCAGTTGAAATTGTACATACATAAATGCAATTCTGTTATCGCTCTCTTACTCCTGTATATAGTTATTGAACATAATTCTAATTATTGATAACAAAATCATTGTCAAAATTGCGCCTTATTGTTGGCTTCATACCATCTACTATTGCTGGGATGTCTTTGTATACTTCTTCTTTAATATACTTTTTCAAAAGAAATTATTCGTGACAGATCGTGATCTCAGTGGTCACGTATTCGTGTGCGAGTGTGGCGGAGCTCCATCTGGTTGACACCAAAACTGAAAACCTTAAATGTTTATCGATCATTTACTTTGATTATGAGTTGGACGAATCTCGTCTGGATTTTTTTGTAGAATAATAGTGCATGTTAGGCTGGTTATCCACCCCAAAATTTGCCTCACATGAGAACAGTATAAGAATAAGTGCGCTTGGAAAATTGTCGGTAAAACTATTACTTCTAATAGAGAAAAAGCCTTCAATAAAAATTAAATGAAACCAAATATATGTAGATAATCCTTCAGAATTAGCCACGTTGTTTAGTGAATGCTTTAGTAGTATGAATTTTAATCTACAAATACATTCAACATTTATGTTCTTTTTTTGCAACAGACAAAACCGAAATATATAATGACGGGTTTGTCTGGAAAACATCTAGTGAGTCAATCTTTTGATAAAGGTATTTTTCCATCTGCTCTTTTGATTGACCGTGAAAATGTCGTATTTTTCCATTTGATGAAAATTCATTATTTGCTGAATTGCATTCCTTTAAGTTTTACGACAGATTTACGACTTACTGGAGGATAAATTCGTGGTAACCACTCTAATGTTGTATGGAGTTCGTGCAGTTTGTAAAGCTGGGATTGCATTGTATCTGAGGGATCGGTATCAAGTTGTAAAAGTTCATCAAGATCGTAGATTCCTCTGTGTCAAATATAATAAATGTGGGAGTTCCCCAAGGGTCTATCTTGGGCCCATTCTTGTTTGTCATATAAGTCAAGGATCTGCATATATCTTAAAAGTATATGCCAATATGAGGACGATACTTCAGCAATTGTATTCGGAAAGGACAGACGAGAGTTGTCCAAACAAAGTACTGACCGCACAACTAAAATGTTCTCCTGGACTCAGTCAAATCGCTTGCACTTAAATACTCGAAAAACCTAATTACTTTCGATAGCCATAAAAGACACCACTCAGTTTTAGTACACACCTATGCCGGAATGTTTAACAGACAATTTTTTAGATTACGTCTATCGTGGGAGAGTCATATTGATAACGTTGCCAAAAAATGAATTCATTATTATATGCTCTTAGAGTACTAAAAGAGAAGGTAAACACTGCACATTGCCAGTAGCTTTGGTTAATAACTTTTTGGAAATGCAATATTTCTCATTTCTTGAAATGCTCTTTAATTAAATTCGAAAGATATGTCTTGGCTTTTTTTGTTGTTGGGGCTGTTAGAAATCATACTCTCTACATGCTTGCAAAGGGCATTTTTGAAATTTGCCGTTTCGTGCGGGGGACAGAACGTGCACTTGCACGGTGCGGCAAAATCAGGGGAGTGGCACGAAGGATAAAAAAGGATATTAAAATAATTACTGTCAATATGCGTACTGATAAAATCACCAAATTTTATTTTGGACTGGCGGCGCTGATAATACGTAGGGGAGAGTCTCCCAGTACCATCACCCTAAGATATATCAACAAGAAAATCGAAATATCTTAGGTTACATGTTTAATACCTCCTAGTATATGTGAAGAAACTCCTGTGCTATAAATAAAAATAAATATAATAAACTACCGGTATGTTCAGAAATAATGAACTTTATTATTACCATTTGAAGACTAGGAAAAATCAGTCTCTAAAAAATTGGCCTCCAGTACCGACCAGCAACTATAAGACCATTTATAACATACAATAATCGCAAATATACTGATTTGATAGCTCTGATATATTCGCACAAGCATTGTGGACCCAAGCTTTACAATTTCCACGTTGTATCCAATCCTCTTCATGAGAATCACACACAAAGGACAAATTGTCTCTTGCTCAATTGGTCTAGAAGAGGAATCTGGTTTTCGTTTTTATCTTTCTTGGCTTCCTTGATGACATATCTTCCTGAAACCAAACTTTTACCTTTCTTGGTAACATCTTTTCCTGAAAGAGTTGTTTTAATTTCTCTTTTCTCTTACTTATTATTTCGCTTCTTTCAGCTTTACGACGCCGTGTAATGGCTCTTCTCTTCGAAGCATCAGGAACCAGTGAGAGTTCTATAATTACGACTTTAAAATTGTCAGCGGATTGGTCAATGACAACTTTTGTTTGAGATATGGATTGATGAGAAGAGGCAATTTGTGGTTCGGCGTCTGTAGCGGTAGTTTGAAAAGAAGTAGAGGGTGTCAGTTCTGACAGTTGTGAAGACGAAAGCGATCGTTCTGATATAGATTGACTTTCTGTAACGTTGGTCATATCTGAACCAATGAAATCTACATCGCTGAAGACATTTCTGTTAAAGGGGTGAACAACATTATCCTCCAGTACCGAAGGATAATGCGCGACTAACGACGCGAACGTGTGAAACTTGTGTGATTTGAAATATATGTTATAATAGCCATATAAATAACCAATACATACTAGGTTTGACTTGCTCCAAACTCGTTCCTTAAACTCGAAAAATCGAATTTTCAGGGATAACTCGAAACCGAAAGCCGATAGACAAATTTGGTTTTCACCATCATCCTCTTCTCGAAAAAACAGATCGAAGATGCGTGGTCCGTTTTTTGATACCTCTTATAGTTACCGAGATTCTCTATTAAAACATCGAAATTTGCCCACACTGTACAGTGAAAATATTTTCAAAACCTAGCCCGTGTAAACTTCAACCAAATTCCAAAAAAGTTCTTCGAAATTCCACCCCATTTAATAATACCAGTCCACCTCATCTTGATTAGTACATCGTGTACCTAGTAGTGCCATAAATACTGTCACAAACTATTTCTATCATAAGTCAACAGGAAATAAATAATTTAGAAGAATATTATATACATATATGATGAAAAAATTGTCCAGAAAATTTATCAATTTGGAGCGGTCACAGCGCTCAAACGCGTTAATGTGCCTTCCTGGTAGTTTGTCCTCACGTTTAGATTATCAAGACGAACCAACTTGCCCAGAGCGAAGCAGATTCATCAAACGGTTCTCGAGAATATTTATCTCTATATCGCGTTAATGTGCCTTGCTAGGAGTTGGGCCTCTCGTTTAGATTAACAAGGTGAACATCTGGCCGAGAGCGAAGTAGATTCATCAAACGGTTCTCGAGAAAATATCGATGAAGTTTTAGCCCTATAAGGCGTTAATGTGCCCTGCAAGGTGAACCTACTTGCCGAGGCGGAAGCAGATCATCAAACGGTTATCGAGCTAAGTAATATTAGGTAATGTATATGATGAAAAAATTGTCCAGAAAATTTATCAATTTGGAGCGGTCACAGCGCTCAAACGCGTTAATGTGCCTTCCTGGTAGTTTGTCCTCTTCTTTAGATTATCAAGATGAACCAACTTGCCCAGAGCGAAGCAGATTCATCAAACGGTTCTCGAGAAAATTTATCTCTATAACGCGTTAATGTGCCTTGCTGGGAGTTTGGCCTCTCGTTTAGATTAACAAGGTGAACCTACTTGCCGAGGAGGAAGCAGATCCATCAAACGGTTATCGAGCTAAGTAATATTAGGTAATGTATATGATGAAAAATTGTCCAGAAAATTTATGAAATTTGAACGGTCACAGCGCTCAAACGCATTAATGTGCCTTCCTGGGAGTTTGGCCTCTCGTTTAGATTATCAAGATGAACCAACTTGCCCAGAGCGAAGCAGATTCATCAAACGGTTCTCGAGAAAATTTATCTCTATAACGCGTTAATGTGCCTTGCTGGGAGTTTGGCCTCTCGTTTAGATTAACAAGGTGAACCTACTTGCCGAGGAGGAAGCAGATCCATCAAACGGTTATCGAGCTAGGTAATATTTATATGATGAAAAGGTTGTATATGATGAAAAATTGTCCAGAAAATAAAAAATTATGAAAGTTTGAACGGTCACAGCTCTCAAACGCGTTAATGTGCCTTCCTGGTAGTTTGTCCTCTCGTTTAGATTATCAAGATGAACCAACTTGCCCAGAGCGAAGCAGATTCATCAAACGGTTCTCGAGAAAATTTATCTCTATAACGCGTTAATGTGCCCTGCTGGGAGTTTGGCCTCTCGTTTAGATTAACAAGGTGAACCTACTTGCCGAGGAGGAAGCAGATCCATCAAACGGTTATCGAGCTAAGTAATATTATTTATATGATGAAAAAATTGTCCAGAAAATTTATCAATTTGAACGGTCACAGCGCTCAAACGCGTTAATGTGCCTTCCTGGGAGTTTGGCCTCTCGTTTAGATTAACAAGATGAACCAACTTGCCGAGGAGCGAAGCAGATTCATCAAACGGTTCTCGAGAAAATTTATCTCTATAACGCGTTAATGTGCCTTGCTGGGAGTTTGGCCTCTCGCTTAGATTAACAAGGTGAACCTACTTGCCGAGGAGGAAGCAGATCCATCAAACGGTTATCGAGCTAGGTAATATTTATATGATAAAAAATTGTCCAGAAAATTTATGAAAGTTTGAACGGTCACAGCGCTCAAACGCATTAATGTGCCTTCCTGGTAGTTTGTCCTCTCGTTTAGATTATCAAGATGAACCAACTTGCCCAGAGCGAAGCAGATTCATCAAACGGTTCTCGAGAAAATTTATCTCTATAACGCGTTAATGTGCCTTGCTGGGAGTTTGGCCTCTCGCTTAGATTAACAAGGTGAACCTACTTGCCGAGGAGGAAGCAGATCCATCAAACGGTTATCGAGCTAGGTAATATTTATATGATAAAAAATTGTCCAGAAAATTTATGAAAGTTTGAACGGTCACAGCTCTCAAACGCATTAATGTGCCTTCCTGGGGTTTGGCCTCTCGTTTAGATTATCAAGATGAACCAACTTGCCCAGAGCGAAGCAGATTCATCAAACGGTTCTCGAGAAAATTTATCTCTATAACGCGTTAATGTGCCTTGCTGGGAGTTTGGCCTCTCGCTTAGATTAACAAGGTGAACCTACTTGCCGAGGAGGAAGCAGATCCATCAAACGGTTATCGAGCTAGGTAATATTTATATGATGAAAAAATTGTCCAGAAAATTTATGAAAGTTTGAACGGTCACAGCGCTCAAACGCGTTAATGTGCCTTCCTGGTAGTTTGTCCTCTCGTTTAGATTATCAAGATGAACCAACTTGCCCAGAGCGAAGCAGATTCATCAAACGGTTCTCGAGAAAATTTATCTCTATAACGCGTTAATGTGCCTTGCTGGGAGTTTGGCCTCTCGTTTAGATTAACAAGGTGAACCTACTTGCCGAGGAGGAAGCAGATCCATCAAACGGTTATCGAGCTAGGTAATATTTATATGATGAAAAAATTGTCCAGAAAATTTATGAAAGTTTGAACGGTCACAGCGCTCAAACGCATTAATGTGCCTTCCTGGGAGTTTGGCCTCTCGTTTAGATTATCAAGATGAACCAACTTGCCCAGAGCGAAGCAGATTCATCAAACGGTTCTCGAGAAAATTTATCTCTATAACGCGTTAATGTGCCTTGCTGGGAGTTTGGCCTCTCGCTTAGATTAACAAGGTGAACCTACTTGCCGAGGAGGAAGCAGATCCATCAAACGGTTATCGAGCTAGGTAATATTTAATATGATGATAAAAAATTGTCCAGAAAATTTATGAAAGTTTGAACGGTCACAGCTCTCAAACGCGTTAATGTGCCTTCCTGGTAGTTTGTCCTCTCGTTTAGATTATCAAGATGAACCAACTTGCCCAGAGCGAAGCAGATTCATCAAACGGTTCTCGAGAAAATTTATCTCTATAACGCGTTAATGTGCCTTGCTGGGAGTTTGGCCTCTCGTTTAGATTAACAAGGTGAACCTACTTGCCGAGGAGGAAGCAGATCCATCAAACGGTTATCGAGCTAGGTAATATTAGGCTATATGATGAAAAAATTGTCCAGAAAATTTATGAAAGTTTGAACGGTCACAGCGCTCAAACGCATTAATGTGCCTTCCTGGGAGTTTGGCCTCTCGTTTAGATTATCAAGATGAACCAACTTGCCCAGAGCGAAGCAGATTCATCAAACGGTTCTCGAGAAAATTTATCTCTATAACGCGTTAATGTGCCTTGCTGGGAGTTTGGCCTCTCGCTTAGATTAACAAGGTGAACCTACTTGCCGAGGAGGAAGCAGATCCATCAAACGGTTATCGAGCTAGGTAATATTTATATGATGAAAAAAAAAATTGTCCAGAAAATTTATGAAAGTTTGAACGGTCATCAAACGGTTATCGAGCTAGGTAATATTTATATGATAAAAAATTGTCCAGAAAATTTATGAAAGTTCAAACGCAAATTAATGTGCCTTCCTGGGAGTTTGGCCTCTCGTTTAGATTATCAAGATGAACCAACTTGCCCAGAGCGAAGCAGATTCATCAAACGGTTCTCGAGAAAATTTATCTCTATAACGCGTTAATGTGCCTTGCTGGGAGTTTGGCCTCTCGTTTAGATTAACAAGGTGAACCTACTTGCCGAGGAGGAAGCAGATCCATCAAACGGTTATCGAGCTAGGTAATATTTATATGATGAAAAAATTGTCCAGAAAATTTATGAAAGTTTGAACGGTCACAGCGCTCAAACGCGTTAATGTGCCTTCCTGGGAGTTTGGCCTCTCGTTTAGATTATCAAGATGAACCAACTTGCCCAGAGCGAAGCAGATTCATCAAACGGTTCTCGAGAAAATTTATCTCTATAACGCGTTAATGTGCCTTGCTGGGAGTTTGGCCTCTCGCTTAGATTAACAAGGTGAACCTACTTGCCGAGGAGGAAGCAGATCCATCAAACGGTTATCGAGCTAGGTAATATTTATATGATGAAAAGGTTGTCCAGAAAATTTATGAAAGTTTGAACGGAAGCAGATCCATCAAACGGTTATCGAGCTAGGTAATATTTATATGATAAAAAATTGTCCAGAAAATTTATGAAAGTTTGAACGGTCACAGCTCTCAAACGCATTAATGTGCCTTCCTGGTAGTTTGTCCTCTCGTTTAGATTATCAAGATGAACCAACTTGCCCAGAGCGAAGCAGATTCATCAAACGGTTCTCGAGAAAATTTATCTCTATAACGCGTTAATGTGCCTTGCTGGGAGTTTGGCCTCTCGTTTAGATTAACAAGGTGAACCTACTTGCCGAGGAGGAAGCAGATCCATCAAACGGTTATCGAGCTAGGTAATATTTATATGATGAAAAAGTTGTCCAGAAAATTTATGAAAGTTTGAACGGTCACAGCGCTCAAACGCGTTAATGTGCCTTCCTGGGAGTTTGGCCTCTCGTTTAGATTATCAAGATGAACCAACTTGCCCAGAGCGAAGCAGATTCATCAAACGGTTCTCGAGAAAATTTATCTCTATAACGCGTTAATGTGCCTTGCTGGGAGTTTGGCCTCTCGTTTAGATTAACAAGGTGAACCTACTTGCCGAGGAGGAAGCAGATCCATCAAACGGTTATCGAGCTAGGTAATATTTATATGATGAAAAATTGTCCAGAAAATTTATGAAAGTTTGAACGGTCACAGCGCTCAAACGCGTTAATGTGCCTTCCTGGTAGTTTGTCCTCTCGTTTAGATTATCAAGATGAACCAACTTGCCCAGAGCGAAGCAGATTCATCAAACGGTTCTCGAGAAAATTTATCTCTATAACGCGTTAATGTGCCTTGCTGGGAGTTTGGCCTCTCGCTTAGATTAACAAGGTGAACCTACTTGCCGAGGAGGAAGCAGATCCATCAAACGGTTATCGAGCTAGGTAATATTTATATGATGAAAAAATTGTCCAGAAAATTTATGAAAGTTTGAACGGTCACAGCGCTCAAACGCATTAATGTGCCCTCCTGGGAGTTTGGCCTCTCGTTTAGATTATCAAGATGAACCAACTTGCCCAGAGCGAAGCAGATTCATCAAACGGTTCTCGAGAAAATTTATCTCTATAACGCGTTAATGTGCCTTGCTGGGAGTTTGGCCTCTCGCTTAGATTAACAAGGTGAACCTACTTGCCGAGGAGGAAGCAGATCCATCAAACGGTTATCGAGCTAGGTAATATTTATATGATGAAAAAATTGTCCAGAAAATTTATGAAAGTTTGAACGGTCACAGCGCTCAAACGCATTAATGTGCCTTCCTGGGAGTTTGGCCTCTCGTTTAGATTATCAAGATGAACCAACTTGCCCAGAGCGAAGCAGATTCATCAAACGGTTCTCGAGAAAATTTATCTCTATAACGCGTTAATGTGCCTTGCTGGGAGTTTGGCCTCTCGTTTAGATTAACAAGGTGAACCTACTTGCCGAGGAGGAAGCAGATCCATCAAACGGTTATCGAGCTAGGTAATATTTATATGATAAAAAATTGTCCAGAAAATTTATGAAAGTTTGAACGGTCACAGCTCTCAAAAGTTTGAACGGTCACAGCTCTCAAACGCATTAATGTGCCTTCCTGGGAGTTTGGCCTCTCGTTTAGATTATCAAGATGAACCAACTTGCCCAGAGCGAAGCAGATTCATCAAACGGTTCTCGAGAAAATTTATCTCTATAACGCGTTAATGTGCCTTGCTGGGAGTTTGGCCTCTCGCTTAGATTAACAAGGTGAACCTACTTGCCGAGGAGGAAGCAGATCCATCAAACGGTTATCGAGCTAGGTAATATTTATATGATGAAAAAATTGTCCAGAAAATTTATGAAAGTTTGAACGGTCACAGCGCTCAAACGCATTAATGTGCCTTCCTGGGGGTTTGGCCTCTCGTTTAGATTATCAAGATGAACCAACTTGCCCAGAGCGAAGCAGATTCATCAAACGGTTCTCGAGAAAATTTATCTCTATAACGCGTTAATGTGCCTTGCTGGGAGTTTGGCCTCTCGCTTAGATTAACAAGGTGAACCTACTTGCCGAGGAGGAAGCAGATCCATCAAACGGTTATCGAGCTAGGTAATATTTATATGATGAAAAAGTTGTCCAGAAAATTTATGAAAGTTTGAACGGTCACAGCGCTCAAACGCATTAATGTGCCTTCCTGGGAGTTTGGCCTCTCGTTTAGATTATCAAGATGAACCAACTTGCCCAGAGCGAAGCAGATTCATCAAACGGTTCTCGAGAAAATTTATCTCTATAACGCGTTAATGTGCCTTGCTGGGAGTTTGGCCTCTCGCTTAGATTAACAAGGTGAACCTACTTGCCGAGGAGGAAGCAGATCCATCAAACGGTTATCGAGCTAGGTAATATTTATATGATGAAAAAGTTGTCCAGAAAATTTATGAAAGTTTGAACGGTCACAGCTCTCAAACGCATTAATGTGCCTTCCTGAGGGTTTGGCCTCTCGTTTAGATTATCAAGATGAACCAACTTGCCCAGAGCGAAGCAGATTCATCAAACGGTTCTCGAGAAAATTTATCTCTATAACGCGTTAATGTGCCTTGCTGGGAGTTTGGCCTCTCGCTTAGATTAACAAGGTGAACCTACTTGCCGAGGAGGAAGCAGATCCATCAAACGGTTATCGAGCTAGGTAATATTTATATGATGAAAAAATTGTCCAGAAAATTTATGAAAGTTTGAACGGTCACAGCGCTCAAACGCATTAATGTGCCTTCCTGGGAGTTTGGCCTCTCGTTTAGATTATCAAGATGAACCAACTTGCCCAGAGCGAAGCAGATTCATCAAACGGTTCTCGAGAAAATTTATCTCTATAACGCGTTAATGTGCCTTGCTGGGAGTTTGGCCTCTCGCTTAGATTAACAAGGTGAACCTACTTGCCGAGGAGGAAGCAGATCCATCAAACGGTTATCGAGCTAGGTAATATTTATATGATGAAAAAGTTGTCCAGAAAATTTATGAAAGTTTGAACGGTCACAGCGCTCAAACGCATTAATGTGCCTTCCTGGGAGTTTGGCCTAATAGATTAACAAGGTGAACCTACTTGAGGAGGAAAGATCCATTGTTATCGAGAAAGATTATATGATGAAAACGGTTCTCGAGAAAGTTTGAACGGTTTAGCTCTCAAACGCGTTAATGTGCCTTCCTGGGAGTTTGGCCTCTCGTTTAGATTAACAAGATGAACCAACTTGCCCAGAGCGAAGCAGATTCATCAAACGGTTCTCGAGAAAATTTATCTCTATAACGCGTTAATGTGCCTTGCTGGGAGTTTGGCCTCTCGTTTAGATTAACAAGGTGAACCTACTTGCCGAGGAGGAAGCAGATCCATCAAACGGTTATCGAGCTAGGTAATATTTATATGATGAAAAAGTTGTCCAGAAAATTTATGAAAGTTTGAACGGTCACAGCGCTCAAACGCATTAATGTGCCTTCCTGGGAGTTTGGCCTCTCGTTTAGATTAACAAGATGAACCAACTTGCCCAGAGCGAAGCAGATTCATCAAACGGTTCTCGAGAAAATTTATCTCTATAACGCGTTAATGTGCCTTGCTGGGAGTTTGGCCTGCCTCTCGCTTAGATTAACAAGGTGAACCTACTTGCCGAGGAGGAAGCAGATCCATCAAACGGTTATCGAGCTAGGTAATATTTATATGATGAAAAAGTTGTCCAGAAAATTTATGAAAGTTTGAACGGTCACAGCGCTCAAACGCATTAATGTGCCTTCCTGGGAGTTTGGCCTCTCGTTTAGATTAACAAGATGAACCAACTTGCCCAGAGCGAAGCAGATTCATCAAACGGTTCTCGAGAAAATTTATCTCTATAACGCGTTAATGTGCCTTGCTGGGAGTTTGGCCTCTCGCTTAGATTAACAAGGTGAACCTACTTGCCGAGGAGGAAGCAGATCCATCAAACGGTTATCGAGCTAGGTAATATTTATATGATGAAAAAATTGTCCAGAAAATTTATGAAAGTTTGAACGGTCACAGCGCTCAAACGCATTAATGTGCCCTCCTGGGAGTTTGGCCTCTCGTTTAGATTAACAAGATGAACCAACTTGCCCAGAGCGAAGCAGATTCATCAAACGGTTCTCGAGAAAATTTATCTCTATAACGCGTTAATGTGCCTTGCTGGGAGTTTGGCCTCTCGCTTAGATTAACAAGGTGAACCTACTTGCCGAGGAGGAAGCAGATCCATCAAACGGTTATCGAGCTAGGTAATATTTATATGATGAAAAAGTTGTCCAGAAAATTTATGAAAGTTTGAACGGTCATAGCGCTCAAACGCATTAATGTGCCTTCCTGGGAGTTTGGCCTCTCGTTTAGATTAACAAGATGAACCAACTTGCCCAGAGCGAAGCAGATTCATCAAACGGTTCTCGAGAAAATTTATCTCTATAACGCGTTAATGTGCCTTGCTGGGAGTTTGGCCTCTCGCTTAGATTAACAAGGTGAACCTACTTGCCGAGGAGGAAGCAGATCCATCAAACGGTTATCGAGCTAGGTAATATTTATATGATGAAAAAGTTGTCCAGAAAATTTATGAAAGTTTGAACGGTCACAGCGCTCAAACGCATTAATGTGCCTTCCTGGGAGTTTGGCCTCTCGTTTAGATTATCAAGATGAACCAACTTGCCCAGAGCGAAGCAGATTCATCAAACGGTTCTCGAGAAAATTTATCTCTATAACGCGTTAATGTGCCTTGCTGGGAGTTTGGCCTCTCGCTTAGATTAACAAGGTGAACCTACTTGCCGAGGAGGAAGCAGATCCATCAAACGGTTATCGAGCTAGGTAATATTTATATGATGAAAAAGTTGTCCAGAAAATTTATGAAAGTTTGAACGGTCACAGCGCTCAAACGCATTAATGTGCCTTCCTGGGAGTTTGGCCTCTCGTTTAGATTAACAAGATGAACCAACTTGCCCAGAGCGAAGCAGATTCATCAAACGGTTCTCGAGAAAATTTATCTCTATAACGCGTTAATGTGCCTTGCTGGGAGTTTGGCCTCTCGCTTAGATTAACAAGGTGAACCTACTTGCCGAGGAGGAAGCAGATCCATCAAACGGTTATCGAGCTAGGTAATATTTATATGATGAAAAAGTTGTCCAGAAAATTTATGAAAGTTTGAACGGTCATAGCGCTCAAACGCATTAATGTGCTCTCCTGGGAGTTTGGCCTCTCGTTTAGATTAACAAGATGAACCAACTTGCCCAGAGCGAAGCAGATTCATCAAACGGTTCTCGAGAAAATTTATCTCTATAACGCGTTAATGTGCCTTGCTGGGAGTTTGGCCTCTCGCTTAGATTAACAAGGTGAACCTACTTGCCGAGGAGGAAGCAGATCCATCAAACGGTTATCGAGCTAGGTAATATTTATATGATGAAAAAGTTGTCCAGAAAATTTATGAAAGTTTGAACGGTCACAGCTCTCAAACGCATTAATGTGCCTTCCTGGGAGTTTGGCCTCTCGTTTAGATTATCAAGATGAACCAACTTGCCCAGAGCGAAGCAGATTCATCAAACGGTTCTCGAGAAAATTTATCTCTATAACGCGTTAATGTGCCTTGCTGGGAGTTTGGCCTCTCGCTTAGATTAACAAGGTGAACCTACTTGCCGAGGAGGAAGCAGATCCATCAAACGGTTATCGAGCTAGGTAATATTTATATGATGAAAAAATTGTCCAGAAAATTTATGAAAGTTTGAACGGTCACAGCGCTCAAACGCATTAATGTGCCTTCCTGGGGTTTGGCCTCTCGTTTAGATTATCAAGATGAACCAACTTGCCCAGAGCGAAGCAGATTCATCAAACGGTTCTCGAGAAAATTTATCTCTATAACGCGTTAATGTGCCTTGCTGGGAGTTTGGCCTCTCGCTTAGATTAACAAGGTGAACCTACTTGCCGAGGAGGAAGCAGATCCATCAAACGGTTATCGAGCTAGGTAATATTTATATGATGAAAAAGTTGTCCAGAAAATTTATGAAAGTTTGAACGGTCACAGCGCTCAAACGCATTAATGTGCCTCCTGGGAGTTTGGCCTCTCGTTTAGATTATCAAGATGAACCAACTTGCCCAGAGCGAAGCAGATTCATCAAACGGTTCTCGAGAAAATTTATCTCTATAACGCGTTAATGTGCCTTGCTGGGAGTTTGGCCTCTCGCTTAGATTAACAAGGTGAACCTACTTGCCGAGGAGGAAGCAGATCCATCAAACGGTTATCGAGCTAGGTAATATTTATATGATGAAAAAATTGTCCAGAAAATTTATGAAAGTTTGAACGGTCACAGCGCTCAAACGCATTAATGTGCCTTCCTGGGGTTTGGCCTCTCGTTTAGATTATCAAGATGAACCAACTTGCCCAGAGCGAAGCAGATTCATCAAACGGTTCTCGAGAAAATTTATCTCTATAACGCGTTAATGTGCCTTGCTGGGAGTTTGGCCTCTCGCTTAGATTAACAAGGTGAACCTACTTGCCGAGGAGGAAGCAGATCCATCAAACGGTTATCGAGCTAGGTAATATTTATATGATGAAAAAGTTGTCCAGAAAATTTATGAAAGTTTGAACGGTCACAGCGCTCAAACGCATTAATGTGCCCTCCTGGGAGTTTGGCCTCTCGTTTAGATTAACAAGATGAACCTACTTGCCCAGAGCGAAGCAGATTCATCAAACGGTTCTCGAGAAAATTTATCTCTATAACGCGTTAATGTGCCTTGCTGGGAGTTTGGCCTCTCGCTTAGATTAACAAGGTGAACCTACTTGCCGAGGAGGAAGCAGATCCATCAAACGGTTATCGAGCTAGGTAATATTTATATGATGAAAAAGTTGTCCAGAAAATATATGAAAGTTTGAACGGTCACAGCGCTCAAACGCATTAATGTGCCCTCCTGGGAGTTTGGCCTCTCGTTTAGATTAACAAGATGAACCAACTTGCCCAGAGCGAAGCAGATTCATCAAACGGTTCTCGAGAAAATTTATCTCTATAACGCGTTAATGTGCCTTGCTGGGAGTTTGGCCTCTCGCTTAGATTAACAAGGTGAACCTACTTGCCGAGGAGGAAGCAGATCCATCAAACGGTTATCGAGCTAGGTAATATTTTATATGATGAAAAAGTTGTCCAGAAAATTTATGAAAGTTTGAACGGTCATAGCGCTCAAACGCATTAATGTGCCCTCCTGGGAGTTTGGCCTCTCGTTTAGATTAACAAGATGAACCAACTTGCCCAGAGCGAAGCAGATTCATCAAACGGTTCTCGAGAAAATTTATCTCTATAACGCGTTAATGTGCCTTGCTGGGAGTTTGGCCTCTCGCTTAGATTAACAAGGTGAACCTACTTGCCGAGGAGGAAGCAGATCCATCAAACGGTTATCGAGCTAGGTAATATTTATATGATGAAAAAGTTGTCCAGAAAATTTATGAAAGTTTGAACGGTCATAGCGCTCAAACGCATTAATGTGCCCTCCTGGGAGTTTGGCCTCTCGTTTAGATTAACAAGATGAACCAACTTGCCCAGAGCGAAGCAGATTCATCAAACGGTTCTCGAGAAAATTTATCTCTATAACGCGTTAATGTGCCTTGCTGGGAGTTTGGCCTCTCGCTTAGATTAACAAGGTGAACCTACTTGCCGAGGAGGAAGCAGATCCATCAAACGGTTATCGAGCTAGGTAATATTTATATGATGAAAAAGTTGTCCAGAAAATTTATGAAAGTTTGAACGGTCATAGCGCTCAAACGCATTAATGTGCCCTCCTGGGAGTTTGGCCTCTCGTTTAGATTAACAAGATGAACCAACTTGCCCAGAGCGAAGCAGATTCATCAAACGGTTCTCGAGAAAATTTATCTCTATAACGCGTTAATGTGCCTTGCTGGGAGTTTGGCCTCTCGCTTAGATTAACAAGGTGAACCTACTTGCCGAGGAGGAAGCAGATCCATCAAACGGTTATCGAGCTAGGTAATATTTATATGATGAAAAAATTGTCCAGAAAATTTATGAAAGTTTGAACGGTCACAGCGCTCAAACGCATTAATGTGCCTTCCTGGGAGTTTGGCCTCTCGTTTAGATTATCAAGATGAACCAACTTGCCCAGAGCGAAGCAGATTCATCAAACGGTTCTCGAGAAAATTTATCTCTATAACGCGTTAATGTGCCTTGCTGGGAGTTTGGCCTCTCGCTTAGATTAACAAGGTGAACCTACTTGCCGAGGAGGAAGCAGATCCATCAAACGGTTATCGAGCTAGGTAATATTTATATGATGAAAAAGTTGTCCAGAAAATTTATGAAAGTTTGAACGGTCACAGCGCTCAAACGCATTAATGTGCCTTCCTGGGAGTTTGGCCTCTCGTTTAGATTAACAAGATGAACCAACTTGCCCAGAGCGAAGCAGATTCATCAAACGGTTCTCGAGAAAATTTATCTCTATAACGCGTTAATGTGCCTTGCTGGGAGTTTGGCCTCTCGCTTAGATTAACAAGGTGAACCTACTTGCCGAGGAGGAAGCAGATCCATCAAACGGTTATCGAGCTAGGTAATATTTATATGATGAAAAAATTGTCCAGAAAATTTATGAAAGTTTGAACGGTCACAGCGCTCAAACGCATTAATGTGCCCTCCTGGGAGTTTGGCCTCTCGTTTAGATTAACAAGATGAACCAACTTGCCCAGAGCGAAGCAGATTCATCAAACGGTTCTCGAGAAAATTTATCTCTATAACGCGTTAATGTGCCTTGCTGGGAGTTTGGCCTCTCGCTTAGATTAACAAGGTGAACCTACTTGCCGAGGAGGAAGCAGATCCATCAAACGGTTATCGAGCTAGGTAATATTTATATGATGAAAAAATTGTCCAGAAAATTTATGAAAGTTTGAACGGTCACAGCGCTCAAACGCATTAATGTGCCCTCCTGGGGGTTTGGCCTCTCGTTTAGATTATCAAGATGAACCAACTTGCCCAGAGCGAAGCAGATTCATCAAACGGTTCTCGAGAAAATTTATCTCTATAACGCGTTAATGTGCCTTGCTGGGAGTTTGGCCTCTCGCTTAGATTAACAAGGTGAACCTACTTGCCGAGGAGGAAGCAGATCCATCAAACGGTTATCGAGCTAGGTAATATTTATATGATGAAAAAGTTGTCCAGAAAATATATGAAAGTTTGAACGGTCATAGCGCTCAAACGCATTAATGTGCCCTCCTGGGAGTTTGGCCTCTCGTTTAGATTAACAAGATGAACCTACTTGCCCAGAGCGAAGCAGATTCATCAAACGGTTCTCGAGAAAATTTATCTCTATAACGCGTTAATGTGCCTTGCTGGGAGTTTGGCCTCTCGCTTAGATTAACAAGGTGAACCTACTTGCCGAGGAGGAAGCAGATCCATCAAACGGTTATCGAGCTAGGTAATATTTATATGATGAAAAAATTGTCCAGAAAATTTATGAAAGTTTGAACGGTCACAGCTCTCAAACGCATTAATGTGCCTTCCTGGGGTTTGGCCTCTCGTTTAGATTATCAAGATGAACCAACTTGCCCAGAGCGAAGCAGATTCATCAAACGGTTCTCGAGAAAATTTATCTCTATAACGCGTTAATGTGCCTTGCTGGGAGTTTGGCCTCTCGCTTTTAGATTAACAAGGTGAACCTACTTGCCGAGGAGGAAGCAGATCCATCAAACGGTTATCGAGCTAGGTAATATTTATATGATGAAAAAGTTGTCCAGAAAATATATGAAAGTTTGAACGGTCATAGCGCTCAAACGCATTAATGTGCCCTCCTGGGAGTTTGGCCTCTCGTTTAGATTAACAAGATGAACCAACTTGCCCAGAGCGAAGCAGATTCATCAAACGGTTCTCGAGAAAATTTATCTCTATAACGCGTTAATGTGCCTTGCTGGGAGTTTGGCCTCTCGCTTAGATTAACAAGGTGAACCTACTTGCCGAGGAGGAAGCAGATCCATCAAACGGTTATCGAGCTAGGTAATATTTATATGATGAAAAAGTTGTCCAGAAAATTTATGAAAGTTTGAACGGTCACAGCGCTCAAACGCATTAATGTGCCCTCCTGGGAGTTTGGCCTCTCGTTTAGATTATCAAGATGAACCAACTTGCCCAGAGCGAAGCAGATTCATCAAACGGTTCTCGAGAAAATTTATCTCTATAACGCGTTAATGTGCCTTGCTGGGAGTTTGGCCTCTCGCTTAGATTAACAAGGTGAACCTACTTGCCGAGGAGGAAGCAGATCCATCAAACGGTTATCGAGCTAGGTAATATTTATATGATAAAAAATTGTCCAGAAAATTTATGAAAGTTTGAACGGTCACAGCTCTCAAACGCATTAATGTGCCTCCCTAAGGGTTTGGCCTCTCGTTTAGATTATCAAGATGAACCAACTTGCCCAGAGCGAAGCAGATTCATCAAACGGTTCTCGAGAAAATTTATCTCTATAACGCGTTAATGTGCCTTGCTGGGAGTTTGGCCTCTCGCTTAGATTAACAAGGTGAACCTACTTGCCGAGGAGGAAGCAGATCCATCAAACGGTTATCGAGCTAGGTAATATTTATATGATAAAAAATTGTCCAGAAAATTTATGAAAGTTTGAACGGTCACAGCGCTCAAACGCATTAATGTGCCCTCCTGGGGTTTGGCCTCTCGTTTAGATTATCAAGATGAACCAACTTGCCCAGAGCGAAGCAGATTCATCAAACGGTTCTCGAGAAAATTTATCTCTATAACGCGTTAATGTGCCTTGCTGGGAGTTTGGCCTCTCGCTTAGATTAACAAGGTGAACCTACTTGCCGAGGAGGAAGCAGATCCATCAAACGGTTATCGAGCTAGGTAATATTTATATGATAAAAAATTGTCCAGAAAATTTATGAAAGTTTGAACGGTCACAGCGCTCAAACGCATTAATGTGCCTTCCTGGGAGTTTGGCCTCTCGTTTAGATTATCAAGATGAACCAACTTGCCCAGAGCGAAGCAGATTCATCAAACGGTTCTCGAGAAAATTTATCTCTATAACGCGTTAATGTGCCTTGCTGGGAGTTTGGCCTCTCGCTTAGATTAACAAGGTGAACCTACTTGCCGAGGAGGAAGCAGATCCATCAAACGGTTATCGAGCTAGGTAATATTTATATGATGAAAAAGTTGTCCAGAAAATATATGAAAGTTTGAACGGTCATAGCGCTCAAACGCATTAATGTGCCCTCCTGGGAGTTTGGCCTCTCGTTTAGATTATCAAGATGAACCAACTTGCCCAGAGCGAAGCAGATTCATCAAACGGTTCTCGAGAAAATTTATCTCTATAACGCGTTAATGTGCCTTGCTGGGAGTTTGGCCTCTCGCTTAGATTAACAAGGTGAACCTACTTGCCGAGGAGGAAGCAGATCCATCAAACGGTTATCGAGCTAGGTAATATTTATATGATGAAAAAATTGTCCAGAAAATTTATGAAAGTTTGAACGGTCACAGCGCTCAAACGCATTAATGTGCCCTCCTGGGAGTTTGGCCTCTCGTTTAGATTATCAAGATGAACCAACTTGCCCAGAGCGAAGCAGATTCATCAAACGGTTCTCGAGAAAATTTATCTCTATAACGCGTTAATGTGCCTTGCTGGGAGTTTGGCCTCTCGCTTAGATTAACAAGGTGAACCTACTTGCCGAGGAGGAAGCAGATCCATCAAACGGTTATCGAGCTAGGTAATATTTATATGATAAAAAATTGTCCAGAAAATTTATGAAAGTTTGAACGGTCATAGCGCTCAAACGCATTAATGTGCCTTCCTGGGAGTTTGGCCTCTCGTTTAGATTAACAAGATGAACCAACTTGCCCAGAGCGAAGCAGATTCATCAAACGGTTCTCGAGAAAATTTATCTCTATAACGCGTTAATGTGCCTTGCTGGGAGTTTGGCCTCTCGCTTAGATTAACAAGGTGAACCTACTTGCCGAGGAGGAAGCAGATCCATCAAACGGTTATCGAGCTAGGTAATATTTATATGATGAAAAAGTTGTCCAGAAAATTTATGAAAGTTTGAACGGTCACAGCGCTCAAACGCATTAATGTGCCCTCCTGGGGTTTGGCCTCTCGTTTAGATTAACAAGATGAACCAACTTGCCCAGAGCGAAGCAGATTCATCAAACGGTTCTCGAGAAAATTTATCTCTATAACGCGTTAATGTGCCTTGCTGGGAGTTTGGCCTCTCGCTTAGATTAACAAGGTGAACCTACTTGCCGAGGAGGAAGCAGATCCATCAAACGGTTATCGAGCTAGGTAATATTTATATGATGAAAAAATTGTCCAGAAAATTTATGAAAGTTTGAACGGTCACAGCTCTCAAACGCATTAATGTGCCTCTCTGAGGGTTTGGCCTCTCGTTTAGATTATCAAGATGAACCAACTTGCCCAGAGCGAAGCAGATTCATCAAACGGTTCTCGAGAAAATTTATCTCTATAACGCGTTAATGTGCCTTGCTGGGAGTTTGGCCTCTCGCTTAGATTAACAAGGTGAACCTACTTGCCGAGGAGGAAGCAGATCCATCAAACGGTTATCGAGCTAGGTAATATTTATATGATGAAAAAATTGTCCAGAAAATTTATGAAAGTTTGAACGGTCACAGCGCTCAAACGCATTAATGTGCCCTCCTGGGAGTTTGGCCTCTCGTTTAGATTATCAAGATGAACCAACTTGCCCAGAGCGAAGCAGATTCATCAAACGGTTCTCGAGAAAATTTATCTCTATAACGCGTTAATGTGCCTTGCTGGGAGTTTGGCCTCTCGCTTAGATTAACAAGGTGAACCTACTTGCCGAGGAGGAAGCAGATCCATCAAACGGTTATCGAGCTAGGTAATATTTATATGATGAAAAATTGTCCAGAAAATTTATGAAAGTTTGAACGGTCACAGCGCTCAAACGCATTAATGTGCCCTCCTGGGGGTTTGGCCTCTCGTTTAGATTATCAAGATGAACCAACTTGCCCAGAGCGAAGCAGATTCATCAAACGGTTCTCGAGAAAATTTATCTCTATAACGCGTTAATGTGCCTTGCTGGGAGTTTGGCCTCTCGCTTAGATTAACAAGGTGAACCTACTTGCCGAGGAGGAAGCAGATCCATCAAACGGTTATCGAGCTAGGTAATATTTATATGATGAAAAAATTGTCCAGAAAATTTATGAAAGTTTGAACGGTCATAGCGCTCAAACGCATTAATGTGCCCTCCTGGGAGTTTGGCCTCTCGTTTAGATTATCAAGATGAACCAACTTGCCCAGAGCGAAGCAGATTCATCAAACGGTTCTCGAGAAAATTTATCTCTATAACGCGTTAATGTGCCTTGCTGGGAGTTTGGCCTCTCGCTTAGATTAACAAGGTGAACCTACTTGCCGAGGAGGAAGCAGATCCATCAAACGGTTATCGAGCTAGGTAATATTTATATGATGAAAAAGTTGTCCAGAAAATTTATGAAAGTTTGAACGGTCATAGCGCTCAAACGCATTAATGTGCCTTCCTGGGAGTTTGGCCTCTCGTTTAGATTATCAAGATGAACCAACTTGCCCAGAGCGAAGCAGATTCATCAAACGGTTCTCGAGAAAATTTATCTCTATAACGCGTTAATGTGCCTTGCTGGGAGTTTGGCCTCTCGCTTAGATTAACAAGGTGAACCTACTTGCCGAGGAGGAAGCAGATCCATCAAACGGTTATCGAGCTAGGTAATATTTATATGATGAAAAATTGTCCAGAAAATTTATGAAAGTTTGAACGGTCATAGCGCTCAAACGCATTAATGTGCCCTCCTGGGAGTTTGGCCTCTCGTTTAGATTAACAAGATGAACCAACTTGCCCAGAGCGAAGCAGATTCATCAAACGGTTCTCGAGAAAATTTATCTCTATAACGCGTTAATGTGCCTTGCTGGGAGTTTGGCCTCTCGCTTAGATTAACAAGGTGAACCTACTTGCCGAGGAGGAAGCAGATCCATCAAACGGTTATCGAGCTAGGTAATATTTATATGATGAAAAAGTTGTCCAGAAAATTTATGAAAGTTTGAACGGTCATAGCGCTCAAACGCATTAATGTGCCTTCCTGGGAGTTTGGCCTCTCGTTTAGATTATCAAGATGAACCAACTTGCCCAGAGCGAAGCAGATTCATCAAACGGTTCTCGAGAAAATTTATCTCTATAACGCGTTAATGTGCCTTGCTGGGAGTTTGGCCTCTCGTTTAGATTAACAAGGTGAACCTACTTGCCGAGGAGGAAGCAGATCCATCAAACGGTTATCGAGCTAGGTAATATTTATATGATGAAAAAATTGTCCAGAAAATTTATGAAAGTTTGAACGGTCATAGCGCTCAAACGCATTAATGTGCCTTCCTGGGGTTTGGCCTCTCGTTTAGATTATCAAGATGAACCAACTTGCCCAGAGCGAAGCAGATTCATCAAACGGTTCTCGAGAAAATTTATCTCTATAACGCGTTAATGTGCCTTGCTGGGAGTTTGGCCTCTCGCTTAGATTAACAAGGTGAACCTACTTGCCGAGGAGGAAGCAGATCCATCAAACGGTTATCGAGCTAGGTAATATTTATATGATGAAAAAGTTGTCCAGAAAATTTATGAAAGTTTGAACGGTCATAGCGCTCAAACGCATTAATGTGCCCTCCTGGGAGTTTGGCCTCTCGTTTAGATTAACAAGATGAACCAACTTGCCCAGAGCGAAGCAGATTCATCAAACGGTTCTCGAGAAAATTTATCTCTATAACGCGTTAATGTGCCTTGCTGGGAGTTTGGCCTCTCGCTTAGATTAACAAGGTGAACCTACTTGCCGAGGAGGAAGCAGATCCATCAAACGGTTATCGAGCTAGGTAATATTTATATGATAAAAAATTGTCCAGAAAATTTATGAAAGTTTGAACGGTCACAGCTCTCAAACGCATTAATGTGCCTCCTGGGAGTTTGGCCTCTCGTTTAGATTATCAAGATGAACCAACTTGCCCAGAGCGAAGCAGATTCATCAAACGGTTCTCGAGAAAATTTATCTCTATAACGCGTTAATGTGCCTTGCTGGGAGTTTGGCCTCTCGCTTAGATTAACAAGGTGAACCTACTTGCCGAGGAGGAAGCAGATCCATCAAACGGTTATCGAGCTAGGTAATATTTATATGATGAAAAATTGTCCAGAAAATTTATGAAAGTTTGAACGGTCACAGCGCTCAAACGCATTAATGTGCCCTCCTGGGGTTTGGCCTCTCGTTTAGATTATCAAGATGAACCAACTTGCCCAGAGCGAAGCAGATTCATCAAACGGTTCTCGAGAAAATTTATCTCTATAACGCGTTAATGTGCCTTGCTGGGAGTTTGGCCTCTCGCTTAGATTAACAAGGTGAACCTACTTGCCGAGGAGGAAGCAGATCCATCAAACGGTTATCGAGCTAGGTAATATTTATATGATGAAAAAGTTGTCCAGAAAATTTATGAAAGTTTGAACGGTCACAGCGCTCAAACGCATTAATGTGCCCTCCTGGGAGTTTGGCCTCTCGTTTAGATTAACAAGGTGAACCTACTTGCCCCGAAGCAGATTCATCAAACGGTTCTCGAGAAAATTTATCTCTATAAGTTAATGCCCATCAAACAAGGTTACTTCGAGGAGGAAGCAGATCCATCAAACGGTTATCGAGCTAGGTAATATTTATATGATGAAAAAATTGTCCAGAAAATATATGAAAGTTTGAACGGTCATGCTCAAACGCATTAATGTGCCCTCCTGGGAGTTTGGCCTCTCGTTTAGATTATCAAGATGAACCAACTTGCCCAGAGCGAAGCAGATTCATCAAACGGTTCTCGAGAAAATTTATCTCTATAACGCGTTAATGTGCCTTGCTGGGAGTTTGGCCTCTCGCTTAGATTAACAAGGTGAACCTACTTGCCGAGGAGGAAGCAGATCCATCAAACGGTTATCGAGCTAGGTAATATTTATATGATGAAAAAGTTGTCCAGAAAATATATGAAAGTTTGAACGGTCATAGCGCTCAAACGCATTAATGTGCCCTCCTGGGAGTTTGGCCTCTCGTTTAGATTATCAAGATGAACCAACTTGCCCAGAGCGAAGCAGATTCATCAAACGGTTCTCGAGAAAATTTATCTCTATAACGCGTTAATGTGCCTTGCTGGGAGTTTGGCCTCTCGCTTAGATTAACAAGGTGAACCTACTTGCCGAGGAGGAAGCAGATCCATCAAACGGTTATCGAGCTAGGTAATATTTATATGATGAAAAAATTGTCCAGAAAATTTATGAAAGTTTGAACGGTCATAGCGCTCAAACGCATTAATGTGCCCTCCTGGGAGTTTGGCCTCTCGTTTAGATTAACAAGATGAACCAACTTGCCCAGAGCGAAGCAGATTCATCAAACGGTTCTCGAGAAAATTTATCTCTATAACGCGTTAATGTGCCTTGCTGGGAGTTTGGCCTCTCGCTTAGATTAACAAGGTGAACCTACTTGCCGAGGAGGAAGCAGATCCATCAAACGGTTATCGAGCTAGGTAATATTTATATGATGAAAAAATTGTCCAGAAAATTTATGAAAGTTTGAACGGTCACAGCGCTCAAACGCATTAATGTGCCTTCCTGGGAGTTTGGAACCTCTCGTTTCAAAGATTAATGTGCCAAGGCTTGAACCTACTTGCCGAGGAGGAAGCAGATCCATCAAACGGTTATCGAGCTAGGTAATATTTATATGATGAAAAAGTTGTCCAGAAAATTTATGAAAGTTTGAACGGTCATAGCGCTCAAACGCATTAATGTGCCCTCCTGGGGGTTTGGCCTCTCGTTTAGATTATCAAGATGAACCAACTTGCCCAGAGCGAAGCAGATTCATCAAACGGTTCTCGAGAAAATTTATCTCTATAACGCGTTAATGTGCCTTGCTGGGAGTTTGGCCTCTCGCTTAGATTAACAAGGTGAACCTACTTGCCGAGGAGGAAGCAGATCCATCAAACGGTTATCGAGCTAGGTAATATTTATATGATGAAAAAATTGTCCAGAAAATTTATGAAAGTTTGAACGGTCACAGCGCTCAAACGCATTAATGTGCCTTCCTGGGAGTTTGGCCTCTCGTTTAGATTATCAAGATGAACCAACTTGCCCAGAGCGAAGCAGATTCATCAAACGGTTCTCGAGAAAATTTATCTCTATAACGCGTTAATGTGCCTTGCTGGGAGTTTGGCCTCTCGCTTAGATTAACAAGGTGAACCTACTTGCCGAGGAGGAAGCAGATCCATCAAACGGTTATCGAGCTAGGTAATATTTATATGATAAAAAATTGTCCAGAAAATTTATGAAAGTTTGAACGGTCACAGCGCTCAAACGCATTAATGTGCCTCCTGGGAGTTTGGCCTCTCGTTTAGATTATCAAGATGAACCAACTTGCCCAGAGCGAAGCAGATTCATCAAACGGTTCTCGAGAAAATTTATCTCTATAACGCGTTAATGTGCCTTGCTGGGAGTTTGGCCTCTCGCTTAGATTAACAAGGTGAACCTACTTGCCGAGGAGGAAGCAGATCCATCAAACGGTTATCGAGCTAGGTAATATTTATATGATGAAAAAATTGTCCAGAAAATTTATGAAAGTTTGAACGGTCACAGCGCTCAAACGCATTAATGTGCCCTCCTGGGAGTTTGGCCTCTCGTTTAGATTATCAAGATGAACCAACTTGCCCAGAGCGAAGCAGATTCATCAAACGGTTCTCGAGAAAATTTATCTCTATAACGCGTTAATGTGCCTTGCTGGGAGTTTGGCCTCTCGCTTAGATTAACAAGGTGAACCTACTTGCCGAGGAGGAAGCAGATCCATCAAACGGTTATCGAGCTAGGTAATATTTATATGATGAAAAAGTTGTCCAGAAAATTTATGAAAGTTTGAACGGTCATAGCGCTCAAACGCATTAATGTGCCCTCCTGGGAGTTTGGCCTCTCGTTTAGATTAACAAGATGAACCAACTTGCCCAGAGCGAAGCAGATTCATCAAACGGTTCTCGAGAAAATTTATCTCTATAACGCGTTAATGTGCCTTGCTGGGAGTTTGGCCTCTCGCTTAGATTAACAAGGTGAACCTACTTGCCGAGGAGGAAGCAGATCCATCAAACGGTTATCGAGCTAGGTAATATTTATATGATGAAAAAGTTGTCCAGAAAATTTATGAAAGTTTGAACGGTCATAGCGCTCAAACGCATTAATGTGCCCTCCTGGGAGTTTGGCCTCTCGTTTAGATTAACAAGGTGAACCAACTTGCCCAGAGCGAAGCAGATTCATCAAACGGTTCTCGAGAAAATTTATCTCTATAACGCGTTAATGTGCCTTGCTGGGAGTTTGGCCTCTCGCTTAGATTAACAAGGTGAACCTACTTGCCGAGGAGGAAGCAGATCCATCAAACGGTTATCGAGCTAGGTAATATTTATATGATAAAAAATTTCCAGAAAATATGAGTTTGAAAAAAACGCATTAATTGTCCGTTTAGATTATCAAGATGAACCAACTTGCCCAGAAAGCAGATTCATCAAACGGTTTCGAGAAAATTTATCTCTATAACGCGTTAATGTGCCTTGCTGGGAGTTTGGCCTCTCGTTTAGATTAACAAGGTGAACCTACTTGCCGAGGAGGAAGCAGATCCATCAAACGGTTATCGAGCTAGGTAATATTTATATGATGAAAAAGTTGTCCAGAAAATTTATGAAAGTTTGAACGGTCATAGCGCTCAAACGCATTAATGTGCCTTCCTGGGAGTTTGGCCTCTCGTTTAGATTATCAAGATGAACCAACTTGCCCAGAGCGAAGCAGATTCATCAAACGGTTCTCGAGAAAATTTATCTCTATAACGCGTTAATGTGCCTTGCTGGGAGTTTGGCCTCTCGCTTAGATTAACAAGGTGAACCTACTTGCCGAGGAGGAAGCAGATCCATCAAACGGTTATCGAGCTAGGTAATATTTATATGATGAAAAAATTGTCCAGAAAATTTATGAAAGTTTGAACGGTCACAGCGCTCAAACGCATTAATGTGCCCTCCTGGGAGTTTGGCCTCTCGTTTAGATTATCAAGATGAACCAACTTGCCCAGAGCGAAGCAGATTCATCAAACGGTTCTCGAGAAAATTTATCTCTATAACGCGTTAATGTGCCTTGCTGGGAGTTTGGCCTCTCGCTTAGATTAACAAGGTGAACCTACTTGCCGAGGAGGAAGCAGATCCATCAAACGGTTATCGAGCTAGGTAATATTTATATGATGAAAAAATTGTCCAGAAAATTTATGAAAGTTTGAACGGTCATAGCGCTCAAACGCATTAATGTGCCTTCCTGGGAGTTTGGCCTCTCGTTTAGATTAACAAGATGAACCTACTTGCCCAGAGCGAAGCAGATTCATCAAACGGTTCTCGAGAAAATTTATCTCTATAACGCGTTAATGTGCCTTGCTGGGAGTTTGGCCTCTCGCTTAGATTAACAAGGTGAACCTACTTGCCGAGGAGGAAGCAGATCCATCAAACGGTTATCGAGCTAGGTAATATTTATATGATGAAAAAATTGTCCAGAAAATTTATGAAAGTTTGAACGGTCACAGCGCTCAAACGCATTAATGTGCCCTCCTGGGAGTTTGGCCTCTCGTTTAGATTATCAAGATGAACCAACTTGCCCAGAGCGAAGCAGATTCATCAAACGGTTCTCGAGAAAATTTATCTCTATAACGCGTTAATGTGCCTTGCTGGGAGTTTGGCCTCTCGCTTAGATTAACAAGGTGAACCTACTTGCCGAGGAGGAAGCAGATCCATCAAACGGTTATCGAGCTAGGTAATATTTATATGATGAAAAAATTGTCCAGAAAATTTATGAAAGTTTGAACGGTCACAGCTCTCAAACGCATTAATGTGCCCTCCTGGGGTTTGGCCTCTCGTTTAGATTATCAAGATGAACCAACTTGCCCAGAGCGAAGCAGATTCATCAAACGGTTCTCGAGAAAATTTATCTCTATAACGCGTTAATGTGCCTTGCTGGGAGTTTGGCCTCTCGCTTAGATTAACAAGGTGAACCTACTTGCCGAGGAGGAAGCAGATCCATCAAACGGTTATCGAGCTAGGTAATATTTATATGATGAAAAAGTTGTCCAGAAAATTTATGAAAGTTTGAACGGTCACAGCTCTCAAACGCATTAATGTGCCCTCCTGGGAGTTTGGCCTCTCGTTTAGATTATCAAGATGAACCAACTTGCCCAGAGCGAAGCAGATTCATCAAACGGTTCTCGAGAAAATTTATCTCTATAACGCGTTAATGTGCCTTGCTGGGAGTTTGGCCTCTCGCTTAGATTAACAAGGTGAACCTACTTGCCGAGGAGGAAGCAGATCCATCAAACGGTTATCGAGCTAGGTAATATTTATATGATGAAAAAGTTGTCCAGAAAATTTATGAAAGTTTGAACGGTCATAGCGCTCAAACGCATTAATGTGCCCTCCTGGGAGTTTGGCCTCTCGTTTAGATTAACAAGGTGAACCTACTTGCCGAGGAGGAAGCAGATCCATCAAACGGTTATCGAGCTGGGAGTTTGGTAATATTTATATGCCGAGGAGGAAGCAGAAAAAGTTTGTCCAGAAATTTTTATGAAAAAGTTTGAACGGTCACAGCGCTCAAACGCATTAATGTGCCCTCCTGGGAGTTTGGCCTCTCGTTTAGATTAACAAGATGAACCAACTTGCCCAGAGCGAAGCAGATTCATCAAACGGTTCTCGAGAAATTTATCTCTATAACGCGTTAATGTGCCTTGCTGGGAGTTTGGCCTCTCGCTTAGATTAACAAGGTGAACCTACTTGCCGAGGAGGAAGCAGATCCATCAAACGGTTATCGAGCTAGGTAATATTTATATGATGAAAAAATTGTCCAGAAAATTTATGAAAGTTTGAACGGTCACAGCGCTCAAACGCATTAATGTGCCTTCCTGGGAGTTTGGCCTCTCGTTTAGATTATCAAGATGAACCAACTTGCCCAGAGCGAAGCAGATTCATCAAACGGTTCTCGAGAAAATTTATCTCTATAACGCGTTAATGTGCCTTGCTGGGAGTTTGGCCTCTCGCTTAGATTAACAAGGTGAACCTACTTGCCGAGGAGGAAGCAGATCCATCAAACGGTTATCGAGCTAGGTAATATTTATATGATGAAAAATTGTCCAGAAAATTTATGAAAGTTTGAACGGTCATAGCGCTCAAACGCATTAATGTGCCTTCCTGGGATTTTGGCCTCTCGTTTAGATTATCAAGATGAACCAACTTGCCCAGAGCGAAGCAGATTCATCAAACGGTTCTCGAGAAAATTTATCTCTATAACGCGTTAATGTGCCTTGCTGGGAGTTTGGCCTCTCGCTTAGATTAACAAGGTGAACCTACTTGCCGAGGAGGAAGCAGATCCATCAAACGGTTATCGAGCTAGGTAATATTTATATGATAAAAAATTGTCCAGAAAATTTATGAAAGTTTGAACGGTCACAGCGCTCAAACGCATTAATGTGCCCTCCTGGGAGTTTGGCCTCTCGTTTAGATTATCAAGATGAACCAACTTGCCCAGAGCGAAGCAGATTCATCAAACGGTTCTCGAGAAAATTTATCTCTATAACGCGTTAATGTGCCTTGCTGGGAGTTTGGCCTCTCGCTTAGATTAACAAGGTGAACCTACTTGCCGAGGAGGAAGCAGATCCATCAAACGGTTATCGAGCTAGGTAATATTTATATGATGAAAAAGTTGTCCAGAAAATTTATGAAAGTTTGAACGGTCACAGCGCTCAAACGCATTAATGTGCCCCTCCTGGGAGTTTGGCCTCTCGTTTAGATTATCAAGATGAACCAACTTGCCCAGAGCGAAGCAGATTCATCAAACGGTTCTCGAGAAAATTTATCTCTATAACGCGTTAATGTGCCTTGCTGGGAGTTTGGCCTCTCGCTTAGATTAACAAGGTGAACCTACTTGCCGAGGAGGAAGCAGATCCATCAAACGGTTATCGAGCTAGGTAATATTTATATGATGAAAAAGTTGTCCAGAAAATTTATGAAAGTTTGAACGGTCACAGCGCTCAAACGCATTAATGTGCCCTCCTGGGAGTTTGGCCTCTCGTTTAGATTATCAAGATGAACCAACTTGCCCAGAGCGAAGCAGATTCATCAAACGGTTCTCGAGAAAATTTATCTCTATAACGCGTTAATGTGCCTTGCTGGGAGTTTGGCCTCTCGCTTAGATTAACAAGGTGAACCTACTTGCCGAGGAGGAAGCAGATCCATCAAACGGTTATCGAGCTAGGTAATATTTATATGATGAAAAAGTTGTCCAGAAAATATATGAAAGTTTGAACGGTCACAGCTCTCAAACGCATTAATGTGCCTTCCTGGGGGTTTGGCCTCTCGTTTAGATTATCAAGATGAACCAACTTGCCCAGAGCGAAGCAGATTCATCAAACGGTTCTCGAGAAAATTTATCTCTATAACGCGTTAATGTGCCTTGCTGGAGTTTGGCCTCTCGCTTAGATTAACAAGGTGAACCTACTTGCCGAGGAGGAAGCAGATCCATCAAACGGTTATCGAGCTAGGTAATATTTATATGATGAAAAATTGTCCAGAAAATTTATGAAAGTTTGAACGGTCACAGCGCTCAAACGCATTAATGTGCCTTCCTGGGAGTTTGGCCTCTCGTTTAGATTAACAAGATGAACCAACTTGCCCAGAGCGAAGCAGATTCATCAAACGGTTCTCGAGAAAATTTATCTCTATAACGCGTTAATGTGCCTTGCTGGGAGTTTGGCCTCTCGCTTAGATTAACAAGGTGAACCTACTTGCCGAGGAGGAAGCAGATCCATCAAACGGTTATCGAGCTAGGTAATATTTATATGATGAAAAAGTTGTCCAGAAAATTTATGAAAGTTTGAACGGTCACAGCGCTCAAACGCATTAATGTGCCCTCCTGAGGGTTTGGCCTCTCGTTTAGATTAACAAGATGAACCAACTTGCCCAGAGCGAAGCAGATTCATCAAACGGTTCTCGAGAAAATTTATCTCTATAACGCGTTAATGTGCCTTGCTGGGAGTTTGGCCTCTCGCTTAGATTAACAAGGTGAACCTACTTGCCGAGGAGGAAGCAGATCCATCAAACGGTTATCGAGCTAGGTAATATTTATATGATGAAAAAATTGTCCAGAAAATTTATGAAAGTTTGAACGGTCACAGCTCTCAAACGCATTAATGTGCCCTCCTGGGAGTTTGGCCTCTCGTTTAGATTATCAAGATGAACCAACTTGCCCAGAGCGAAGCAGATTCATCAAACGGTTCTCGAGAAAATTTATCTCTATAACGCGTTAATGTGCCTTGCTGGGAGTTTGGCCTCTCGCTTAGATTAACAAGGTGAACCTACTTGCCGAGGAGGAAGCAGATCCATCAAACGGTTATCGAGCTAGGTAATATTTATATGATGAAAAAGTTGTCCAGAAAATTTATGAAAGTTTGAACGGTCATAGCGCTCAAACGCATTAATGTGCCCTCCTGGGAGTTTGGCCTCTCGTTTAGATTAACAAGATGAACCAACTTGCCCAGAGCGAAGCAGATTCATCAAACGGTTCTCGAGAAAATTTATCTCTATAACGCGTTAATGTGCCTTGCTGGGAGTTTGGCCTCTCGCTTAGATTAACAAGGTGAACCTACTTGCCGAGGAGGAAGCAGATCCATCAAACGGTTATCGAGCTAGGTAATATTTATATGATGAAAAAATTGTCCAGAAAATTTATGAAAGTTTGAACGGTCACAGCGCTCAAACGCATTAATGTGCCTTCCTGGGAGTTTGGCCTCTCGTTTAGATTATCAAGATGAAGTGAACCTTGCCCAGAGCGAAGCAGATTCATCAAACGGTTCTCGAGAAAATTTATCTCTATAACGCGTTAATGTGCCTTGCTGGGAGTTTGGCCTCTCGCTTAGATTAACAAGGTGAACCTACTTGCCGAGGAGGAAGCAGATCCATCAAACGGTTATCGAGCTAGGTAATATTTATATGATGAAAAAGTTGTCCAGAAAATATATGAAAGTTTGAACGGTCATAGCGCTCAAACGCATTAATGTGCCCTCCTGGGAGTTTGGCCTCTCGTTTAGATTAACAAGATGAACCAACTTGCCCAGAGCGAAGCAGATTCATCAAACGGTTCTCGAGAAAATTTATCTCTATAACGCGTTAATGTGCCTTGCTGGGAGTTTGGCCTCTCGCTTAGATTAACAAGGTGAACCTACTTGCCGAGGAGGAAGCAGATCCATCAAACGGTTATCGAGCTAGGTAATATTTATATGATGAAAAAATTGTCCAGAAAATTTATGAAAGTTTGAACGGTCACAGCGCTCAAACGCATTAATGTGCCCTCCTGAGAGTTTGGCCTCTCGTTTAGATTATCAAGATGAACCAACTTGCCCAGAGCGAAGCAGATTCATCAAACGGTTCTCGAGAAAATTTATCTCTATAACGCGTTAATGTGCCTTGCTGGGAGTTTGGCCTCTCGCTTAGATTAACAAGGTGAACCTACTTGCCGAGGAGGAAGCAGATCCATCAAACGGTTATCGAGCTAGGTAATATTTATATGATGAAAAAGTTGTCCAGAAAATTTATGAAAGTTTGAACGGTCACAGCGCTCAAACGCATTAATGTGCCCTCCTGAGGAGTTTGGCCTCTCGTTTAGATTATCAAGATGAACCAACTTGCCCAGAGCGAAGCAGATTCATCAAACGGTTCTCGAGAAAATTTATCTCTATAACGCGTTAATGTGCCTTGCTGGGAGTTTGGCCTCTCGCTTAGATTAACAAGGTGAACCTACTTGCCGAGGAGGAAGCAGATCCATCAAACGGTTATCGAGCTAGGTAATATTTATATGATGAAAAAGTTGTCCAGAAAATTTATGAAAGTTTGAACGGTCACAGCGCTCAAACGCATTAATGTGCCCTCCTGGGAGTTTGGCCTCTCGTTTAGATTATCAAGATGAACCAACTTGCCCAGAGCGAAGCAGATTCATCAAACGGTTCTCGAGAAAATTTATCTCTATAACGCGTTAATGTGCCTTGCTGGGAGTTTGGCCTCTCGCTTAGATTAACAAGGTGAACCTACTTGCCGAGGAGGAAGCAGATCCATCAAACGGTTATCGAGCTAGGTAATATTTATATGATGAAAAAGTTGTCCAGAAAATTTATGAAAGTTTGAACGGTCACAGCGCTCAAACGCATTAATGTGCCTTCCTGGGGGTTTGGCCTCTCGTTTAGATTATCAAGATGAACCAACTTGCCCAGAGCGAAGCAGATTCATCAAACGGTTCTCGAGAAAATTTATCTCTATAACGCGTTAATGTGCCTTGCTGGGAGTTTGGCCTCTCGCTTAGATTAACAAGGTGAACCTACTTGCCGAGGAGGAAGCAGATCCATCAAACGGTTATCGAGCTAGGTAATATTTATATGATGAAAAAGTTGTCCAGAAAATTTTGAAAGTTTGAACGGTCTGGGAGTTTGCTCTCGTTTAGATTAACGCATTAATGTGAAAATTTATCTCCTGCCTTGCTGGGAGTTTGGCCTCTCGTTTAGATTAACAAGGTGAACCTACTTGCCGAGGAGGAAGCAGATCCATCAAACGGTTATCGAGCTAGGTAATATTTATATGATGAAAAAATTGTCCAGAAAATTTATGAAAGTTTGAACGGTCATAGCGCTCAAACGCATTAATGTGCCTTCCTGGGAGTTTGGCCTCTCGTTTAGATTATCAAGATGAACCAACTTGCCCAGAGCGAAGCAGATTCATCAAACGGTTCTCGAGAAAATTTATCTCTATAACGCGTTAATGTGCCTTGCTGGGAGTTTGGCCTCTCGCTTAGATTAACAAGGTGAACCTACTTGCCGAGGAGGAAGCAGATCCATCAAACGGTTATCGAGCTAGGTAATATTTATATGATGAAAAAGTTGTCCAGAAAATATATGAAAGTTTGAACGGTCATAGCTCTCAAACGCATTAATGTGCCCTCCTGGGAGTTTGGCCTCTCGTTTAGATTAACAAGGTGAACCAACTTGCCCAGAGCGAAGCAGATTCATCAAACGGTTCTCGAGAAAATTTATCTCTATAACGCGTTAATGTGCCTTGCTGGGAGTTTGGCCTCTCGCTTAGATTAACAAGGTGAACCTACTTGCCGAGGAGGAAGCAGATCCATCAAACGGTTATCGAGCTAGGTAATATTTATATGATAAAAAATTGTCCAGAAAATTTATGAAAGTTTGAACGGTCACAGCTCTCAAACGCATTAATGTGCCCTCCTGGGAGTTTGGCCTCTCGTTTAGATTAACAAGGTGAACAAACTTGAGAAAATTTATCCGAGGCGATTAACAAGGTGAACCTACTTGCCGAGGAAAGCAGATCCATCAAACTGTTATCGAGCTAGGTAATATTTATATGATGAAAAAATTGTCCAGAAAATATATGAAAGTTTGAACGGTCATAGCGCTCAAACGCATTAATGTGCCCTCCTGGGAGTTTGGCCTCTCGTTTAGATTAACAAGGTGAACCTACTTGCCCAGAGCGAAGCAGATTCATCAAACGGTTCTCGAGAAAATTTATCTCTATAACGCGTTAATGTGCCTTGCTGGGAGTTTGGCCTCTCGCTTAGATTAACAAGGTGAACCTACTTGCCGAGGAGGAAGCAGATCCATCAAACGGTTATCGAGCTAGGTAATATTTATATGATAAAAAATTGTCCAGAAAATTTATGAAAGTTTGAACGGTCACAGCTCTCAAACGCATTAATGTGCCCTCCTGGGAGTTTGGCCTCTCGTTTAGATTATCAAGATGAACCAACTTGCCCAGAGCGAAGCAGATTCATCAAACGGTTCTCGAGAAAATTTATCTCTATAACGCGTTAATGTGCCTTGCTGGGAGTTTGGCCTCTCGCTTAGATTAACAAGGTGAACCTACTTGCCGAGGAGGAAGCAGATCCATCAAACGGTTATCGAGCTAGGTAATATTTATATGATGAAAAAATTGTCCAGAAAATTTATGAAAGTTTGAACGGTCACAGCGCTCAAACGCATTAATGTGCCTTCCTGAGGGTTTGGCCTCTCGTTTAGATTATCAAGATGAACCAACTTGCCCAGAGCGATGCAGATTCATCAAACGGTTCTCGAGAAAATTTATCTCTATAACGCGTTAATGTGCCTTGCTGGGAGTTTGGCCTCTCGCTTAGATTAACAAGGTGAACCTACTTGCCGAGGAGGAAGCAGATCCATCAAACGGTTATCGAGCTAGGTAATATTTATATGATAAAAAATTGTATATGAAAGTTTGAACGGTCACAGCTCTCAAACGCATTAATGTGCCTTCCTGAGGGTTTGGCCTCTCGTTTAGATTATCAAAATGAACCAACTTGCCCAGAGCGATGCAGATTCATCAAACGGTTCTCGAGAAAATTTATCTCTATAACGCGTTAATGTGCCTTGCTGGGAGTTTGGCCTCTCGCTTAGATTAACAAGGTGAACCTACTTGCCGAGGAGGAAGCAGATCCATCAAACGGTTATCGAGCTAGGTAATATTTATATGATGAAAAAGTTGTCCAGAAAATATATGAAAGTTTGAACGGTCATAGCGCTCAAACGCATTAATGTGCCCTCCTGGGAGTTTGGCCTCTCGTTTAGATTAACAAGGTGAACCTACTTGCCCAGAGCGATGCAGATTCATCAAACGGTTCTCGAGAAAATTTATCTCTATAACGCGTTAATGTGCCTTGCTGGGAGTTTGGCCTCTCGCTTAGATTAACAAGGTGAACCTACTTGCCGAGGAGGAAGCAGATCCATCAAACGGTTATCGAGCTAGGTAATATTTATATGATGAAAAAGTTGTCCAGAAAATATATGAAAGTTTGAACGGTCACAGCGCTCAAACGCATTAATGTGCCTTCCTGGGAGTTTGGCCTCTCGTTTAGATTATCAAGATGAACCAACTTGCCCAGAGCGAAGCAGATTCATCAAACGGTTCTCGAGAAAATTTATCTCTATAACGCGTTAATGTGCCTTGCTGGGAGTTTGGCCTCTCGCTTAGATTAACAAGGTGAACCTACTTGCCGAGGAGGAAGCAGATCCATCAAACGGTTATCGAGCTAGGTAATATTTATATGATAAAAAATTGTCCAGAAAATTTATGAAAGTTTGAACGGTCACAGCTCTCAAACGCATTAATGTGCCTTCCTGGGAGTTTGGCCTCTCGTTTAGATTAACAAGATGAACCAACTTGCCCAGAGCGAAGCAGATTCATCAAACGGTTCTCGAGAAAATTTATCTCTATAACGCGTTAATGTGCCTTGCTGGGAGTTTGGCCTCTCGCTTAGATTAACAAGGTGAACCTACTTGCCGAGGAGGAAGCAGATCCATCAAACGGTTATCGAGCTAGGTAATATTTATATGATAAAAAATTGTCCAGAAAATTTATGAAAGTTTGAACGGTCACAGCTCTCAAACGCATTAATGTGCCTTCCTGAGGGTTTGGCCTCTCGTTTAGATTATCAAGATGAACCAACTTGCCCAGAGCGATGCAGATTCATCAAACGGTTCTCGAGAAAATTTATCTCTATAACGCGTTAATGTGCCTTGCTGGGAGTTTGCCCTGTCGTTTAGATTAACAAGGTGAACCTACTTGCCGAGGGGGAAGCAGATTCATCAAACGGTTATCGAGTTAGGTAATATTAGGTAATGTACAGGATGGGCCACTTAAAATGATGCACTAGAATTACGGCCAAGCTAAATAAAAATTTAAAAATCCGACCAAACAATGACGTCACGCCGAAATCAAGATGCATTTTATTAAATAGCACAGATATGTTTTCTCTCACTGTATTGTAAGAAGATGGTATTTCTAACACATCACAATCACTTATTAAATATTTTATCCAACAATAACAAGGAATGAAATTTGATTATTTAAATTTCGCGGTTTCAGTTTCAAAGCTGAGTTGACCGAAATTTTACGTAACGCATGTTAATGTGTATGAATTTTGTCAAGATTTTTAAAAATTAAATCACGCTTATCATAATTTATTAAATAGCACAGATATGTGCACTGTATTGTAAGAAGATGGTATAAACATCACAATCACTTATTAAATATTTTATCTAACAAGGAATAAATTTGATTATTTAAATTTGTAACTTGCTAAATAATTAAAATATTTGTCAAATTTGTAAACTGCCATTTGCTTATCTTAAAAATTTATGATAATAACTAACTTTGAATATAATTCTCATACAAGTACTATTTGCGCAACAAAATGACACGGTTACTAATAGGAGTAAAAAATGAATACACCGTCAAACATAATAAGACACTAGACAGAAAAGATACAAAACGAATAATTAATTTTGAATGTTTGTCAGTTGCTAAGTGACATTTAAGGACAGCCCAATTCAAATTTTGCGTTTTACGCAAATATGCATCAGGTAAATAACAATATTTGCTCGCTTCAAAATTTGAAATATTGGCGGCAATTTCAAAAACTTGTTGATTTCATTTCTTATTTAAATCGATCATATTCTATACAGTTATATGTTAAAAAATTAGCTGTTTCAGAAATGTATAATAAAAATACCTCATTCCATTTAAATAAATGCAAATTGATTTCGATATGACGTCATGATGTATAGTATATAATCCACGTTTCTATCAAAATGTGCTTCCCTTAGAACTCTATAACTTTACCTGGTCCGATTTTAAATTTCTTATTTAGTTTGGCCATAATTTCAATGCATCATTTTAAGTGGCCCACCCTGTACATATATTAACCACAATATGTACAAACCAAAAATATATAGGTCATTCAAAATGTCCACCATCTGCTGCAATGCAAGCTTTCAATCGTCTTGGCCAGTCATCGTTCGATGCACGCACCATTTCCATAGGAAACGCATTAGCTGGTCACCAAAGAGCGCTTCAAGCTATCCAAATTGCGGTGCGGTTTTCTGTCCAATTCTGTTCCAATTCTGCCCACAAACGGTAATCGAGAGGGTTTAAGTCCGAGCTCCCAGAAGGCCAATTCGACGCTTCAATGAATTTTGGAACATGTTCACTTAACCATGCCTGCGTTACTCTCACTTTGTAAGCAGGTGCTGAATCCCATTGAAATACCCATCTTTTTCCATTGAACGTAGATGTATTTAGAGGTCTGTATAGGAAACATCTTGTTGATAACTTTTTGCAGAGGTTTTCACATTCTGCTCACAAAAATGCAGTTGTGTTATACCTGCATACGAAATGCCCCACCAAACTATTATAGAAGCCGGATGATGGCTTCTATGTACTCTCCCAACCACTTCAGCTGCGTCATAGGAACTGTGGGCATACACTAGATTATTTTGTTTATTAAATACTTCTTCTATTGTAAAGATCTCTTCGTCGGTAAACAAGATGTTTGGATGATCGTTTTTGGCGTACTTCCGAAGCAACTGTTTTGCTCTCGTCTTTCTGATTTCTTTTAAAGCCTCAGTAAAGCGTTGCCCTGTCCTTCTATGATAAGCTTCCATTTTAAGATCCTGTTTAATTAATCCAGACATGCTTCACTTTGAGATTTCTAATTCTCGACCTTTTCGTTGTCTATCAGCGATTCTATTTTCTTCTATAAAACGATTTATAGCTCTGTAGACAAATCCTTTACTGATTTTCAACGGTTACAATAATTTAAAAATTTCTGTAGCGGTTTTACCGCACTTGTGTAACGCTATTACGCTTAACGCTATTGCTTGAGTATAAACGCAATTCTAGGTAGCATCAGACACCGTCCCCTTTCCCCCTTCCCTAAACAAGTTCCATGTTTCCTAGAAATTTATTTTTGTCTTTATTTATTGTGAGTATTTATGGAACGACTAAGTATATAAAAAAGAATTGGTGTTACTGTCAACGATGACTTTTGGACATCAGTGTATACGAACATTCTGGACGAGCGTGTAGTAATAGAGAAAGCCATTATCAACAATTGATGATCAGTTAAGAACCTTACCGGGTTTGTAACAATTAACAAATCAGATCACGAGAATGATTTGATTAAAATTAGTTAAATATAGGGGGTGTATTTTACAAAATATTAACACTATTATTTATATTAAAATAAGATCTCAACTCCTGTAGAAGATATACCGTTTGAGCCCATCTAAATTGGAAGATATATTAATTAATTAGTTCTATTAGTTTTTATATATTTTGAAAGATAATTTTAATTCAATGTATTTACAATAGTCCTGCGATCAAACTCAAAATAATAAATTCAAAATTTAAATTAATATTGAAAACACCCAAGTCTCACCTGACACCTAACGCTCAGCGTAGGATGCGCCCTTTAAATGAATGATAAAAGAAAAGTGGCTGAAAGCTGGTCCTACTTCAATAAATAAAATATCTAAAGGAGGTGGACAGAATAAAATAAGCCCCAGCTTTTTTAGCAGTTACTTTTCGTCTTTCAGGTCGTCTTTTTTTCTATTGTGTACAACATTTCTTTGCTGCCTTTAAATCCCTTCTAATTTCGTGAATGCGTCGCCCACAATCTCTTTGTCCAATTATACGATATGTCCCTAGCACAGCGTGTTGTCAGAATTGTAAAGCACTAATTATACTAGCCGCCATAAATACATGAACATCTGTGCAAACCTTCGTATATATTAATGAAATTTTCCAGGAACTGCGTACTTTATCTCCCAAACATCTAAACTCCTTTTTTCATTAGCATCTACATTGTTTATGGGTGGTTCTAAATTATTGATCTTATTTTCTATGCCTCCTACACAATATGCTTCTAAAAAATTGGTTTTATTATTTAATGATCCCTGAATTATTACTAGAAAAGATCCACTTCCAAGATCCCTTACATCGTCATACCTTGAGTAAGGGCAGACGTATTTTACTGTACTGAAAACTGCAAGTTTCTTCTTTCTCCGGAACGTCATCAAACCTAAAATGACTATAACATGAATTCCATTTCAATTCATTTTACTTATATTTAAAAGGCCGGCATTCATACCTAAAAATTTACGATTTACAAATTACACATAAGAAGTAAATGCAGCAATTACAGAAGCTGCCCCTTTTTTTTGCAACATGAACATATATAACTATATTAGCACGCAGAAAAAAGAACTTGCCTTCGGCGTTAAATGAGGTCCTAATGTCCTGAAATGATAGCGCAGATAGCCAATTGGCTCAGCAGACGGACGTCAAAGACAAACAACGTGTATATGTTTGGTTTAAGACGTTATTAGAGAGACCTTCGGCAGAAACATTCTGGCGAAATTCTAGATAAAGTCAAGGAGAAATTTTAGCAGCAGATAGAGTTGAATATTGACATCACGTAGGCAATAAACCGTGTCCAGGATCTAGACCAAATATTACTTTTTCCTTATGTACAGCCGGAAGGCGATGATGATGATGGTTTTGCTTTCTCTTCGACGAAGTGGTATCGGGCAGTAATAGTAGGAGGAAGAGGAGGAGGCATTCCATCCCATTGACGTGTTCGTTTGCTCTTCTTTTGTTTTTCCATACTTCCGCCCTAGATCTTTCAAATCCGGTACGTGCCTAAATAACACTATATACCGCCACACAATCGATACTTCTCTTTCTCGGTAAGGTCGGTTATGAGAGTTCGTTTCGGCACATCAGAGTGCCGCGAATATCACGTATCTTACGTAAGCTCGTGAAGTGGGAGAAAAAATGTGCTTTTAAGCGATGAATACCGGGGGAATCTTATTGGCGTTGGATTTTCGCAAAATTCCATCCTCTCGAAACAGTTTTTTTTTCTCGCCGTAGTGATAGATCGCGGTAAATAAAATGAGGAAAAGTAGGTCGCTACTAAGTAAGATACACAGGATGTTTTAATTATATTCCCCAAGAGATAATGCTGTGAATGTTTTCGAATGCGTCTAGTAAGCTTGGAGAATATAATATAACATCCGTTTGTAAAGCTTGTTATATTCCAAGCTGAGTACGCGAGAAATATCGCGCTATATAACAAGCTATATTCAACCAAATGGAAAATGATCGTTGGAAGTCGAACTGCATTAATTTTATTGGTTTTACTTCTCTATATTCAAGTCTATATACACGATTGTATTTTTATGCAGTTTGGAAATATGCACTCCCAAAATCCTATTGCCCTGTCAAATTTTCTCCAGAAAATCTGAACACTTTTTAATTTAAAATGAAACAAACAATAGAATTTTAAATCTTAAACATTCTGTTGTTTGTTTCAGATTAATTTGAAAATAGATTTACATGAAACAAGGACCAAGTCAATCCAAGAATTAAAAATTTTTGAGATTTTTCTCCAACGGACATCTTTAATCACTTCAATGATCTGAATCATTCTCCACAAAAACCACGACTTTGAAAAACAATTTTCAGTAAATTAGTTGCCAATGGGAAGCTTCAAGGGGGGAAGACTTTGGCAGGCTTTAAATCCATTCCCAATTTATACAAGTTTGATGATCAACATTGTTCATCACTTCAATATTATATAATATATAGTATTGCTTACAGATACTATCCACTGTAGCTCTAGCTGTGTAAATTGTGTGTGTAAAGTGGTTCCATGGGTTTGTTACAACATGACAACACCAATACTGCTACGGTAAAAGGAAGATCACAGTAGCCGAAAAATTAAGGCACAAAACATCAGAATAAAATTGATTGTGATCTTTTCTTGCCATATTCATGGCTGTTTCAATAAGCGCTTAAGATTGTAAGGTTCAACAAAAACTGGTTTTCTGTAGCAAAGTATTGCAGATAAATCCATTTTTCATAAAATATGAGATGACCCATTAGTAATGGGAGTCAGATAAATCCATGGGTAAAGTCAGAATCAAGCTAAATGGAATGTATCCTACTGAAAAGCAGACTAAAAAAGTAGACAATCAAGCAAAAGCAGATAAATCCATTGAAATATACTTTCACTTTAGGTTTCAACAAAAACAGGATAAATCCAGTTAAATTCGATCTGGAATATTACATGTGTAGATGGCTCTGACTACGTTAATCAGATGTTTCTGTTAGTTGCATCGACGCACTTTGAGCTGTCAAGTTGTTAGATTTTCTTTAGCGACTGTTCGTCCGTTGAATTCTTAGATTTCATCTCTGTGACTCCAGTATTTGACCAAAAAATGGAAGAACCAGGAGGAATTAATATTTCTGTGCAAGAAGGTAATAATTTTATTTATTTTATAATAATCTATTTACATACAAAACTGCTTTCTTCAACAGGCAGTCGAGGAAGGAAGTCGGAGATCCTTTGTTGGCAAATTTTAAATGACCTTGAAGTGATGACGGGAAAAGTTTGTTATAAGTGCAGCAAAATTCGATTCAGCGCGAACCGAAGCGAACCGAAAGCTCGTATATTAATATCACTTACCATCTAAAAAATAAAGAAAATAAGTTGATTAGAGTCTGCCAAAAGTTTTTTACCATGGTTTTGGGATTACCAAAAATCGCATTAATACTATCGCAAAAACCATTCATGAAGGGAAATCACCTAAAGAAAATCGTGGTGGCGATAAAATTTCTAAAAAATCAGAAGATAAAAACACAGTATCAGGAAATTTATTGGAGAACTAACAGGAATAGAGAGCCATTATAACCGGTCAAAATCTCAAAGAGTTTATTTGCCTGCTAATTTAAGCATTGCAAAACTACATAAAATTTATAATTCGAAGTGTCAAGAAAACTGTAAAAGTAGCTTGTCCATGTTCTCAAGAATTTTCTGACGAGAATTTAATATAGGATTCAGTTCACCTGCAGCAGATTGTTGTTCATTGTGTACTCGTCTCAAGCATAACATCAAGATGGAAAAAGATGCAAAGAAAAATCTAACATTATGATTAAACTAAGAATCCATAAAAGAGATCTACGGCCTTTTACGAGTTGGCCAAAGAAATACCCACAAATTCAATAACGCTAAAGTCTCCCCCTGGACTTTAGGAAATTCAAATCACATACCCAGTCCTAGGTCATAGTTTTTTGCCCGCCGACAGGGTTTTTGGGCGCGTAGAAAAGTCTCTACACAAAAATACGACTCTTATCAAAAAATAAGAGTATTTTAAAATATATTCTGAATTTGGAAATGTAAAACAACTTAGTGTTAACTGGAAGCTGTACGATATTAAAAGTTTACAAGATAATCTGAAAAAGTCGACTAGTCGACTGAGTACAAGCGAATATTCATGCAAAAGGAAACAGATAATAGAGGAATAAATACTATAACAGTACAATGCTATCAAAACTTTAGATTTGTTAGTATGACTGATAGGCCATGGAATTTGCTCAAGAGAGGAAAGACGTTTCCAAAAATATTGAAAGAGATTGAATTAGGTCTCTTCTCGACAAAAAGAAAAGAACTATTCGTCACCTGATGGAACAACAATTTGGTACTAGATGGGAGGAAGATAAAAACTTAGACTGGTACAGAAAAATATTCTCTAATGTTGGTATGGATGAGCCAAAAAAAGATGAAGATGAAAACATATTTAAAATTGTTAGTCATCAAATTAATATTCTGAATAAAATTTAATATATTTTCTGAAATTTAGATTAGGTATAGCTCTTGTTACGTTTTTTACAAAAATAATATATTTAAGTTTGAGAGGTATCTTCCTTAACAATCTATTTTCGAGTGGTTTAAGGCGTCAACTATAAACTCTCTTTTTCAGGTCAAGCAAAGCCGGATATCACGAACTCAGTCAAGCAAAACAAGACAAATCCACTTTATTTTTGTCAAAAACTTATCGTGCGTACGGTAAAAAAACCGTGAAATTTACATTTTGGTGGCGCTTTATTCAACTTCATTGATTGAATGAGTTATTTTCTGTTTAAACGTCACGGAATTATAAATATAGGTTTTTATCGAATATCTCAAAACTGTTTATCTGCTTTTGTCTGACTGCTCCACAAATGATTTTGCCCGCATAATCGCATCTACTTGCTCAAAGATCCAATTGGTGATTGGTGATCCAAGTTCTTGATTCAATTGGACTTTGGAGGCGTGCAGGAGCAAATCTTTAGTGAAAATATGGTGAAAAGTGGCTGTTGTAGGGGAGACCTGGGAGACTGTGGACACTTTTTGGAGTTATAGCACTAAAACGCATAAAAAAAGAATTACACCAGGACTTGTATCTTGTTGACCACTTTAACCATCAAATGTCTTTTAGGACATAACTTATCGCGTAACTAAAACCGTTCTATTTAAGAGCTAACTGTGTAATTCGTCCATCGTCGCCTCATCCCAAGGAGATAATGGACTGGGTCTAGAAACTGGACAGCATGCACATATTAAAAAAAATATCTGTTTGTACAAAAATAAAAATAGGTATCTATAGTTGGTAGTTTCCTCTTCATTTATGCCATCTACAACAGCAACGTACTTTCTAACAGATGCTTCTCCATAAACATTACCAATATGTTTCTCTTACTGCCAGCTTTCTTTTTGGCTGCAATTCTGTCTTCCTTTTGGAATTTTCTTGTCTGGCTGATGCCTTTGGAAAGGGCTGAATAAGCTCTAGAGCTTTAGCAATGTGTCATATTCGATGTCAGTTCCTTATTTGAGACTGATAGCTGATCTGACGTAAGTGGACCGTCATTCTTTGGTGGAGTTTCCTGGACAATAGATATGGAGGACATATTGGTATCCTCAAGCATTACTTTGATCAAATGGAACAATTCCTGTACAACTAAATCCAGATTTAATGCCGATTGGGTTTGCTACTCTATCCCAAGACTGAATGCACATGAAGGGCAAGTCATAGATACCCAAAATCTATACAGGATGAGAAAGAATCAACGAATCCGCTGTCTGGATAAAGAAAGTCTTGAATGGCAAAATGCTTCTGTCCAGAGATTGGAGTTTATTGGGTGAATGTCGTGGTAGCCTAAGAACTATGATTCCTTGCAGAATTGGACCGCTTCCAGTGAGATGTGCGATTCATGGTTGTCCATAATTAGCAGAACGCGATCTTGGATATTACATTTTACATTTTTTACAAAATGTTCTAACACTTTTAAAAAATTATTGCAAGTCATCCATCACTATAATGAAGCGGTTTTTTGTGCTATAATCTCCACATATAGAGACTCCAACAGTATCGGACAAAATATGGGCTAAAATGAGACATTCATTGTTAAAATATATCGTACGCTATCCACACACAAATTTACATCAGATTTACCAAAAATAAAAAACACGTTTTAACACTTTTCCACTTTATTGTGTAAGTAACTGATGCACAACCCACAATTTAATGCCCAATCAGTAAAATGCTCGTATTAATTACGTGGTGAGAAATATGAAGCCGTCCATTCTCTCCTTGTATCCAAAGTCTCCCAGATCTCCTCTAATGTCTAATTCTTGTGCATGACGACGAATCATCGTCTGTGGACTTTCGGCTACACTCTCTAAACGAGATCTACGAGGTCGTCACTAACCGAACCAATACTTTCGAATGTTTCGGCTCTTCTTTTCACAGTAGAAAAATTAGGACATTCTATCGATCGAATATTGGACGTCATGCTTCCATCTGTCAATTATTTTCGATCTGTCATTTCATAATGACGCGTCACTATGACTGTAACTGCACCCTTATTGAAACACTCTTTATAAAGTCTTAAATCTTTGGATTAAGATTTGTTTATCATCATGACACAGTAATTTTCTATGAACGGTTCTTTAACTATGTAAACTATATAATATTATCTTCAAGATCGTTGTCCTTTGACACACAACACTACGACATTACATTTTTTCGGTTCCAGCAAATAATACTTTTATAACGACAGTAATTTTCTTCTTCTTATCTATGGTTATCACTTCCTAAACTGTAAACAAAACTTTATCTCCTTCAGTAGTTTTTTCTAATGGTTTTCCGCGTATATATCCTAAAGTTTTCTGATTTCCGACAGACGCAACTTTTACCCCTACCGTTTGTACCGTCTATATATTAAGTTTCGCGAAAAGTTTTCACTCTTCGCTGCTTCGTTCCTACTCTCGGCGAGGCGCGAAAAAGGGATTTTCCCACCGGCAAGGGAAAACTTTCCGTAAGAGGCGTCGATTTCGTTAAATTTTAAATTAACGGAATCGCATTCCTGCTAGTGTTCCACTTCCGTAACAAAATCCCAAATAAAGACTACCCATACAGAGGTCTAGCATCTTTTTTTACTTACTTACTTTCAATGTGAGCCACCTTCGAAGGAAGCCTTTTACTCTATTTTGCTTCGTATACGAATCGAAGTTCTTTCCGTTTTTATCCTCTCTGATTCGCTGATTTTTCTCGAACGTAGTCTCCACCTCTGTTGCAAATTTAAATTAGACTTCCGTTTTGCTGTTGTACTCTAGAGGAAATGTAGAAGTTCGAGTTGAGATCATAATGGGTTACAGCAAATTAGGTCTGTATGCATCTCTTCAGACATTCGATGAATTACTAGTATTCAACTTCCTCCATTCAGTAAATTAATTGCTCAGGGAAATAAGTTTTAAAGTTGTTATTTCTTAGCGATAATAAAGCTAAACTGAACAAAATTCGCATTTAATTGTTAACTGACTATACATTCGTATTAAACGAAAGTTTTACTAAAGTAAACAGTTCTTGATGTTTGACATTATTAATTTCATACTCCCTTAACATCAATTTTTCGGTCGCGCAAGTATATAAGCTCTTTCCATCTCAGAATCTAGGGTCAACATCAGTTAGTGTCGAGATATTCCTGTTTTCGCACAACCCTGATAATACCCTCTTAAGAGCTTAAAGTGTTCCGATATTAAACAGTGCCAGTTTCTGCAAATAGAGGGCGCATTGTACGTCTTCGTGTACGATCTAATAGTTAGGTTTATTATACGCTTATCTGCGCATCTAACGAGCTGGGCGCTGTAAATTGCATTTGTTGTAACGTAGTTTACATGCGATGGTGAGACGGAGATAAGCTTTGCTAGATGTGCGAAAATTTCCTTGGCGCACTGACGACGATGAAAGTTTAAATTAAGCGGGACAAAATGTAGTATAAGTGGTGTTCTCGGCTAGTACAGTAGATTTCATTAGTTGTTAAGCAATTTAATAGTTGAAAACGATGCACTTAACTATGGGTTTGTTCGTAACTCCATTTGAGTCCATAGAACTGGCCAGTTTGAATGCATCCAGTCAAAACCTCATCCATAATGAAAACTTGCTGAAGGTAGCTTCTTAACAAGTTACTACCTAACGATGAAATAATTCAGTGTTCTCACATATAAAGAACTGCATAGACAACGATTTTCCATACCAGTAGAGGGACTTTATGGGTATCAAACCAATAAATTAAACCAAGATACTTCATTCACAAAGCAAAAGCCTTATCATAATTAGTTCCAATGTATGGACCATTAATCTTTGTCATCTCAGAAAGCCGTTAGGGCCTTTTCAAGAAATCTTTCAAAATGTTTATTTCAGCTCAGTCTTTGGTCAAAGATTACTCCTGGATATGTCTTTTTCTTGATAAACGGAACGACGACAATTTTGCTTGGGGTGATTCTTCTCCCATACACATCGAGAGCATTTAGCATTATCAAAAGCGACCGAATCATCTGCGTAGCTTTGGACGTTAATACTTTCTTTCTGTAGCCGTCTGAACAAGTCATCAATGGTTAGAAACTAAAACACGAGCAATAAGATCTCTCAGCAAATTTTCTTCCAAACTTTCTAACATGGAATGGGTCCATTAAATTGTAGATGGCTCTCCCTTTGCTCTATACCTTTAATTATCAATGTATAGAAGCTATTATTAATAGCATCTTCTCCAATAATAAATGCACATGGCACTATTTCTTGGTTTATGAAGGTGTCCTCAATCTTCTTCACAAACTTGTGTAAGATCCTTTTGGTGGATTTAGTGTGTTGGTATGATTTTCTGTAATCTCTTCTTGTCATTTTTAGAACGTTAGCACAACCGATTAACATAAAAAAATCCAGACTTGTAGGATATAGCCATGTGCTCCACTTGCCAGATCGAATTTGGTTATCGTAGTAGGTAGTCAAGTTAATTGGACTTAATCCTATGAATTGTGGAAGTTCTACCTGAGAAACTTTGAGAGGATTTTCTTATAAAGTTGATGAACATCCTCATTTAGCCAACCCAAGTCTCCCATGTCTTCTGTTTCCACCGAACTAAAAAAGACAATCCGAATTACGATTCTTAAACTTTCCTTTACGTTGTCAATATAGCTTCCACCCTATCTCGGTTGCAGTTCTATGTCGTTTGAGTGATGTTTTGGATGAATTTATTTAGAGTCGCATTGCCGGCGTCATTTCTTCCACCCCCTCGTAAAATATTCTTCAGATTTTCATTCAGCATTTTTCAATTCCTTTTAAATTCAATTCTTTATCTGTTAGGCTTTGTTGGGAAACCTTCTGGCGTTGATGCGGGCATACGTCTGTGGTCCTTCATAAATAAAAACTCAAACAAAACTCACCTCTTTAACTGGTATCTGCATCTCCCCAGATGGTGTTGGAATTCTTCTGGAGGTGCTACTTCTCCGTCTCCAGGAAAGTAGACCAAAGCAATTGTTATTTCTTGCCTACCTTATTTGGTAGATACCTCTGTCATCATTGCAATTTACTTTTTGTTGGTGAACTCTTACCCACGCTCTGTCTCTCTTTCTTTCACTGTTTAGGATGATTGGATTTTTCAATACAAACAGAAACTATCTGTAATGACTAATCCTATTACCCTAAAATGAATACATGACTTTTGCCCGAAATTAAACATTCTGGATGATCAAACACTTGTGAGAAATATCAATAAAACAACAAAGTAACTAAACTAAGATACCAAACAAGAGAAGTTTTGCCAAAAGCGTACATATTCCATTTGAGAACTCACTAATTCCAAGATTTTGCATTTAAAATTGAACTATAGGACGCAATAGTTGTGCTTGTGATAATTTCACCGTAGCAAATTGGTAGCGTTCAGGTGACCTAAGGGCTGTTGAGGTGTGACCCAAAGTATATAAAGGTTACCAGATTACTAATTTTAATTAGGGTTGTTTAACGAATTCTAACCAAAAACCTATTGTATCCTTGTTCATTCAGGTAGTAGTCCATTACAATTGTGAGTTTGACATGCTAGATAATTTTTTCCATCTCTGTAATCTAATCGTCTAATCTAGGCCACCAAAATTGATTCAAAATATGCAACCTTTTAAAATTGAAAATGCATGTCTCCCAGAAAAATATCTATTCAAGAAAATGTCTACACCATTAGTTGGTCACCCCATATTAACAATGTCTTTATTTTTCTCAAGCAGCTTTCGTCCACTTTTCTTTCTTAATTATACATCATGTCGCGAAAATATTTTATATCGCTGTCAACCATTATTTTCCTCGCTTTCCCTTAATTACAATTAACAATTTACATACCTATTTCAGATTTTACAACCAACAGTCGTTACATTCGAACTACATCTTTAGTATAAATATCACTAATTAAAGGATTGTTACGCATTAATTTCGTCATTATAACATCGTACTAACTTACTAGCACTCTCTCTTACACGCATATACGTACATATGTACATACATGTGCAGGTATACATAAATATATGTTGATACCGCAAAGTTATAATTAGCCAATCTGTCTTGAAACAGTTAACTTCCACGTAGCAGTAGTGTTACCCTTAAACATTTCGCCGAATCTGATTCAGATAATAAATTAATTCGTATACCGCCCAGACGTTACACATTAATTAAGCCTTATTAGTTCAAACATACAAATATATTACGTGTGTATTACATAGTGCCTACCAGAGCAGTCGTCTTTGTTAACGGCAACTTTATTAAGTCTGTATTTTATCCATTTCCCTCTTAGTTATAGGAATGGTATGGTGGAGTTTACCCACGTTGAATAAATCTTGTCGAGAAAACTTGCTGTAGATGCCTATGTATGTAGGGAAGTGGATAATGGATGTTATTGTGGAATAATATGTAAGAAGGATTTTAAGAGGTGATGCTTTAGAAGCTTCTAAATAATTTGCAATTGTCTGCATCTGTTTATCTAAGCTCTTTTTCTAACATAGGTACGAGGGGGCGTTTTTATATTCGCGGAATGAGCGGGTTGTAGGGGGGTGATTGGGGGCGTGGTCTGTGCAGCGACTCATAATTAGTATAAATGCGAAGTTTCATTGTTATTAGACAGTTAGTCTTTGAGCTATCGTCAACCAAGTAACATAATCAGGAGTGAAAAGTGAAATATGGAAAAAATCGAATATCGTGCCGTTATAAAGTTCCTTACCAGGCAAGGAAAATCAGTCGCGACCATAATGAATGAGATGTCATTGGTTTACGGCGACTCTTGTCCAGGAAATACCATGGTGTACAAGTGGCATAGTTTATTTAAACAAGGAAGGGAATCCCTTGAAGACGACCCGAGGCCGGGCAGGAGCATTGAGGTGACCACGCCAGCACTTATCCAAAACGTTGAAAAAATTGTACTCGAAGATGCTCGACTAAAGAAGAAACAACTCGCTGAAATGGTTGGAGTATCCGATACAACAATTTTTAAAATCCTACACATTCATCTCGGCGTCTCTAAGGTCAACGCAAGATGGGTACCGAGAATGCTCACGCCGCCGCAAAAACAACAGCGCGTAGACTGTTCGCGTGCATTTTTGGACCTCTGTAATGAAGACAAGGATGGTGTATTGAGTCGAATTGTTACTGGAGACGAAACTTGGATTCATCATTATGAACCTGAGTCCAAACAAGACTCAATGCAGTGGCATAAAAAGGGCACAGCACCTCCCAACAAAGTCAGCTGGGAAACGGTATTGGGGGACTCGGAAGGAATATTGTTGATTGATTATAAAGATAAAGGTGTTTCTATAACCGGATAATATTACGCTTCAATATTAGAGCGACTAAAACAAGCCATTAAAGAGAAAAGACGGGGAAAATTAACGAAAGATGTACTGCTTTTTCCACGACAACGCGCCCGTCCACAAGAGCCGCGTTGCGTTAGCTGCCCTGCATAAGGTGGCTTCGAAATTGTGAATCACCCACCCTAAAGCCCAGTCCTGGGCCCGAGTGATTATTACCTGTTTCCGAAAATGAAAAAAGAGCTGCGGGGTAAAGAATTTACTGCCGACGATGAAGTCAAGGAGGCAGTTTCGGCGTATTTTGCAGATAAAGAGAAATCATTTTTTATGAGGGTATAAATAAATTAATTGAAAGATGTGAAAAATGTATCCGTCTTGCAGGTGAATATATTGAAAAAGAAAAATAATTTGGTTTTTTATTTCCACCATTCCGCGAATATAAAAACGCTCCCTCGTATATAGTCTTGTTACAGCACCTGCTCAGTTTTGATCAAAGATCCCATTGGTTATATCAATCCTCTTTGAGTAAATTTATTTGATGGTTAACATAAACTCACTTTTCTGTGGTATTCGCATTCCTCAATTGTCCAAACTTAATTCATTTCCGCGAACAATATATTGCCTTTAAATCTTGCAATACGGTGCATACTCCAGCTAATTCTACAGGTACAGGCATTTCATTTGATGTGTCAGCGAGTATGTAAAACGCGCTCGGTAAGCTTGTTTATTGTTACAAATAAACTACCGCAACTAGAACGCTGTACTAGGTGGCTAATATACGGGATAATATTAATATTCGTAACATAATTACGCGTGCGTTAGTGAAATAATAACGCGCTTGACCCAAATTTTAAACGCCAGGCAGTGTTCGTATCCAGCGCATATATTATATGGAATTTCCAGCATTCCAGGTGCGTAGTTGACGCTGCAACACGAAATGGCAATTTATTTATTTATATTTCTCGTATAAATTGCTACTGGTTGTCATAAATTTCTCGATGTATGGTACGATGTTGTGGTGGAGTTAAAAATAAAACGTTAACCGATGAAAATGTGAAGATAAATCTTTCGGAAATTTATAACACGAATAGACTATAGTAGTTATTTTAGTGTGCAGCTACATTATTAATTTGCTCAATTTATTAATATTATTGCCGATCAGTATATTAGGTTGATCTATGTATGAAGATGGTGTTGAATTATTTTGAATTCTTTGATATAATATCCTATCTCTTGCATAACACGCAAACTTACGTATTTGACTATAAGGAAGCTTGCTATGTGACACATTTAACATTTAACAAACCTTTTTGTTACTGTTGCTGTTGGTGCAAAAATGTGATGCAATAATAAAATGCAATCATAAAATAAATTATGACATATTTATATAAATGAACCGTAACATCTCATAAACGATAAATGATTTGAATAGAATCATATTTAGAGAGATGGAATGAAATTTAATGCCTGCTTTAGAGATTACCGAAAACGTGTGAGTTTTAACAAAAAAAAATATAATAAGTTTCCCCCAAAACTGTCTAACAACCTTGTTAACACTATGACTACAAAATTTCAGAACACATCTCCTCGATTGTTCCTTAAACTAAGTGGCCTGTGCAGCGACTCATAATTAGTATAAATAAGTTTCATTGTTATTAGACAGTTAGTCTTTGAGCTATCGTCAACCAAGTAACATAATCAGGAGCGAAAAGTGAAATATGGATAAAATCGAATATCGTGCCGTTATAAAGTTCCTTACCAGGCAAGGAAAATCAGTCGCGACCATAATGAATGAGATGTCATTGGTTTACGGCGACTCTTGTCCAGGAAATACCATGGTGTACAAGTGGCATAGTTTATTTAAACAAGGAAGGGAATCCCTTGAAGACGACCCGAGGCCGGGCAGGAGCATTGAGGTGACCACGCCAGCACTTATCCAAAAAGTTGAAAAAATTGTACTCGAAGATGCTCGGCTAAAGAAGAAACAACTCGCAGAAATGGTTGGAGTATCCGATACAACAATTTTTAAAATCCTACACGATCATCTCGGCATGTCTAAGGTCAGCGCAAGATGGGTGCCGAGAATGCTCACGCCGCCGCAAAAACAACAGCGCGTAGAGTGTTCGCCCGCATTTTTGGACCTCTGTAATGAAGACAAGGATGGTGTATTGAGTCGAATTGTTACTGGAGACGAAAGTTGGGTTCATCATTATGAACCTGAGTCCAAACAAGACTCCATGCAGTGGCATAAAAAGGGCACAGCACCTCCCAAGAAATTTAAAGTGTCACAATCAGCTGGGAAACTCATGGCAACGGTATTTTGGGACTCGGAAGGAATATTGGTGATTGATTATAAAGATAAAGGTGTTTCTATAACCGGAGAATATTACGCTTCAATATTAGAGCGACTAAAAGAAGCCATTAAAGAGAAAAGACGGGAAAAATTGACGAAAGGTGTGCTGCTTTTGCACGACAACGCGCCCGTCCACAAGAGCCTCGTTGCGTTAGCTGCCCTGCATAAGGTGGGCTTCGAAATTGTGAATCACCCACCCTACAGCCCAGACCTGGCCCCGAGTGATTATTACCTGTTTCCGAAAATGAAAAAAGAGCCGCGGGGTAAAAAATTTACTGCCGATGATGAAGTCAAGGAGGCAGTTTCGGCGTATTTTGCAGATAAAGAGAAATCATTTTTTTATGAGGGTATAAATAAATTAATTGAAAGATGTGAAAATGTATCCGTCTTGCAGGTGAATATATTGAAAAAGAAAAATAATTTGGTTTTTTTATTTCCACCCCTTATCCCCCATTCCGCGAATATAAAAACACTCCCTTGTATTTCAAAATTTGGTAATTACAATAACTGTGCCAGATACAATGATGTATGATAAATTGTAAGCGAATCAGCACTCAATGATGTTTATGAGAGAATTAAAGAATTGATAGCTTGAGCAAATTTTTTATTGGATAAATTATCTCTGCACTTCAACAACAGCGAGAATCAATTCTCGCTTTGTCTGTCCACACTTGAAGTTTGACTCCATGATTTCAACATAATATCAACTATTATTCAGTATATTTTAAATCAGTAGTTACATATTACCACATACCATTGTTATGGTTTTATTAATAGTAACAATCTCGACGTTAATTTACCAGTTTATACGAAACTTCGAAAACGACGACGGAGTCGTCGAAACATGCTCAAGCTATCAAGCTATTGTTTAATTCTTCCTTAGAAAAATTATAGGTTTTAATGCACGAAAATGTAAAATATTATGGAGAGCTCAAATTATAATAGAAGAACCTGTACGTCCTCTACCATCTGACCCCAAGATTTAACTTCAACAAACAGTTTGAAATGGTAATTTAAGATATCCAAACCTGAGAGTCAGATAAACCTATCTTAAAAGACCTCTCCATGCTTTGATATACGGATGGATCTAGATCAAGCACGAGTATATCAGTACGTAAACTGTGTGCGCCACAGTCATCAGCGGACATCTGATATTGAAAACTAAAACCAGATCCCTCTTGAATCCGAATCCTCATTAGCCTTAAGCGCAATCCCAACAATTTTTCAAAAATATTTTTATATAAAAACGATATTATCTCAAATGGCACTATCAAGACACAGGCATATGTACGATTCATTAAATCTGAATTCATCTTACCAGGAATAATGAGAGACTTTACCTTCAGCAAATGGCAACTGAACAGTGCGCATTATTGTGGCTGTACCCACTCTCTGAGAAGAACATATTGTAGGCTGTTGTGATGCAATACCATGTGATCAGCTGATGTCAGGAGCATACGGCCCAATAAGATTCTAATGCTCTAAATTGATAACGGGTCGATAACCGCAGTAGTTAGGAGACTGAATTATCGTTGTGGTAGAATGCCGGGTTTCAATTCTCCAGAGAGACGGTGACATTTTTCTCGCAGAATTGAAATCCGGATCGACCTACAATTTGCTGTTGGTGGCAAAGGGATTAACACATACAACTACACAGCGAGAGTTGCATGATAATCATACAATCGATACAGCTTAACAAGTCACTGCGACTAGTGATGCGATTTTACCATTATCCAACGGAAGCAATCGTTCTTCTTTAACTCTATAGGTACAAGTTTGTAGTTACTAAAACGTTTCAATGTTTTCATGATAGGTGGCAAAATATTTAGGCCCTCACGCAGATAAGCACAACTTTTCCAACTTAGACAAAGCTAAAACTTGTTTCAATTTTGGTCAGGTGTGTGGTGGTAGCAGAAATTTCTCTCTCTAGTGGTCCTATGGCTAAGATACTTTTTATTCAAATAACACATTTAACAGATTTTTTGTTTCAAAAACATTTACACAAAACTGTCTCGAGTTCATACGAAAAAATTGTCGAACATATGACGTCTATCAACTGAATAATCCCAGAAAAAACCTTTCGAAGTTCTTCATGATTATCAAATTTTAAAAGTTTTATTTTATTAACCTTTTGTATATTTTGAATTCTTTAGTAAATTGTTTTCGATTTTTTTTTTCATAACATATCACTAATGAACTGTCATAGCATACATTACAATTGTATTGTCGTTGATCGTAGGTATCTTTTTATTTAAATAAGAAACAGTAGTGGTCCACGGAATTGAACCCTGCGGAGCTCCACGTATAACATGTAACCACCCTGAAATATCACAAAATCTTATATTAGTTTCTTAGATATTTTTATTTAGATTAGATATCAATGCAATCAGTTTGCAGTTTTCAAGTTCAGAAAATTTGTCCTTTTAATGCAACGCTGATAACATGTTTTTCTATAGAACTCTTTCATGCACCATCTATTGCAGCTTTACATTACTGGATTTTCTAGTTATCGTTTTCGATCAAATTTAAGTTTGCTAAACTTGATTTTATTACAATATTATTTAATAATTATGCTAATTTCACAGATCTTAATCCTACACAACAATAGCACTGGGACGGATTATAGTAAACGTACGTCAAGCATAAGTTATAACACAGATAGCAGCGTATATTATAACAAGATAAATAGTAAAGCACAAAGCATATTATTTTATAACCGAATACAAGCTGTGTAAGGCAACAAAATACATAGATGGCGCTGCCGAGCGTAGCAGTTACTAAAATGAGTAGTATTAGTTTCCTGTTTTCGCTTTGCGGTTACCTAATGTAACTGTTGTACTTGGACCTCGCTGAAATCTAATAGGAAATATATATGTATTCCTCTGGTATTATTTTAGTATAAAGCAATACATAGATTTAATAATATGGGGTACAGGATCAGCATACTCTGAACAGAGTAAATTATACTATTTAATTACCATTATAATAGAAAATGTTATAATTGTAGAATTACGGTGGAATCAACACAAATTTAGAGCGCTATAAATTAAATTAAGTTAGAATATACACTTTATTGCAGTTTGAATATCCCCCTCTCTCAAAATTGTTATTTATTACAAGACTATTACTGGAGTCAATACTTTTGTACGAGACTGTAAATTGTTCCTATGTTAACTATATATTAATTTTAAATTCTATTACAGCACTTTTTTACGAAACTTCTCTTAGCTAATGTAATCCATCACATTCTCTCTTAGACTCATGCATAGATATTTTTCATTAGACCGTCGCGTCGTTTCGACAATGCATTAATATTGAGGACTGCGGCACCGTCGTCCAAAACCGTACGTAATGGAGATGATATAATACTGTCACAGACAGAGAAATTTGTCTCTACTCGCAGCAGAAGGCTCTCGGTTTTCAATTCTAATGGGTACCTCATCCATCAAACTGCAATAACAATGACTACGGCAAACTACACTTTGATGAGCGCTCTCTTTTGTCGCTTTTCGAAACTGCTCTAGCACAGTTTTATTCTCATTGTTCGAACTGCTAAATGCAATGGTCGTAAACATTGTTACTGGCTGGAATTGTAGAAGTTTTGCACGCAATTTTTATGCATAATTGTGTATAGAATCATTGAGTTGTAACCATCTAAAGATTTCAAACTAACATAATTCATCATATCAATTAGATGACCTGAAAGAAAACTTAATTTTTTTATTTAAACTATGAAAATTTAAAACCTGAAAAATATAGTAAATGAAGCAAAACAAGCACTTTGATTGTAATAAGTGTTAACAAACTAAAATCCTTGAAACATTGGGTCTATACCGATTATCACACAGGACTCAATAAACCGGCAGAAAGATTGGCATTCCACGAAACAATTTCTTTAATCTTACTTTACAAAGTCACCTTATTTTTGGTAAAGATCCCATGATGCTTTAATGTCAATATCCTCAGTAACGCAAAATGGAAGATGAATCCAAATTACTTTTTAGTGTACATGATGAATTTTAAACTACAATAGCTGTCAAACAATTGAAAAGACTTTTAGAGGTGAGTGACAATAACAAACTAGTTTCATTTTGGATGTTTCCAGAACAATAGCTGACACAACTAAAGACCTTGTACTCAAATGTTTTTAAAAGCAGCAGAGCACATAGTTCCGACAAGCATCAACATTTTGATGTTCTATGTCATTATTTTAAGCACATATTTCCCAAAGCTGGCGTAACTTGTATAGTTGCCTCTCTATTAATGTGATTTTTTGCCGTAATCTAAAGATTTGGCAAATTAGACGTTTACCAATTGTATCAGACTCCAACTTCCTCAGGTTCTCAACACTAATGATTTCTCTGAATTTGTGATCCATTCTAATGCATTTGGGTTAACTTTTGAAGGTCTAAATCTTCATAGTTTTGAACCTTTTTCACAATTTAAGATCAGTTTCTCAGCCAATGAAATGCAATCTAAATCAGGACTTTGAAAGTAACTCTAAATGAAATCACTATTCTAAAGTTAAACGAAGGGTAGAACAGTTGTGACTAGTCCAAAATCAGACCGTCATCGATGGGAAAAATCTTTCTGATGTTCATCCTAAATGAGGATCAAGGCTTGCAAATTGACTCACGAGAGGATTCTCAGATTTTTCGATTCTTGCTAATATTTTCGTTGCGATTAACAATAAATATTAAAAATACAATAGGGCCCAATAGAAATTGTTGTAGCACTATCGCTGCCAAAAGTCTGATAAAGGAAGTACCACCGCCCTATTTGATTGAAAAGGATCAGTTGCTCAGATAAGAAGATACCAGCCTAACGATGTTGGAATTCAAACCAAAAGATATCGCTTTGGGGATGAGACTTTTGTCCCATACAATATCAAAATTTCGTGCAATATCAAAGAATGTTTGGTGGATTGCTTCCGTAAGACAAAACAACTGTAAATTCGTGCTGAGCAAGAGATTGGTAAGTTATCTTGCTTATTAGTCTCTTACAAGTCATAATAAGCAAACTAATAAGTAAGGAGCTGAACACAAACTACACATTTTGTATAATTTTGTGCGCAAAAAAGATCTTCCTTCAAGCGTCCCCGGATAACAACCTGGGACTCAAATGGTCTCTGGTTCTGGTTATAAATGTTATTGGTTGAGACACTTATTGTTTGTATTTTTTTAAGACCTCCTTACTGTAACAAAAGTTATCTTTTATCCAGAAATAAATAAATTTTCCAGATTTGCAACTAGACTTCCAGTAGATGCTTTTATATACTGCGGATGATGTCTAATGGGCTAAATGCTAAAGGAGCCCACTAAAATGGACATATAAATACTAACAGTTTTGTAGGCTTGCTTAGCCTGCAAAGGAATGCATGCTAATTCCTTTGCAGACTTTACTACAGTAACTTTTAAAACCAAAAAATTGTAACGACTCCAGTTTATGACTGATGGTCATCCATAATCAGTAATACGTCATTTTTTTGTAATATCCACCGTTTAATAAACGGAGGTATATCAGAGTCCTGTTACACTTACGTAGTTGAATAGGTCATTAACACTTCTGATGCTATCCAGAAGTGTACATACATGTATATGAACAATAAATTTAGTAAATATATTCGTAGGTTACGCTGTGCTAATTCCCTCACATACAATACAAATGTGGATAGTTTGACAAGGTTTAGCGGATCAAATTTTCCAAGTTCAGAACCTCTAGTAATGCACCGGTTTAATAATAACGAAGTTTGCATGCTAATGCATGCAAACGCCATTATGAAAACGGATTATGAACTTGTATGCAAGGATTATAATCTTATTGGCAATCAATAGCCCAAATTAGAATTGGTCTGAGCTTTATAGCTACGAATCTGTATGTCATCTTAAAAATAAAACCATCTTGCATGTCCCAAGTAACCCAAATTGACGGTATGTATATAATCATTTTCATTTTCATATAAAATTTTATATGCATTATAACTTTTGTATTTTATTTTATGTTGTTACCACTATATCAATTCTAGCAAACTCAAAACTTACCTGAGTTTCAGTAACCACACGGTGTAAAACAACTAATCACCTCAAACTTTCCTAACTTAACGAAATTTATTACCCAACTAGTAAAAGTCACGTCTTACCCAGAATGCTGTTCTCGGAATAATCTTGGGATCGTTTTGAGGATGCTTTAACTATGCAAAGATTCCAGGAGTAATAGCACGCTGTCTACATCGGACTTGATGCGAAAAACTTTCGACGAAATAAACATCGCCTTCACAAGTTTTAATTGACTAAACATAATAGATTTTTACATTAACTCTAATTGTTGTAGAAGCTTTCATAAGTTGTTTAGTCTAGCTAGTAGCGACAATTTGTCAAGTGGAACAGCTCGAATCGAATTATGTAGAAAGATGGTTCTCGTTTTTTTTCTGTTCTGTTTTTTTTTCTATCGTGTCTTTAGTGTCCAACTCAATAAACTTTTAATTGAAACGACCCCAGCATAAAAAGTTCAACTTGAAAATTGATGACAAAATCTTGGAAGAGAGGACAAACAAAACTAATAAATTCTAGTCGATATTATATTATACAGTACCACTAATCACATATCTTGTATCAAATTTTTTTACTGCAAAAAATATAATGCAAAATAATAATCGATCGATAGCCCAAGTACAGTTTCAGTTTTTGCACACAGTAATTGCACAAATTCATTCATTAGGCAGTTTAACAAGTTTATCCTTCACCAACTACAGATCCACAACCTGCTTCAAGCTTCTTCAATAGTCAATAAAAGTAATCACACAATAGTTTTGGTCAATTTGCCAAAAAATTTATCAGAAGCATTATCATTATCGTCAACTGATGGAATATTTTTATTACTCGAAATAATCCGACCACGTCCCAAAGCTGGAGAATGAAAGACATATGCAAATCTCGTCCCTTTGCAAATGTCTTTCGCTCTCCAAGAAATTTTTTGTGTAAGAGGCCTTAAAAATTTCCAAAAAAAGCAGAAGAATCCTTCTTCTATGCTACTGTAATGGTACGGAGGAAGCCAAGGAACCAGTAAGTTAATTCCTACATTAGTTGTGTTGATGTTGTTGGTTACAACTGAAAAAACAGAAAAGCAATTTAGTATGCAATTTGGTCACTAGGCCCGAACGAAATGCAATTTCTTCATTTTTCAAACTAAAACAAAAGTCATTGTAAAAGAAAACCTTTGAAGTCGAGAGAAGTGAAGGTTTTGCAGAAACATCTGATAGATGGACAAACCATTTTGCTGCCGCCATTACACACACAATCAAGCCTTATGCAGCAATTTGTTAAGGCGTTATTTAAAGATAGACAGTTTTTGTAATATCTGAGCAAAACTGACTGATTGGGAATTATGTTTAATTCCCAATTTGAATTACATATGACACTAAATAGGAAGGAAACTTTAGTTGTATTTAAACAAGTCGTAAATAAGCTTTTAGGCAACATGGTCGGGGATTCCAAAAGCACTATCAAAAGCCCCAATGAAAACAGTATAAACTGATGTAAGTAGAATCTAATATTAAGAAAATAAATACATCTTGTATGTTCAAATAAAGTTATCTTTGTATTTTAGAAGCCTTTTAAAAAACCTAATTCATCCTTATTAAATTTTAGAGAAAACCGGACATTCATTTCAAAAAATAGAAATACATTTCCCCATAAAATGTGTCATCAATTTTGTTAAGAGGTAAACAGCATTCGTTCCATTGATATGGCGTAAACGGAACGGTCAAAATCTCAACAGTTGCGTTATTTTTCCCCCGTCTGATTTTCCCTCAAAGAGGTGATGGTGAAGTTAGAGCTTGTCGGGGGAGCACTTTGTGGGTAGCGCATTAACGTTGAAAGTACGGTTCAATAATTAATCCCCTTTATTGGATTTGCGGGTTGGTCTACAGCTTTACCCGATTTCCAAAAATAATAAATTATGCATCGCTTTTCATTTAGATAGGAAAAACAAACGTATCTCGAAAGATGTCTAAATCTCTGCGGAATTAGACTGGTGATGTTTGGGGATCAACTTTGAGGGTATCTAGAATTAGTTTCTATAAATAATATGAAGGAGATTTTACCTGTTTAGCGGAGAATAAAAGTGCAAGTAACATAAACTTGACATAATTTAATTCAATTGTGCTTCTTAATTAAAATTAATACATATTTAGTATCTTTACATTTGTATGTTCTACACCGTAAGTAATGTAATTAATTACTTTAAGTTAATGACGTGAGTGGCAGCTCTATACTATATCCGTCTATCAGAAACAATTGTCACAAATCATTTCTGACTCCCCTAACAATATCTTACTTTACCACCAATCAGACGCTCTTACCACCTCATCTGTCATAATACGGGATACTGGTTTTTTTGACATTCTTATTAATTTTTTGGACAAGCAGAACTTGCAAGTATGCCAGATGTTTCACTGTCACGATAATCTCCAAAAGAGGCGAGTAGAGGAAATTATTCCTATAAAACTAATAATTCGGCACCTCCACTACTAACCAGAAAAGTGTTCTAAATTTCCCAATATACCGTTTTCAAATAGACCGATGAACAGAAATTAACTGAAAAATACACACTAAGCTAGGTAATAGTACGGTTAACTTAGACGTAAGACAGTATGATTTTCCAAGGTTTCTATTCAATCAAAGCTATTGCTTCCTTAGCCTGCATAAACTTGAAACGATAACAAATAACCTGGATTTGCAATTGCTATCCACAAGTTTGAAATCCTAGCTAGGTGGGTTTCATTGGCATATGTTATTTCAGCCATGATCTGCCTTTGTAGCCCATTATACCCTCAATGCATCTTCTAGATAATCCATCACCTTTAAACTTCAGTTTCAGAAAATAAAATTTTAGTGTCAAAAATGAAATTTGCGCTTCAATGTGTCTGTGTGCTGGCGCGTTGTCTAAACCAACAACAATGCTGTTGCTTTAAAGGTACGTTTAAACGTTGAACGATAATCGTTAGTTACCATTTTGCTCGAAGCGTCTGCCCTTTTTTGATTTTTCGCTAGTCGTTTGTTACTTTTCGCAGTCACATCGTTCTAAATGAAGGTTATGCTTACAGAATGAATTTAAAATTGAGTAGACGTAAAAAATACCTTCTGATTGAGAAGACGGAAGACGATAAAATACTGCTTGTAATGTATGGAACGAAAAGAGCCAAAATACATAGTCTGTTTGATCTATGATATGAAGAGGGACTATGTCAAAAATTGGCCACTATCCATCTGCGTGACGGCAACAAAAAATTCTCGGAATTTTTCTCTCTTTCTGGTGAACAGTTTGACTTCATACTAGAATATAATTAAAGCCGATATCTACAAAGAATCTTATAACAGCAATCTGTAACCTGTAACACCAGATTTAAACTTGCTATTGAGGTAAGTACTATGTACTACTTTTATTTTCACTCTCAAATTCGGTAATCTTACATCGTAAATCCTTACAAACAGTCGACGAAAAACAAGGATAGTAAAGAACAATGTATGTCAAATAAATTTATTGAAAGAAATTCTGTATGCGTTGATATGTATGAAAGCTTCATCTCCAAGTCGATGAAAAAAGTTTTTGGTAGTTTGAGAAGGAAGAGGTTGAGAGAACGAAGTGAGCTCTGTTAGTGTAGAACTCCAATGGGAAGAATCCGCATCGGAATATGGGGGTAATAGTTGATGTGAAACCATAGCTGGAGCATTGCTACGAAAATGTTGGCTATTGGAAAGATTGAATGAACTATGCTGTATTGGCTTCCACATTTCAGTTTTCAATGTTGTTACAACGTTTAACGTTTCATCCTTAGCTCGTTGCTGTAGAACAGGTGTTAATTTTTTTAGGGATTTGGCCAAACTTTTCAAAAAAAAGATCAACATCGTCTATTATTTTTTCTCTGTTGTTTGAGTGGTTTGGTATTGTTGAGATGTCCGTTGGTGTTGTTGAGGTATGCATTGGTGTTGAGGCTTGCTTCAGTGACATTTGCTCATCACCAGGCGTCGGTGAATCTATTTCCTCTTCATGTGATGACAGATTGAGATTGCAAAAGCTCCTGGAAGAAAATCATATACAAACGATGTCAACGATATTATATGTAAATTTGATCCTTGTTTGGTAAATTAACTGTTGCCCGTTGTCCTACCACGACACTACTAATTCCTTTCGGCAACAGTAGTATCTGCTAATCTCCACCACCCTTTTTGAAGGTTGTTCTTTAATGTAAAAAGCCAGTTGGATAAAAATCTGTTTTATGCTAGAAGAGCAGCAATTTCTACCACTCTCAAATCTTTACCAACCAAAGCATCCACACACAGCCTATGTTCGATAGTTAATAAAAAGCTATTATTATTATCAAAATGTCTAACCATGATTTTATTTCTGCAATGTTTGTTGTAAATATTGCATCTAGCAAGCATACGTACTAGTTTCCAATATACAGATTGGCCGAAATCATGCTGATGTATTATATGTTTATATGTAATATCTACATATTATTATTATATATTATTATATCAGTGGTTATTGTGTACGTCAAATCTTTGACAGAAATAAATCATTTGTGCAATTTGTTGCTGTTAATATTAACAATGGCGAGTTTAAGTGAACATGAGCGAATTGAAATACTTATGATGTTGGGTTATGGAGATAGACACAGAAGTTTACAAGACGTTTGTAATTTATTTAATGATACGCATCCAAATAGAAATCCAATTTCTAAATCCGTTGTTGGCAAAACTTTAAGACGCTTTGAACAAACGGGTAGCGCTAAAGATTTGCCAAGGAGTGGTAGACCTAGAACAGCAAAAAGCGATGATAACAAACTGGATATTTTATTGGCTGTATCTGAAGATCCCCATTTATCAACCAATCAATTAGTGGCCAATTTCAATGTTTCACAGTCATCGATCGTGTCATTTTTAAAAAGTGAAAAGTATAAACCTTATAAGGTACATCTTGTACACGACTTAACGAAAGATGATTTTGATAGGAGATTACAATTTTTTGAAGAAATGTTAAATACATATTTGCAATAATAATGAAAATTTTGTCAACAATATTCTTTTCTCTGACGAAGCTACTTTTTGCCTTACCGGTGAAGTAAACAGACATAAATGCAGATACTGGTCATCGGAAAATCTCTCTTGGTTTTTGGAGCATCATACGCAGTACCTCCAAAAGGTTAATGTTTGGGTTGGCATTCTAGGCGGTCATATTATCGGTCCCTTTTTCATCAATGGCAATCTAACTTCGGTTCTGTATTTGCCGTTATTGAAAAATGAAATAATACCTGCTCGTGCTACGCTCTATCCACATGAAAACAATGAACACCTGCCCAATGACAGTATCTGGTTCCAGCAAGGTGGCGCCCCACCACATTATGGTGTAAATGTTCGTCAATATCTGGACAACGTTTTTCTCCGCATATGGATTGGAAGACGAGGAACCATTGAATGGCCAGCCCGTTCGCCAGATTTAAGTCCTTTAAAATTTTTTCTTAAAAAACAAAGTTTACAAAGATAAGCTCGATAACGTAGAAGATTTACAAATTACCAGCATTACCAGAACGATACAAGAAATTCCCCGAGATTCTTTACAGAACTCTGTTCGGGGTTTTGTTAATCGATTGGGTCTTTGTCAAATTACTAATGGACGACAATTTGAACACTGACTTTAATTTGCTTTGTTATTAATTTGTTTAATTTTTCTTATAAAATAGTTCCCATTAAAAAAACTGCTTTGACAGGCGTAACTAAAAAACAATTGAAGAAAAAAAAATTAAAATATTCTCAAATGTAGATCAAAATATCCTAACAAACTTTTATATTGAACATAATTCTCTAAAATGAATATTAACGACAATAAATCGCCGTCTCCATACTTTTAACTAACCCTGTATATTACGACAGTTGCGTATGATTCCAAGTTTTATTATGATAACTGGGAACTAGAACACATGCTATCTTGCTACCTTACTACTTTAAAGCTACACTGAAACTATTCATCCATCATTCCTATTTCTATTTTTATCTCAGAAACGAGTCGAGCTGGAGTTGTACCTTAAGATTGAAATCATCTGTGTTAGCGTATCTATAAAAGTCATTTCGAAAACCATAAGCTTTACTTTAGCAAATAAATTTTCCTTAAAATTCCAAAACTCCGTACTCAAACAGTGTAATAATAACAATAATAATAACAGTAAAATAAAGACAAATTCACGTACGTATGTACGACAAAGCAACGCAGAATAAACGCTGTCGTACAATTTTTAATTCACGCCTCGTCGTACAAATTGCTCAAACAACATTTTACGCTCGCCGCCTTGCATTTTTCACACTAGGGGATCGTATTTACCCCGGAAACGGACCAGTTTCCTGCGTTTACCCACCCAATCTCCACGTACGCTATCACCCAGCGACGAAAGTAATATCAACGAAATAGCAGAAATCCCCTCCTTTGTTTTATGCCGCCTCTCGCGCTGCACAAACACGATATTAACCTCAAGACCCCGCAGAACGTGCAAATAAGTCAAGATATGCTAATGATGAAGCGAGGCGGATTTGTCTGTGTATCTAAACGGGTATGTGTGTGCGACAGGATACACAGAAGAACGGGGACGATATAACTCCGCGCTTAGCGAGATAGCGCAGTTTATTAGCTGGCGAGAGATAATTCCGTTATGGTGGAGACGCCGGGCGTATATATGTATATGCAGTAACGCTGGGAAAACGACGGGAAATATAACGGACGTTGCACACACTGAAATCTACTCGGTTACAGTGTGCAAATAAGGCGACGTTTCGATGAAATTGAAAGAGATCTTTGCTGTAATTCAGCGCATGTAATTCTAAACGGAAATGAGTACGGTTTAACTAAAATGAAGGTCAAATTGCTGTATGGCTTTGCTTATTTGGAAACTAGTGGAGTACAACATTTACATAGACTTATTTACAGTAAATATCATTTCATGGAATATTTGCATCAACTAAGAAATGTAGTGTTTTCATTCTAGCACTAGATTTTTCGTATCTGGTATATTAATTAAGCGAATATTGATATCTCGGTTTTAGATTTCAACCCACTCACACAACAATTCACCACACAATTTCACGATTATACCCGGCCTGCCGTTCGTATCCGTCCAAAACGAACTACCAACAATATCCATCAGAATCGAAAACAGATACAGAATAAAACGGGCATCTATTTGATGGACAATTTTGCTAGGCCCCTCTTTATGTGAAACTCTGTCCGTAAATAACGGGATAGATCAAGTTCATTCCGTCGTATCGTAAACTAGACGACGTGAACGACGACGGCTGAGTTCGAAAACGGGCTCGCTCCAGTACGACCGATCGGGAATTCTTTTCCTCCAGTCGAGGTTTTCGATTTGGTAGGAAGGAAATCCGTAAATGGAATATAATTTTATCCCGGTGGGATATTGAAAACGATCACAGACCTGTCCTGGATTCGTCGGATAAATCGGAAAAGTTCTGTTTAACGAGTTATCCACTTATTACATCCTAATTCCGCTTATTTCTTCTGCTTCTTTTTCGATTCGGTTTCCATTCTGCGTTCGTATTTATACGTTGCTACTGAAAAAAATTGTCACAAAAGTAAATAATATGGAGGTTAGATGTGTATATTAGTGATGCTGTTTCAAATAATAATTCAAAAACTGACATCGACGAATACAAATCTGTAACATATGCAGTCACGAAACTACCGTGTGTATAACATAGGTACTAATGAAGAGGATATATTCAGTTAATGAATTGCATTTGCATATTTAATTCGGCTTGCAGCATGGAGCTAAAACATCATTTGATGCCAATCTCTTATCATGGCATGCAGAATATGCACGTGCATATTACCATATCCATAGATTAGTATTCTATGTTCATAAATTAATAAAAGGCGTTTAAATTTAACGCTGCCACTTTACTAATTTTGATCTTGTTATAATTCCATTGGTAATCCTTTCGCATTAGCAGCATTAAATAATATTAAGCGACGACGTTAGAGTACCTCGAAAAATAAATTTATCTGGATTCTTGTTTATATAAAACAAGTTGGTCTTCTTAACTAACTCCCAAAAATATGCAGTAATCTTCACTGTTCTAATGCAATGCATTCAAAGATAATACAAGAAGCTGTTTCCTCCTCTTCTTCTTCATTGCATAGTCTACAAATAGGCTTATCCTTAAAGATGCCAATTCTGTGTAGGTGTTTCTTTAGATAGCCATGTCCTGTTAACATACTCATCACTGCTCTAACCTGTATTCGGTTGAGAGCCACCACATCTGCCGCTAAATGTTTTGATGACCGCCCCAAAATCCGTTTGCCCTTTCGTTCCAGCTTGTTTGCTATTTCGTTGCCTAATATGCCCTATTATATCCCGGTACCCATGCCGAAGTGATTTTGTTGGATATAGCCAGTGTTCTTAGGTTTTGCAGACAATCCCAAGCTAGTTAGGTTATCTCTGATAGGATGCTAATTTCTTTAGGGCCGTCTGACTATCCAATAGGATATGAATCAGCTGACCCTTAGATTGTTGTTCTCTGTTGCTAGTATTTCCGTCTAATGTATGGTGGTATATTGCCTTAATGTGATATAGTCTTTATGATTTAGGGTTTCACTATAAGGGTGCCCAGATTTCGTAAGAACAACTACATCCTATCGTGACAACCGTGTTGTTTTCACAGATAACGCGATAAACAAAAAGTTGTGATGTCTGCCCGTAATCAGGATAAGCTTAATTTTCCAAATTTTGTCAAAGTTTGCATATCATGCGATACATGATTGTATTCAGAAAAAAATCTCCGTTTAAACGAGCCACAAACATTGCACGGTTACACTTTAAAATTTTGAGATTAGGTGAGATTACTAAAAATTTGCGCAAAAGAAATTTGTTTTATTAAGCGTCAATAAAAGTATTTAGATTACAATTTGAGTTGCTTCAAACCGCATCGTAATATCTCAAGTAACAAAAAAGTCAGGTTTCAATATTAAACAAATAAAGCATGACAAGTACAATTTGAAAATGCATTCTTAGTGAGCTTTTGAATCTACACCTTTTTGCTAATTTAACCGTCTCTCTATGTCTTCAAATAAAAAAATTAACCATGTTGTCCCTACGAAATCCGGGCACCCTGTATATACCTGTTTCAGTGACTCTTGTTCCTTTTGACTCATCTGGGTACCAGATTTGATTTCGAATCCCAAGTTTCTGTTTTGCTCCTCACTCATCCCAATCTAGGACGACCTTGAGGGGTTTGTTGAAGGATAGTTTGGGAATTATCGTATTACAGTCCATTTCAAAGATAGGATTTGTGATTTCGGTCTCTATTTTGGCATGCTCTGAAGAATTCTTGCCTCTCCAGTATCCACCAGACTTCAACGTATATGCCTTCATTCTCGGCTCCCCATCTAAGTAAATATCCAGGGGGGTGGGAGCAAGTTTAAAATAGTTTGCATAGCTGTAAGTGTGCACCAGTAACACACAGGCAAGCCAGCCCCTGTACCTTTGCGAGTTTTGTGATTGCTTGTCTCTGTGTAGTTTTAGTCCACAAATCAGGCAAGCATAGATTAACATCATACAAGGCTTTAATCCCCATGTTTTCCTAATTCTACTACGGATTGCCATTAGTGCTCGTTTACACTTGTCTATCATTTTTGACGGTGGTGATTCATGTTTCAATGTTCTCACAAATACTTTCCACGAACGGAAGCTGTGTATACGTAAAGGTTAAACTAATCCAGAATGTCTATAAACATAAGCACCTTTATCGGGAGTTGTAGAACCCTACAATGCTGCCTGGTAGTGATCAATTCAGCAATCCAGTAATAAAGTCAAATTCCATGATGCCCAATTAATATAAATAATAATAAATCAAGCAAATCTTAATAATAAATTGAAGGAGGTCATCTTGAAGCCAAACTTATCTGGGTTTCTTCAAATACCCAAAAAGAATGACATTTTAGTTGATTCAACTTGTGTAGTAAAGCTAGCCCATTATTTCTTAAAATTTTGAAGCTTAACAGATGTTCTAGGTTGTGGTGTATTTGTTCCACATCCAGAGAAATTCGGCGAAAATTTTATTGATGGATATGCCGGATAGTGCTCTAGTTCTGAACATCTTTTCCCAAAAGCAAGGCACCCAAGTGGTCACCTCCGATTTTGACAAAATTTGCTAAGAACACAGAATACCAAAATATATTTGACCCGTATTTTTTTAACGTCCTGTTTTTGGTTTTAGGGGGTGTAATGAAGGCTCAAAGGTACCCCCAAAAATACATTTTTCGCAATATTTCGGAAACGAGAAGAGATATCGAGTTCGGATAAAGACGAGATTGTTTCTTTTTAGCAACCCTACATTTTAGATCGAAAAAGAACAGTGGCGCACGCGCGGGGTCGTTAGGGGGTTTGAACTCCTCCCCCTCCCCCTCCCACCCCTGAACATCTTTTCCCAAAATTAGACTTCTAGCTTTCGCAGTACAGGTGATATCAGGATATCTCACAGAAAATGAAATTCTTGTAGCCCATTATTTTTTGAAAAAATAGCAGGTAGATTTTGGTCATTGATTTAACATTTACACAGAACCTCAAAACAACGTTTAAAATTTCCATTATCCGAAACGATTGGCTAAAGAAACCGGCTTTTTCAAAACATCTTCAGTAGTATAAAAGTTAAAAACGTCATTTTCTGAAAAAATTTTCAATATAAATACAATCTGGTCTATCCATTAGCATTCCAGTTTTCAAAAAATAATGCGTCGCCGTTTTTCTAGATCTTGGAACATCCATTAGATACCTAATTTTTTTTTGGTGCGTAATTTTCTGGAAGAATATTCACAAAAAAAATTAAAAATTGTCCAAACGAAAAATAGTTTTGTACGAGCCCAGTCTGCAAAATTAAAATTTAAATCTAAATTTCACACCTGATGGTGCTCACTTGTTAATATTATATTCGCATTTCTACTAACGACAGCATAAATACACCCTCGTTATCAAAAAATGCTTTTATCGGAGATAGAAAAAATCGTTCGGATTTATTTTGCGATTACGTTCGGCAGCGAGACATTTATTTCAGCATCAGTGAAGATAAGTCGACGTGTAATGCCGGCAAGTTTAAACTGATTAAACATGCAACTCGGAGTGGTTTTAACGCAGATTCTAACCGGCAATCATCCACCGTGGGAACAACTGCGAGTGTTACGTTGACAATATTCCGTTTGGACAAGCCATGGCGTTCATCATTGAACCATTAAACGAATATCATAATGTAATTTATTGCGACAGATCCGATTGTGTACGAAGCGAGGTTTTCGATTAATACTGTACATCTAATCATTCATTAATGAACGAACCTGGTAATAAAACCGGGTAATTACGGGAAAATAAATATTTTATTTTAATTGAGTACTGTAGTATCAATATTTTACGCAAAATCTTATATTATTCGGTCGTATTTTTATATCCAAAAAAATATTGAGTGTAGGCGAAAGCAGTATCTAACATCAAAGAGTCGACGCTGTTTGTCTGGATGTGTTACCCTGCAAATTTCCCAACGGTGACGCAATTCCACGCGGCTTCACATGGGCATGATATCCACTGATAGAAAACACTAGACTGTAAACGACATCCTTGTCTCCCTAGCTGTATAGAAACGATGTCTGCATTTCATGCAGTAATACTTCAACTTCGCAACATTATAGTGTATATTTACTTTTCAAAATGGACATCACATTGTTGTCTGGATAGCGTCGACCGAAGGAAATGTTCCTTTTCAAGCTTCAAATAAATTTCTATAGAGTGCGCTTTGCTGTTTAATTTCACCTCAGATCGTATTCTTCGTTTTTGTAACAGTAGCATAAAAGTTCTTTTATAAATGATTAAATTACTCACAATGCTATTTTTAAGGATAAAGGAAATTTAAGTAATTTTTTATTACCGTTGAGTGATTCGCTTCTCTAGTTAGGCTAATCAATTGATCTAAAGGTAATATTCCCCGGGGATTTCCTCATACCAAAAATTCTCTATTTTAGTCCTAGAAGATAAGGAGATGGTACAACAAAACAAGAGCTTTCGTAACAAGCAATCATCAAAATTTCTCGTAGAACTAGAACAAATGTATCGGGGGTTGACAGTCCTGAACTTATAAATCTGCGAAAACTTTCTTCTGGACGGTATCAAGCCAGTATATCTCTAACAGATCCTGCTGGAAATCTATCGTAGTCCATTTTCTTGTCCTGTTATCCGCCTGGACATATACTTCGTCCTCAAATTGGTCACAGCATCAAGCTTCTGATCTTCTGGTATGTTTAATGTTTTATATATGATATCCATGATACATAAACGTGCATGTGTGGAGAAGTCAAAATAGTTAGGACACATACAATGAACACAAATCAAAAATGCTTAAATTACAGTCATACATAAAATGCAACATAACAACAGTTAAAAAAGTCCACAAAATCCATCTAAACAAACAAATATATGTTTTTAGTCGGCTAGTAAATTGACCAGACAAATGTGTACATTTATAAAACAATTACAGTTTACTAGAGAAAAATTTTCCAATGTCATAAAATAGGTACTCAATCTGATAAAAATTTTCTAATGTGTATTTTAAACTGTCTATTTGGCATTTTTTTTCAGTTTTACAGGTAAGTGATTATAAACTTGTCTATCTACAGATTGCGAAATTACACGTAGTGCATAATTGAATGAAGATATTTTTGTGGCTAAATAGATAATATGCTTTTTCCAATTTAGCTGTGAATCTATCTCGAGGCTAAAAAATTTAACTGACAAGCAAAGGCACCCAAGTGGTCACCTCCGATTTTGATAAAATTTGGTAGGAACAAAATACATTTGAATTGGAATACCAAAATATATTTGACCCGTATTTTTTTTAGCGTCCTGTTTTTGGTTTTAGGGGGTGTAATGAGGGCTCAAATGTACCCCTAACAATACATTTTTCGTAATATTTCGGAAATGAGAAGATATATCGAGTTCGTGTAAAGACGAGATTGTTTCTTTTTACCAACCCTACATTTTAGGTCGAAAAAGAACAGTGGTGCACGCGCGGGGTCGTTAGGGGTTCGAACCCCCTTCCCCTCCCCTCCTCCAGTCTCCATGGTATATTAAAAATTTATTTGTTTTCTCTTTATCTGTAAACTACATGAAAAGATAGAGAACAAGAAATTGTTTACTGTTCTTTACATTTTTATTGTAGTTTATTTTCAATATCCTGCTTTTCAAAGGTCGAAAATTTTTATATGGCTATTTCACAATTTCGTTTCTTATAAAACTCTCTCGATTACCTCTTCAGAGATTGCAATTTTAAATGCCGCCACTTCTGTGGTCTTTATTTGGAGCTTTTCACAGATTAAAACCGGAATATTATTATCAAAGAGATGTTTGTTGATACCTTCTTCGGTAGTAGCTCTGACAAAATTAGATATAAAAACCCATCGTCTATTAGCCACCGTCTCCACTAATGTGTTTCTGTTTGTGCAGGTTTTGTCTTTTTCGTGTCGATAACCTCTGTTTTTTTCTTTCGCTCCTGTTTTTAGTATTCCAGATTTTTTTTGTTCATCAGATGTTTTGATTTGTTTATTATTGTTCTTTTCAGTGTTTATATTAGTTCTCTGTTGCCTTCGTTAATCACCATTTTATTCCTCTCCTTTTATTTGTCAATATCTTTTCCAAATCATTGTTATAATTTTTCTCCGTTGTTTGTTGGCGAAATTGAAAGTTCATAAGTAATTTATTTTGCACTCCTATTATTGTCTGTAACCCACTTATTTGCATTGACATTACGTTGAATTGCCTCCCCCATCATGCCTATTCTGTCCTCAATACCAGGGGGACCTTCACATTTAACATTAGATTTTGCATACTTTGTTTGAGATTGAAAACTTTATTCTAGTGTTAACAAGATCAAAATTAACCTATCAGTTTTCAAAATGAGCTAGTTCCTTTGACGCCATCTAACATATTATCAGATCTCGAAACCCTCTAAAGTGTTTTTTGCAAAGAACTCAATTGGATTAATTTCTTTATTAAATTATTTTCCATCTCCGTTCATTGTCCTGTTTATTTTATGGTCTTAACCTTGTCTAATTTATCCTCTTGCGCGTGTTTTGAGAAACTATCTAGATTGGCCCTTTAATATCCTCCATATTGTAACCTTTATTTTTTCGCTGTACGCCTCACCAATAACATTCCCTGAGTGTTTGACTCAAACCAGTATTTATCTAGATTTTCGATTCACTTACGCAATTACAAATCGCAAATAAATATAGTTTACTCGTTTTTTTATCACCCTGTATATCAAAAATTGTTAACCAGCCCCTTCTCTACTATTTTTTATCCATTATTCGCAAGTTTCAAGTCTATCTAGAGGTTCAACTGTTCTGAATTGAAATGACTTCTTTTTTCGAATGTTTTGAAGATAAAACTTGTTTACCATGAAAATACCTTGCTTGAATAAATATTTTCTGCTTGTCAATATGTGAGTTACGCCTTTCAAACAAGATGCTTTTTAGGTTGAGAAACTTACAGCATGGTATTGCCAGTCTTAAAGGTGATATGCCCTATTTGCGTGGGTGTTCTGCTCAATAAATATAGGTTTTATTTATCACCCGTATATCAAAAATTGGGCTCATTTTTCTATCCATTTTTTTGTTATTTCAATAATGAAAACTTTTTTTCGAATGTTTTGAAGATAAAACTTGCATAAACAGTATCGCTTGTCAATATGTGAGTTACGCCTTTCAAAAAGATTAGTGTATTGCCAGTCTTAATGTTTATTTAACTGGTTCTTAGGTTGTATCGTCTGGTGTCCTTCCTCTTAAGGTGTTCTACTGGGACAAGTGCGTTGCACATTTGTGCCAAACAATCAATAATAATGACTGGTCATAACACAGATTTTTACAAGAAGAAAAAGAAAAGAAATAAATGGTGACATTGCAGCGATATTTATTGATTTTCAATTTATTCGAAAGATACATCAATTCTTGAATAAATTGATTGATAAATTGATTCGTACTTAATTTCCAAACATCACAAAGTCAACTATTTATCCTTTCTTAAAAGCAACAATTTATATCTACTTGGATAAAATACCGTCGAACAACATTTAGATTCATACTGATACCAGTCGTTTTTACGCACCGCACATACAGCAATATCTCAAAAATATACCGCAGGCATTTAACCTCGAACGGATTCATCAGTATTCCGTTGAGTGAGTTGAGTGAATTATGTCCTTTCCGATGTAGGACTATAACGAGTAGAACGAGAGAAGTACTTCCACACAACATCAACAGATGCCGACGCTGTCGTCGACTAGGACGAACGTCGCACGGAACATGTGTGCGTCGACTTTGCTGCCAGAACTTCAAATACTACGAGGCATCAGGTGTGCTGTACAGTCGAGGTCCCCGGGGTCAAACGTAGTAGTAGCGCAGCGGCTACAGTTGTCGAGCTTAATTTATGGAAACTATGGGTTCGCAAGGGGATGGGTACAGAAGGGTGGGGGAGCCTAAACCGAATGGGAAGTATCCGGAATTGGAACTCGTAGTGGGGGAGATGACAACCGATCCTCCGAATAAGGTATCGACGACGTAAATAATGTTACGTCCATGACTGGGTGATTTATTCACGACTGGATGCTGAGATATTGAAGAAACGTAGAAATGAATGATGTATTGTTTGTGGTATGCTATTAATAAGAGAGAATCAACCGAATGTGTTTTAATGAATATGTATGATACCGCCTCTTGTCACGTGTTGTATAGTAAACCCTTTGCAACTGAAAATAAGCTAATTCATTTTTAATTGCATCCAGTACAACAAATTGAAAAAGGACGATGACAATATATTATTATCTCTTGACCTGTCACCTATATTTGCGGGTAATTCTAGGATTAGACCAAACTTATCACGGACTCCAAGTTTTAAAGCAAATCTCCAGCGAATTTTTAACGGCGAGTAAATTTGTACGAAGGAAATAAAAAAAAAACTCCTCGCTAAAAATTAACATCTCTTATTCCAACATTCAATTACACGAAGGAACCGGCGTGGGTAGTAAAGTAGACGGTCCAAATTCAAAGTAGGTGCCCCTGTTTTCAAATTTTTATACAAGCGTCACATCTCAACATCCCAGCAGTGATGTAATGACGGAAACCGAGGCGCACCCTGCAGGAAAAAAAAATACGTATTACGTTTATAATAAGCTCGCACACACGCGAACATCTCGATTTACATGAAAACGAGTTTGTTTCCACCCGAAGCCGTTCCGCTAAACTTAATTACGAGTCGCTTACGAGTACGAGCCCGCCACTTAAGAGTAGGTTGGGCGGCAAACTTCGCCAAGGAAGCAAGAAAAATGTTAAACGCGCCTCAAGGAGTAAATTCGGTCTCGTACTGTGGCGGAACAGAAACTGGTTGATTAGGGTTGACGCAGTGGGAGTCTGAATTTTTGAGGTCGTCGCGGATTATTACTTAGCTTCCAGTTCGAGGAGGAAGACTGGAGGAAGTAAATGAAAAGAATTTCGTTTGGCGTTAAGCTTGAGGATTGAGAGGAGCAGACAATGTTGCAGAATGAAGTTTCCGGAGAAAATAAGAGTGTATAGCGTTTACTGGTTTTCTGAAAAAAAAAATAGTTGCTGCCATTTTTCCCTTCGCTCAATTTAAGCATTTTTCTTTTCAAAAAGTAGAAGCGATCAAGGTGACAATTTAAAGCCCTATGTACACATGTATGTGTTAAAATCCTAACAGTACTAGAATGTTGATCATTTTTTTCTAAACTTCAATAATTGCAACAGTCCAATCATCGATTTACTGAAAAGAAACATCGGTTTTTATTTTTACCAATTGCAAAACAAGAAATTTGACAAAACTTCTAATTAATCTTGTGTACATTTTTCTATATATATATTACTACAACTTGAAAATAAAACCTGACGTTGTGTGATGTTCTGAACAACAATGACTAAAGCTGTGCGTTGCAATTCGTTTGTCTCAAAAATGCAATCTCTCGACACGAGGCTCCTCTTTAGACACCATTTCTCTATGGTGGCGTCCCATTTTATAAGGGCACGTTCGGCTCTGACTTTCCTGATTTGCTGGAAGAATTCCCTCAACTTGAGGTTGAAATTATTGATCTTTACGATGTTTCTCCAACCGATGCTTACCCACAGAACCCTCACCTGGTCCAATACGAAATACGTCGCAGATCAAGAGGCTCAATATTCTTAAATACAGGGTGTACTGGGGTTCCTGACCAGGAAAACCCTAGAAAGGGTAACGCAATCGGAAAACCCGTTGGTCTAACATCTCGAGGAGCTGGATTCGAACAGGCCACCACCTTGTGTCGAGACAGGGTGGATCCTACAGCCGATGAATTGACTGGCCGCCATGACTGAGTCACTCTGCTGAGATCATCATAATAACAAGACCTCCAGTCCCGCTAGATACCTAGATGGGCCGCATATTTAACGAACAAATAGTTTATGGACACAGTGTCCAACCTTAGGGAAATTGAGACCCTCGTAATTCAACAGTTAAAAATATACAACACAACCAAGTGTTGAAACTTTAAAAACAATTATTTTTGCAATTTGATAGTCTTTACTGTAAAAAATAATTGATTTTACATTTATGAAATGAAGCTTGACAACTACAACTGTCAAATCTGATGAATACTGTTCTTTAAATATTTATATTATATATTTTGATCATTTCAAGTGGCTAAAAATAACAGTTACACAGCTGAAGAGAGACTTTGTTAAAAGCTGCGTCACACAAGATTTTAAAAATTAAATTATTTTACTGCTGTCCGATGTAATTTGACAGTTGTAATTTGTTTTACATTTGGGCGGCTGTCAGAAATATTTTCAATTATCACAAGCCTGCTTGGGTCATGTTTTTTAACTTTTGATCGTTGATTTCTATGTATTTTTTCACGCTGAATCTGAATATGACGTTATTTTTTTTCCATCACGTCAGAATTTTTCGCAAATCGCAATCTTCAAAATTTGTAATATATTGCAATACATCGAAAATGTGAAACATATTGACAGATTTAAAACGGATTTTTTATTATAAAATATATTTAATTTAATTAAATTTATGGCTTATACTATACAGTATCATAGCCAAGCACATCAAGAGTCCGTTGGGGAGTGGACGGGGCCAAAATTTAATGAAAACTACCCCAAAATTAGCCTAAATGTAACAAAATAAGTTTGGTACACGAAATTTTATATTGATACACTTTTAACTTTAAATTTAATTAAACTTAATTTGAACCAGTCTTAATGATGATGTACGTATGTAAAAAAAGTCACCTTCCATTTGTATCGTTGTCTCTTTTGCCCAGTCATGCTGTGTTGACGGCTTATCCGTGCATGTGCCCTTGTTGGTTCGTCGCAGTGCAGCATCCAGCAATAATCTGCCATCATTGAAGTATTCCATCTTCCTTGATAACGATTTCCATTTTTTGGATATCCTGATGGCATCTCTCACCCATCTCTTCACTAGCAGCACCTAAATTCTCAGGAAAGTAATCCAAAAGTGAATTTAGAAAATGAACCTTCAAACTCATGGAACAGCTTAATTTTGGTACTTCTGCAGCATGGTTTCAACGATCGATTTGAAATTCGGATCCTTCTTGTTGTCCAGAAATTTCATTGCTACATCTTTAAAAGCCTGGTCTGCTTTTTAGTTTTGCTGTTGATAAGGCTGAAAATTTGTTGCAGATGTATTTGAAACAATTGCCTTCTTTTGATAAACCTTTCAGAAATTGTTTCATCAATCCCAATTTGATATGTAGAGATGGAAGAAGAACTTTATTCCACCTAGGAGAGCTTTCTGGAGTACAGTTTTTTTCCAGGTTCTAATGAATCTCGTTTTGGCCAATCTTTCTCCTTCCACTGATTTTGCTTGTCTCTGCTATCCCACTCACATAAAAAAAAACAAGGAAACTTTGTGCATCTGCTTTGCTGTCCTAAGATCATCCAGATAACTTTAAGACCCTCACAATAACTGTCCACTCATGGTCGTCGTACTTAATTTTATCGAGTACCAATTTTAAATTTTTCATAACATTCTTTTAAATGTACGGAGTGTCCTATTGGAATTGACGCATACTTATTTCCGTTATGAAGAAGCACAGCTTTAAGGCTTCTTTTGAACGAATCGATTCAATCGGTGCGTTCATATAGAATTTTAAATGTATTAAAAAGTCCACACACATCATTGCAGAAGACTAAGTCCCCATATACCGAAAAGTATGGTAGAAATTCTTTTTCTCTGTACCTGAACCAGGAAAACGTGTAGTGCCAGCTTTGCGAAAATTCTTATCTCTAAGTCTTGAACCAAGCAATTCTGAACCCTCTTTGGTCAAATATAAGTCGCGAATCAAATCGTTTAGTTCAGACTGTGAAAAAGTTTGTGGTTCAGCATTTCTTCTTCATTTGAATCACATTCCGGATCATCTATTTCAGGTAAATTTACAGGTGCAATAGGCACTGGTAAGTCTGGACCATGAGAGACAAGATGTAAAGCTGATCGCATATTTATATAAATGATTTTCTTTTTATTCTTTACATTGAAACCATGTATACCGGTGAAACAAAAATAGCAATCATCGGTGTGATTTTGTGGCTCTCGCCATATCATGGGCACTCCAAATCTGCAAGCATGTTGTTCACCCCTTGACCACCGTCGAAGACCTTCGACACACGTATAACAAACGTAATGAGGTGCCCAAGTTTTGTCTTGATATGTACTCTGATGATGTACTCTTATACCGAAATATGCCAAACAAGCTTGCCGAACGAAACTTGCAGTTTTTATTAAATTCTTGCCCTTCCTACCCTCCATTGGATTCTTGAAGTGCTTAGCTATGATATTGCAGAGTATGAGCTATAAATTTAATTTAATTAAATGCATTTCATATTTTGGATGTTTTACAACATATTACAAATTTCGAAAATTGCGTTTTGCAACAAATCCTGACGTGATAGAAAAAATCAAAGTTGAAAAAAACATGACATAACCCTAAAAATGCAGGCCTGTGTTATTGTTGTCAGAATTTCATAGCTATCAGAAATACCTTAAAGGATTTGAGGTTAAATTAAATACAAACATGCATACGCATATTTCAAATGACTAATCAATATCCTCCTATGTAGGTAACTTGTCATTGCAATTACGTTGAAAAAAGAACCGTTTCCGTTTCAATTCCCACAATTTTTAAATTCGTCAGTTGCTATAGCGACGTGTGCGAGGCAGAAACAAATGATAAAGCTACATGGGATGTTACCATGGTAACAATCCGATTGACGGAAATTGAAATATCGAATTAATACATTCGAAGATTGCAATATATACCGTATTCAAATCAATAAGCCTGTAAAAGTTGAACAACCGAATGCATGCCTTCTAGAATGCTTCTAAATCGATATTTTAAAATATTTTTGCCGTATAAGTTGGTCTTTTGTTATACACAATCATTGGCAATCATGGTGTGTGCTTTTAACATGAAGCTACAAATTACTGGAAATATTCCTCCACATATGCAACTGTGTAGATTCTGTTAGCGGGATTAATCCGGCATTGTATGCATGCTTCACGTTTGCAAATTTACCCTTTACAATAATAACCCGTTGCAGTGGGATTGCAATCTGTTGTTCGCAGATTACATATCTAGAATATTAGATTGTATAATATGCTTTACATCACATGCTTGCAGAATTTCGTAGGTGCAAAAGCACGCCCATGTTGTATGTTGAAATAAATGTAATACTGAAGGTACTCAGTTAGTAAGCTTTGTAATTGTTGCGAGGATACACAAACAATACCCGTGATTTCTCTTGATATAAAGAGTAAATTTGAAATCAATTACAGTGTTAGGAATGTATAGTATTGCGTTCGTATAACTTTATAAATCTTGAACACAAACTAACGTAAATTAAAAACCTCGTTCATATAACAATATTTAAGTTATAATCACCAAAAGTGCGTTCTAGGTTATATCTGTATTATCCTATATCTCCCATTTTATTTTGACAGAAGTTGTATAAAATCCTGTATATCTAGAATGTAATGTTCAACTTGTCCAAAATAAAACGGACGTAAAGATTAAATTATATTAAAAGTTTTGGGAAAAGATTAAAGTCTTCCTGCGTCCTTGCCTGGGCCAAGTTTTCAAGAGGGACCACGACTAAGTTGTGCGTCAACTTCGAGGAAGTAGAAATGAGAAAAAAGTGGAAATAAAGTGGACCGCCGGAAAAGGAAACGAAAGGGAAATATTAATAAGATATTTTTATTTCGGAGGCAGGTACTTTGTTTCTGTCAGCCGGAGAGATATAAGCTCTTATTTGAAACGAAATAAATTTTAAGAGTCATAAATATTATTCTATGGTTTATAGCTGTCTGCGTTTAAGTGTCGTCGTCTATCCTTGTGACCTTGTTTCTTGAGTTGTTTGGGTGGGGACAAATATTATATTATTACAATGGTTTTAGACTTTTAAAAAGTTTGGAACAAGTTTTAGAAAGTTAAGGCAGAAATTTTGCGGAAGTTTACTGTCATTTTTAATTGAAATAGCAACAGCAAGTTTTGCACAGGTATTATTTATAACACTTCTTTATATATTGCTTAGTTTAATTAGCTTTCAAATTTTCATCTTTGAAAAGCTTCCTAATTTGTAAACCAACAAATATTCCTTCGAGAACTTTTGCATCAAACAAATCATGACGTCGTTTCCTTTATAATCCTTTTTAATTTAAAATTTTACATTAATAATAAAAATCGTGTCGGCTATTGTTATTAGACTGAAGGAAATGTTTTCAAATAACCTAAAATACAAATTTTAACCCCAAATTTCGAATATAACAGCTATACAATCATTTTCATCCTTCGACCTTTTCCTCCCTAGATGTTTTATAGGCGGCAGTTGTGCCAACGTACAAGGGACGTATTTCAAATTCAATGATGCATAAAACATTAACGCCGTAAGTAGATTTGTTAAAGCTCTACGTCACCAGGGTGAACCTTGATGTTTGCATTGCAAAGAAGATCTTTTCTAAGTTGTCCACGAATCCTCTAGCAGTTGTCACGGCAACGCCCGATTATCGACGACTGAGGTGAAATGAAGAGAATAGAATTCCTGTTTGTGCAGAACATTTTCAAACGTAATAACGTCGGATTAGTTTACTTTAACTTTGTACGGAATTTGATTGCTTTTCGGGACAAATATCTTTCCATCTATTGTTCTCCTCTAGATAGAATTAAAGATATTTCTGTGGCGTTAAAATATTCTAAATAAGGTAGTACTCTCACGAAACGATTAATATGGTAAATGTGTAAAATCTGCATAAATAGAGCTTTTGAATTTGTTTTGTATCGGTGAGGCCCAGCCTACGGTTAAAAATCATGCAAGAAATATATAGGTCAGAAATGTTTGTTTTTCATTAACGTCCAAAACAAATAAGTACAGCGCGACTCGCTCATTTCTATACAGATAAATTTATAACTGTTTACGAACAAACACCGGCCTAACAAGCGGATGGTCATATTAAAAACACCATACGTAGCATAAGATTAGCTCAAACATAATTATTACAGTATTGTTTTGATTTTATCATGTTACTTCTATATTTCAGTTAGAGAAACTTTAACTAGTTAACTAGTTTAACTAGTTAACACAGCAAACGATACTTAAGGTGACAAGAATTAATGAAACCTGAATAAACACATAAAACCAACTGTCATCCGTTAAAATTTCCATCAAAATGTCTCAAAAGCAAATATAATGTCGCAGCGCAAATTATTTTTTATCTGACTTTGCTTTTCTTACTTCCTTCTCTCTGGCGTCATTCTACCTGATTTTAATCGTCTTAACATTCGAAATAAGCGCGAACTAAACTTGCCAGCCCCGGGCTAGATATATTTTGTGTGAACCTTTCTCCCATACTAAAGTTGAAGAGCACAATGTAGATAACTAAACAAAATCGACGTGTAATCAAGAAGAAAATAAGATTTTTTTTTCTGATAAAAATGACATAAAAGAGAAACTCCTTGAAATATGTATGGCAGAGATTCCTATTTCATTTTAAATTACATTATACAGAAATTTTCCTGTTTAGGGCTATCAAACAAGGATGTTGCTTCACTGTTATGCCAGCCATGCGTTATATTTCAACACAAACGTATCTATTAAAAGAATCTGCACAGCTGACGGTAATCAAGTTCGCAATTACCTGTTCTCTCAAAGATTTACCTAAAAGTGGAAGAAAAAAAATTCAAAGAGATCCAAAACTTGAAGGGTACTAAAAAAACAAATCAATATCGGTGCAAAATTTGGCGAAAGAGGCTGGAATTAATGCTTCTATGATCGAAAGAATACTTTTTATTAAAAAAAAATAGCTGGAAATGTAAGAAAGTTACAAACTTTTAAAATTTCTGGACACAAAAATAAAATAAAGAACGATTCGTAAAAGATAAATAAAGGTAATAATTTCTGAAACAACTAGATAAACTGTTAAGCAGAGAGTGGTGAGCTATAAATCATAACCCCCAAAACGAACTGGAAAGTCAAATGATCCCCTTCGATCAGTGGTTGGTTCAGGCAAAACTGATAATGTCTTTTTCGTCTATTGTGTCAGTGTCTTCAATTTTTGCCCATACAAATTTATTTTTGTATGGTCTGGTAAATTTAACGACCCACACTTCATAGTTTTATCCTTTTTAGCCTGTTTGTATTGTATTTTACAAGCACCCAACAACTAGGAGTGACATTGGTATTAACCTCTGACTCATCCTCAGAATTATCTGATTCTTAAAAGACGAGAGATGTATTACCCTCATCACTTCTGCTGCTATCGCTAGAAGATAATCTAGCTGTTCTTTTGGCGGTTTTCTTAACTGGCTGCAGTTTTTCTTTTAATAATGTCTATAGCTGATGTTGAGGTGATATTAAAATTTCAGATCCGACACAAACTCCAGTTTTTTAGTGGTTGTGGCTTGGGTATTTGCTTAACCACAGATAATAGAAGTGGTTCAAATGATTGACGACAGTTTCTTTCCACTTTGTAATCAATTCTGGTGAAAAACTTTCTTCTGGAATAACATTTCGATTCCCTTTTTAAAACCATTTGAGATGACTTCAAGTGAAATGATTGTCCATATCTTGCATAAGAACTGTGAAAAGACTTTCTTAGGTAGCTTTTGTCGTATGTGGTGTCTTTGCCAGGCGACAAGCTTCTGATCCCATTTGCTTTTGAATGATTTAAATACTGTGAGGTCTAAGGCTTGGAACAAGTGGCTGCTGTGAGGAGGCAGTTTCAAAATTGTGATTTGTTCTCTTGCTGCGGCTTCCAATATCTCCACATTTACGCGGGTTGAGTGGCGGGTCTCGCCAAACGGATGGTAGGAATAACAGTTTTAAGGAAGTAATTTTTAAATATTTCTCCTTCCATCCAACCTTTGCTACTAGCTGCGTAAACAGTTTCCTCAAATTCGTGTTTTGAAGGGGCAAGCCATTGATCCCATACGTTCTTCCCTTTGTAGATAATTAGTGGCGGAGCTTTCTCCCCCGCTGCATTAGCCTTTAGAAGTATAGTAGTATTTTCTTTACCAGATGAGCTGATTGTTCGCGATGAAGCTTTATTAACTGCACCTACAACCTTTACATTCCTGGGATCAATACAGAGGCTACTTTCATATAGGTTCCAAATTCTGTGTTGTTTACCATGCAATCCAAGTTTATCCATATTTCCTTTTAACAAATCAAAATACTGATAAATGATGAATGGATCAAATGCCTTTATCCGTGCGTATTCCACATTTTGAGGAGTTTTAACGCTAAGATTGTGCCGCTTTTTAAACTTCAAAAATCAATCTTTCCCTGGGATACCATCTTTGAAATGAGTTTTTATATTGTTATCTTTAATGAATCTGCCAACCACTTCAAAAACTCCATTTTTCGGCAGTTCTTAAACAATTTACTAACCTAGCTTCATCTTCTAATGAAGATCTCCCTTCCCCCGTCCTTCTTTTCTTGAGCCACGTTTATCTTTCAGTCGGCAATACAATGTAACGTAAGGTATGAGATACATATTGAAAGCTCTGTAAATTGTTGTTCTTCTTGCTTCATTAAGAACAAGTTCCAAATCTTTCTTTTATAGTTGCGGACCATAGTAATGCTGGAACGATAAAGGGGCAAAAGTGACATAGTGTAACACAATTTCCCGGACATTGTGTAACACATTTGCCCCATTATAATATTTTCAGGGGCAAATGTGTCAATCCGAAAAACCAAGGAAATATTTAAATGCCGATAAACTGCACATATCAGTTTACAGTTTTTAACCTATCCCTACTAAAAAGCTCTTACTTACCAGATGAGATAATGATATTGTGTCACTAGATGCAAAAAACCTCCCACTCGTTAACTAACAATAAGTAAACAATGTGCTTCGGCGAAGATCTGCAACGAATAGTGGGAAAAGTTCTGCATTCACGAATTAAAGTGGTGGTGGTGTAGACGGGTATATTGCACACCAATTGACATAGATGGCGCTACTTGATTGAATTGTTGCAAGTTTTGGGAGAGGACTAACATAATTGCCCCATTATCACATTTACCCCACTCCACCTTATAGTTTTGAGCTATCGTCAAACGAAACTTGAAGAACAGTGGTCGAATTGCTGGTAATTTCGAAGAATTCAGAAAAGCTGGCCTTAGGTAAGACAGTGTACAAAATTTTATGAAAGGGATAAAAGAATTAAAAGAGTCTTTTGAATTGGTTGACGTTTCCGAAACGTGGCTGTGGAATAGTGTTGATGATAGGCGCTTGGCTATTCCTGGTTATCGGATTATAAGGCTTAGAAGCGACGAGGACGTTGCAATCTATTTTAGGACTACCTTGTCATATCGTGCTATGGAATTGGTTGATACCAGATCTGACGTTCTGGAGCAATGTTGGATCCTGTTTCGGCTGAGTGGAATTACATTCGGGTTTGATCCTATAACTCCGACACAATGCAATCCCTTGGTGGATAATTTAATTTATACGGACGATCTCAATCTTAACGTTTCAAATGCTGATCATTTATCAACGAATAATTTTTCTGCGTTACTAAATGACGATGGAGTGTCGCAGGTCGTGGATTTCCCTGCAAGAATAGCTGCCATGAGTCATTCTCTCATTGATATCTTTGTCACTAATAACATCGGTTTATTTACCTCTACCTCCTTTAAGGATGTAGATTTCTCTGACCACAGGTTAATCTTTTCTATCTTATGCTTTCCACAACATCATCCAACTTCTGTTCCCTTAAACGTTGCAAATCTCGTTACAATTTCTGTCAATTCTATATAAATTCACATGTTTCGTGCTAGAGTGGATAATCTTTCTTAATCAATGGCAGATCTAAGATCGTTTTTATTAATTATTAACTTTGATGACGACCGTTCAGTTGCATCTATTGTACTGGAAAAATTTCTCCCTAAGCTTTTTGAAATAATACATAGTACAAAAATATCTCATACGTGCATGGTATCATCCACACCAGATTCTAGTCTTACAATAAAGAAGAACGTCCACCATGTTTTCAGGTTAGGACGCTTCAATGTTGACTACCCCAACGGCTGCTATACAGGCCATACTAAACCTACCTTCCCTTGATATTTTTATCATGGGAGAGGTTAGAATGGAAGCGTGCAGTCTGAAAAATATTAAGAAGTGGAGAACCCTCTATGTGTTGGAGCACATCAGCATAGAAACAGCAGTAATAAACCCAATATTTGATATGGGCAAAGAAATAGCAATCACCAGGATTTCCTACGATAAACACTTTAAAATTTTCTTGAATTGGAATGAGTGGAAAAATTATGAAAGGAGAAAATGGAAAACCCATAACTGGTACACAGAGCGAGTACTTTAGTACCCGCTCTTGAAATTACTCGGTTTTGGTGTCTACAGTCCCTTGCCATATTAATGTTACCACTACGTGAATTTCACTTATTTAGCAGTAAAAATTACAGCTTAGAGAATTATTTAAAGCGGCCTTCCTTAATCGTCTTTTCCTCATAGCTTCAATTAGGCGGGGTTTTCTTATTGGTCTTGTTGGTTGTTGTGATTTCAACCCCAATTCCGCTAATCGTCTCTTCAAAGTTCGACGTGAACTACTTATACCTGAACCTTGTATGTCTCGGTGTAGTTCCCTCAATATCTTTTGTCTATTTTTCTTCACACTAGCAATTAAATTTCTATCACATCTTTCCATTATTCCTCGTTTTCTTCCCCAATTTTTTCGTTTGGAGTGAATCATATCAGGATTTTGCTTCACCATTTTCGCTAGACATATCACAACAGGATGAAAACCACTCTGCATTCTTGCAACATCTCTCAAGGAATAATTTTTGAACTTATTATAAATATTTGTGAAACTCGATCTCGTCTTATAGCTTTTTAAAAATGTGATTGATTGTTTTCTATCTAGTGGTAACATCAATATGGCAAGGGACTATATGAGAGTCTGCGTCACTAACCGTGAAGGGAAGAACTTTTACACAGAATCCCGCCAGGAACCGTCGGTAGTTCGTACTAAACCGATTAGAGAAGATGCTATACTTTTAATTCCAGATTGTCCTTTATCACCCACTCGAAATATTAATTTCTATAGTTTGTTCTCAGCAGCCATTATATAGGTCGGGGTTTCCTGAAAACATTTAAGGATTATTATGCCCAAAAAATCAAAGACTAGCTCAGCTCAGCCGTTCCAAGTCACAGTCCAAGTAGGTAAACCTATACAGTAGCAATAAAAGGTTTTGAAGTAACAAGAACACCAATTTTTTTTCAGATGCTGACTTTTCAACCAGCCATTGTAGATGTAGAAGGAACTACATCTGGGCAAGACCTTAAAGTTCCTGGCTCCTCTCAAACGCCACCGTCTGTTGGGGCTCTAAACTACCAACAACTCTCAAATATTCAGCAGACATACAATGCATGCGTAAAAAATTGTCGTACCACGTGATATCAAACCTGTATCAATAGGTCCGCTACTTCAGATAACAGAAAACAGAACAAAAGGGAGTTTTAATTATAACAAAGCCTCTATTTTGTTCACTGCACACAATATCAAGTAACTACAGTTGTTTAATTACATATTAATTCTAATTTAATTTTGTATTTTATGTAACGTGAAACGTGAATACAATGTTCTTGATATTACACTCCTCCTTTGATTACATGTCCAGTATTTACACGAATCATAATTAAAATTTAAATGAATATTTTATTAACAAACAAATCAAACAATTTAATCTCAATTTTTTACGAACTAACTAATCAAATTAGATAAACATCGCTAGCGATCAAAGGATGCAGTAATATTTTTTCCTATTGTTTGCACATACTCAAATTTGCTTTGTTAATTCGGTACGAGAAACGAAAAAAAAGTGGCTAAAACAAACACCCATTCTATTCTCTTCCGTGAGCACACACACGAGCTCTCGTACCTGTTTCCCCACGGATACGGTTCCAGTGTATTGACATTGTTTATCTTTAATTTTGACTGGGGAAGCGCTTTACAGCGTAGCATTTGCATATTAGGGAAATCCCCGTTCGCAAGAGGCACGAAACCGCCTTACTTGAAAAAGGGAGGTAGAACCGCGCAAAAACAGATTTCTTAAAGCGTTTTCGTTTTAATTTATGGTCCAGCTTTCGCCTCTTTATCCCCCTACTTTAACGCTCTTTTTATTTTTCTTTCTCAGTGTTTTTTTCGACTACGAAAAGATTTTCATTCAACTGGACGTATATAACGGAAGAAAATCTTCAAGCGAAGTAGAATAGCTGATGTGATTTACGAAGTGCTGGATAAATTCATTACAATATTAATAATCATCTCCTTCTAATAAAAAAAGTTCAAAGGTTTTCCCCGAAAGTGGTGAACGTAAAAAAAGAGATATCACGGAATTCGACATTATTTCAATCCAGATTATCTAGATCTAACAAATCTTCCCATACCATCATCACCAATGAATATTCCTCTTGGCATATACATATATATTATCCCATCGCCTTATTCACCCTCCAAAGTCGAAAATTACAGGAAGCACAGCCGATAACACCCATATAAATGCGGTGTATCCTTAATGTATTCTCTTGCGTACGAAAATGCCTCACGGTTATAAAACACCCCCGGACTCTTAATCGCGTGCTCTCTTATTACTTGAGAGCCGGAACGGTCGGATACCACAACCTCCCTCTTTTGTCTGCGAATGGCAAATTAACTTGTAATAACTCGATTTGCGAAATTCCATATCTATAATGGATATGCTAATTCGGGCGATAATTGTTGTAGAGGAACTATTGAAGTTCTATCTGCTGGTCTCGTTTTCCGACGAGAACGGCTGAGCTAGGCGGACGTAACTCGTAATAAACCTCAGAAAAGCACTTGCGTTCTTGTATCCATCGCATAGTTGAGCGTCACTCTCTGTAAAATCGTGCAAAAATGTCGCGAAACAGCAACGGAAAATACTTGTTTAAATGATGGATTTTTCATGATGGAGTTTTCAAATAATCTTATAAAGCATCACACGGCACGAAAATACGGTGGATCTATCTTCATGTCTTCTTTCAATTATTTGCAGTTATTAAGTGAGGGTACTGAGGGTTGTAACCATGATGCACTGGTGGTTAGGTCTTTTCTATTGACGACTTTGCTTAAGTGACTGAAAAAGTAATGAACTTTCTTGGTTTTCTTAGTTATAATAATAATAATAATACTAGTGTCTTTATTTTTCTTTTATATAGAGTTTTTACAGATAACATATTATCAACTTAATTAGAAAAATCTGGCAGAGTTCAAGTTGTTATAACATAGTTAGAACACCAGCTCCTCCACTCAACCAGTGACCTAAATCTACCTAAAAACTAAACTACAACAAATATGCTTTAACACGGAACTGAGAAACATGCAGCGAAACAAAATGCGACATATCATCATAAATAAAAAGAAACCAAAAGAAAACTGAAGTGAATTTACTATTGTCTGAGGAGCAGATAGCGACACATTTTTGTTTAAATAATGAAAGTGAGTGCACACTTTTTAAATAATGTGGAACAGCGTTGTAAATGAAAGCAATCTGTTATGAAACGGACCTCTTATATTGTTCCAACCTGCGTAGAGGGGGTGTCAGTGTAACTTTGAAATTAACTTTTATAGTATGCACGTCTGTTCGGAACTTAATCTTATTAAACAGGTACCTACGGTGGTTTACCGGTGATGACAATGGAATGAAACAAAGTCGCAGAATGCAGCAATCTACGATTTTTCATATTAAGCCATCCTAAGTCAGGTAATTTATGTGATTTATATGATATCTACCCCGAATGCCAAAAACAAGTCTCATGCACGAGTTCTGTAGCTTCTGTATTTTACGAATGCAATGAGAGGAATAAAACCTATTTGAATATATCATCTTTAAGGCTACATATGATTTCCGAATACAATTGTTGATATGCACGTTAAAACTTAATTCCGAATTGAGTATGACATCAATATTCCAAGCCGTATTCTTTAATTCTATACCCTCGCCACTCATAAATATTTTGATGTTACTGTGATAATAGTCTTGTTCGCGTATTTTTTTCGGCGCAAATAATATTAAATCTGTTTTTGAGGGGTCCAAAGACAGAGAATGCTGACTGGACGTTGCACACAGTTCAGCAATGTCTTCGTTAACACGAGTGCATGCTTCGTTGATTTCTGATGGGGAAAAAGCGTAATAGAGTTATGATGTATCACTCCTGTATACTCTTCGTATAGTCTCCCATGAGACCTGACTAAACTAAAAGATCATTTGACACCTAAGTACGACTTACAATTAGTGTAACAAATGGTGCGAAGTGGTAATTTAAGATAGCCATACATGGGAGTCAGGCCGATCTAAACCACAGAACTCGTCTATATGCTGATATGCAGATGGATGCAAAAGAGATAGAGAAATATGAATAGCTACACGCTAACAGGACACACGTATAATATACATCTTCTCAGACAGCTAGATAGCACTAAAGGCTCTACGAACATTTACCTTTGAATCTAAGCTAACACTGGACTGACTCTCAAACCTCTGTCCCAAAGCAACACAGTTACACTGATGTGAATACAAGAGTCCTCAGAAGATGAGGGTAATGAGACTGCCTTGCAAAAAAAGGACAGATTCTTGACTAATTGGACCAAAGCCATGATGTAGCCGAACTAAAACCCACGTTACAGCTCATCTTCAACCAACACCATCACTTTATTTACCGGCCACGCTCCTCGAAGATACCACCTAAAAAATATGGGCAAAGTGGACAATTCTAAATGTCAATTCTGCTCTAAACACAGGGAAACGACAGAACACACTATGTGGGTAGCATCCAACAGGAGCCTCTGAAATTGGCTGATGTTAGATCTGTAGCCCCCAACAGATACTAAATCTCAGAAGATTGGAGATCAATTGCAACAGAAAAGATTAAGGGTACTCTCAATAGGCCTTATATATTGCAGTGAAGAGAGACACTGTATTCAAATATTGAAAAGGAGGTCGCTTTTAATGAAATAACAAAAAGCTCTCTTTCAGCAAATTATGTTCCCAAATAAGCCTCTAGGGTCTTCAGCGCTGGTTCGTTGCCTAAGAAAATATCTATCCCGTCATCTTGATAACATCTTTGAAGGCATTCTTGGGCACGCCATCGAAACCAACATACATCTCGACCTGCAAACGCTGATACTCACGCGTGTATCTATTTTAGAGCCACCCAGTAATATATCTGGTCGTCTTACCTATTTCCTCTAACATTTGGAGATAATCCAATAAGGCTTCTGGTTTTAAAACTATGTTACACTCCCTCCTTTCCCTCCCCTTACCCTTCCTCCCATAACAGCGTCAGATCAAGCAGAGGTTCCATCGTTGCGTTTGAACAAGTCCTAGTTGCGCCTATGACCCTTAAACAAACAAGCCACTATATTTTTGTAACAATGTTTATTTTGGTTCCCCCAGCTTACCTCCGTTTTTAATCCGCTTTTTTTTCTTCTGCCATCTTCTTAATATTACTACGCTTTCTTGTTGTTGTATCCGTATTTTTTTGTCTATTTCTGCTACACTCCCTTATGCTTCGTCTTCCGCCTTTTCTCTTCTGATTATTTTTGTTTTTACTATGACTCTTTTCTGCTATTGTAAAGGTATTTCAGAAGTTATAAAATATTAAATCTCGAAATAATACTACTGTCAAAACGTGGTAAAAAGAAACAGTATGCCGCTATTTCAAATTATTTCTTCTTATCGTCTCTCTTCGCACTTCCCTTCGCCCTTTCTTTATCCTCCTCCACTTTTTCTGTATCCTCTTCTAATTGTTCCTTTCCATTTCCTTCTTCTTGTTCTTCTTCTTTGGTGTCCTCTTCCTCTGCTTGCTTCTCCTTTCTTTTTATTGTTGCTTCTGCTCCTGAATTTTTTCTTTAACTGTCTAATTCCTATGCTTTCATTCCTTGTCTTGTACTATTCTCATTTATTCTTTGGTATGCTATGCCAAAAATTCTCCAAAAGTTTTAACTCAGGTTGTGGTATCAACTTCAAAAGGCTAACAGCTATTGTTAATGGTCAATACAATATTGCGCTAAACAGAAATGTATTCCATAAGACAAGGGGTTGGCCATTAACTGGCATGAAAACCATCCAGGCTGTGGACCACACCAAATCGGTGACCATTTGTTGATTTGGCGTGATTGATATCTAGTTATCAATAGTTTAATTAAACATTAACTAAAGAGAAAACAAGAAATTAAATAAAACAGATTACTTATCTAATTTGGTGCCTGTCCTAAGACATTTTTAGATAAGTATACTTGCCGATACCGTTGATTGCCCTGCTAGAAGTTTTCGCGTTATTAGCTCCTGTGCGGCGGTATAGTGAAGATGTGCTCTTCACGAAGGGGAATGACGGTAAATTTCTCAACAAGATTGCCTCTTCTCGTATTAGAAGTTCTCGTGTGTTATAGAAGACTCGTCTAAGTTTCTTTCCGCTACGCTTGATGATTAATCGCGTTTCTGTACTTTGAAGAGCGATATGCGGAGGGCAATTTGTCCAATTTTGGATTTTTCACTTTTGTGACGAACGGAAGTTATCGTTAGGATGATATGATGGCTGCTCGAAAGTAACGCTTAAGTACATCATAGACGATGGGTTAGTTTCATAGTTTTAAATGGATGTGTAAATCTTGTTCGGAAACTCTTAGAGCATCGGCCTTATTAAATTGTCTCGTCCCATAGCATGTACATTTTAAATTTTAGATTATTTTTCTTAGCGAACTAAATACATGTATCACTGAAGTCTTTGTTAAATCTCAGCATTTTAGGGAGGAAAAAAGGACACAATAAAACCGTGCAAGCAGAACCTTCTGCTCACAATATGAAAAACACTGTGAGAAGTGAATCGTGCAAAGGACCAAAACAAAACGCTAGCGTAGCTGCCTCTTCTTGTCATCCCCTCGCGTTCGCTTCATATGCTTCATACGCTCTCCTGACTCTTTATGACACTTTCATCGCCGGTTCTGTTTGTTTTCTCCGTTTACCACGTCCGTTTGTGACGCTACGATCTAGCGTAGCGCACACCCTAATTATTGTCAAATAAAGAAAATTATATTGTACTTTTACGCTTGCGGTTTGGACTAAAAAAGATGAATGGGAGTTATTGCGGTCGCAGGAGCGTTTTAGAAAATGGTGAAATGAAAAGGGATGCTTTTTTGTATTGTTTTGTTTCGTATTTTTTTGTAAAGTTCTGGAACGCAAGTCGGTTTATAAAGCGAGTCCTACGAATGAGTTCCTTGTTTAAAAAGTTAATTGGAAGTGTGGATTTTTTGTCTTTGGAAATTCTACCGTAAGTTTTTTGTTCATATTATAGCATTATTTTTCCGTTTGCAATGTTATCGTGTTAATATAGTAGTAGAGTATTATATGAGAATATAGTTTAGGGTAAAATATAGAACCCTGGAGTCATTAATTGTCAAATGCTATTGAGTGCGAGACCATCATAACTAAACTATAATAAATATTTATTGATAAGTGAGAGGAACATGCATAAATGCATGAATGTATCTATACAATTTATTTAACATCTATCATCATTCAAAAATACTTTCCTCTAGCAAGGAAGCGCTGAATATATTCGAAACATTATTTCCGCTCTAGTTTCTGTTAGAACTTAGCTTCGTCAATAAAGTCCGCTGCCATTTTTATTTTACTTTTTATCCAGTTAGATACGAGACACGTCCGAAGGTGATAAATTTATGTGAGTAAAATTAATGACTCTATATAATATGAAAGTTGACAAACTACATACTTCAGTACAAAATGGAAATATGTTCATTTATAAACGTCCCAAATTTGTTAAATTCTAATAATATAGTGATAATTCGGAAGCGTTCAATTAATGGAAAATTTCCGATTGCAACAAAAAAATTAACAGAAACAATCTCCAAATTAAACACTGTAGTAAGATGGGGAAGCAAACAGGCACTCTCTAGAACTTTTAAATTAATTCAGCTTTTATAAGTTCGTGAGGAGCAAATTAATTAATGATCCTGTCTGAATGTAGTAACTTTTACAATTTGATGTTGAACCGTTAAAACTTCCAAAATAGGGTGAGAAAATCTTCGCTTCCGACAACATACAAATTTACTTACAAAAAAGAGGATCGGGTGGTAGGAGACTGACAAAGTTATGCACGTATTTCGAGTAAAGAATGTTTATCTTAATCCTTCGTAAAATTTGATTGAACTTTTATTGATGATGTTATTTTTAGACGGTCACGATCAACAATCGAACTTGGGAATTAATTGAAATGAAGCATGCAGATACAAGAAGATAATATATCATCTTCATATCGATTTCTAGTATGTACCTATCGTGCATCCTACACAAATTTTCTTTTATATCGAGAGTAAATCTTGTGTGAAAATTAAAGATAAATTTAGTGTAAACTTCAATGTATACAGATATTGTGAAAAATTTTCCTCTACATCTTTAAATCTCCTTTTCTTGTAAACCCAGTGGGCGTAAAATTCGATAAGACCGTTCTGGATAAGGATACACCATTCGTCCGATAATATTATAAAAAAATGGTTGTACTCAATATACATACCTAGCACGATCTAATAAATTAGATTTGAAATGTTTTCATTTCACGTCTAACAAAGATAGTAATAGGATAAGAGCTTCCTGTCTACTTTTCTCGAGTTATTCAAATTATTCAAGGGTACACATCCATATTTCATTGTTTTTGGGGTTTACAGTTGACGAGGGATGAGCAATAAGTAAGTTTCCGAATATGGCGTTCTTCCATTAACTAATTAAACTGTACGATTAGCATCAGTTATATCGAACTGGCGAATAATCTAATATTAATTGTATCTAAATTTTATTGATTGCGACGCCCACATAAACATCTTCCCCGCTTAAATTATAATATCAACCTCAAATAAAACACAAACCAGAATATTGTTTACTACAAAATTTAAGTAAAACATATGCATACATATGTGTGTCAAATAATGCTCGAAGTATGTAATATCAAAGATCTTCTAGGAGAGAAAAAGAAACAAAAATTAACAACAAATGCATAGGCAATAAGTAGCAAAGTATGACCTAGAAACAAAAAGACTTAAAGATCCTCCAGAAATGTAGCCTCCTTCGATCTCTCTGTTCCAAATGGCAAAGATCATCGTTAACAAAACCACAAAAGAAGGAAGTTACATTAAAAATATGGCAAAGACAATGGAGCAAAATAGACTCCGTGGCGACATGGACTAAGACCTTTATCCCAGACCTTGTACTCTAGGTCCACTGCAAAATTCAGAATGACGAATTATATCTTAACACAGTCGGGACACGGCCATTTCGAATCATACTTAAAGAGATTGGGCCTTGCGGGGAGAGATCTATGGCTGTATTGTAACGATATCGATACACCTGAACACGCGATTCTAACCTGCGGTAAATGAAATAACGAGAGGGTGAAACTAGAAAATGGGATCGATAAAAAATTGGACAAAGATAACATCATCCGAACCATGATCGAAACGGAGAACAACTGGAACACCTGAACTCCGAATCCTTACCACATGAGGGAGGGAAGAAGTAGGGTGATACAAAGAGGAAAATTAGTTCCAGCACCCTTGAAGATAAGTCCAGAACGACGGTACCTAGGGTGATACTAGGGCGCTCAATTGGGCCACTTGTTGGAGGTTGCGATTCTGACATACCAGAGTGCCACAACAATCATTTGTAGCACCCGATTTTGCAAGCAAGTTTAAGCGCTTGATTTGAGACACATTGGTACTGTACCAGGTTAGCGCAGCATAGGTGATAATTGATCGAAGAAACGTCGTATAGATCAGAAGTTTGATTTTTATAATTTTAGGCAGATTTTTTTACTAAGAACTGATGCGAGGATAGCCTTCGTCCGCAGCAACTTAGAGGCACCGCTAGTAAAGTAATGATTAAAAACAAGTTTAGTATCGAAGGTGACTCCAAAATACTAGGGGGAGAAAGGGTTGGGGATCCATTTGTGGGCCCATTCCACGACTTCGTCCGCAGACTTCTGAAACTACCTACAGATAAATGCATCATTGCCTGAGGGCTTGTAAAGGGTGGCATCGTCGGCATAGATAGCAAATCTCGTGTGCAGCAATCGCTGCTGGGCTAACAAGGAGTTCTGAAGCACTCCAGCTCTGATGGGTCTTAAGTCAGAGAACTCGTTCAGACATTTTATGTAAGAACACAATAGGTCTATATTTTTTGCAATCTTTAATCGAAAACAAAACCAAAAATGAATTGTTTTCCACCACGTTTAGTTTTAGAGGTGCATATAATCATACTCCGCTAGTAAGTTATAAAAGACAGTTGCCGTAGAGGGCAAGATCTGGACGGCAAGGAAGGTGCTGAAGAAGTTTCAGTCCTGTAATGGCAATGGTCATAATTCGTTGCAAGCTTTAGCGCGGTAAGCTGGAGCATTCTCGCGATGTGTCCATTCTTGACTTTGGCCATAGTCTAACTGTCTTTTGTGTGTCCAAGACGACACGCTCTACGAATCCAGTCGATTTGAAAAACACTTCTTCTTTACAGATCAAGATCTTCTGACAGCTGCAAGAGTGTTCTCATTATCAAACACCCAAACTTTGTTTCGAGTCTTGGTCAGCGCATCATAATAATATAAACAAGTATCGCCATCTGTCGCGATGTTGTTCATACATCGAGATTATCCCTTGGTAAACATTTTTAGCATCTCCTAGCACCAAGTCACAAGTCGTATCATCTGCTCTTCAGTTAGTCTATGCGGCACCCAAGAACAATTTCTTAACATTTAAATAATCATGCAAAACGAATTGTCGGTACATTAAGGCCTAAACGCATCTCTATCTGCTGGTAGGTCTCTCGACTTATCTTTGTTGAGCATTGTCAACACAGCAGTCATATTTTCCTCCATTGTCTATCCACTCTTTCAGCGTCCGCCAGAATTAAATTTCTTGTTTAGAATTCTCTGTACCACCTGCATATAGTTATACGATGTGGACAAATATCATCTATTGCAATAGCTGTTTCTTCTAAGCACTGATCTACAATTAAATCACACACAAAATTATACCACAAAACTGACCGCATTTTATTTTGTAACCACGCTGCCATAGCAAACACTTCATACAATCACTGAGCCAACACACTTGACGCAGCGGCTATTGTGCAGGTATAAATAAAGCTTTATAAGCAAAATTTTCCTAGTATTCTTTGTAGTTGTTGGGTAGTTAGTAATTGCTGGTATATCGTTGGTATAAAGAAAGAAAGCAGAAGGGCCCAGGGTCGAATCCTGAGGCACACCCCTTTTAAGAATAACCCAGTCAATAAGCATTGCACCACCAATTCATTAACCACACGTTGCTCTACATTATTAAATAACATCAAGAAAGTAGTTGTTGACGTAAAAAAACAATTCACACACAAATATAATGTTTCCACTAAAAATTACAAGACAACAGCATTAGCCAAACACGCTCTAGAAGAAAAAAACATAAGTTCAATTATAACGAACCAAAAATTCTAGATATTGAACAAGACTACTACAAAAGAGCCTACAAAGAAATGATCTACATTAAAACAACAAATACCCTGTTAATGATCGAATTGATATACAAAATGTAAGTAACATTTATAGTAATATCATCAAAGAATGAAAGGTCTGCTATTTAGACGCACCTCATACGTACGCTACACAAAATACCGGAATATATACAGGGTGTAACAATAATGTGATATTCTTCTATATCTCCATTTTTATGCAAAATACAGCAAAATTTAAATACAAAAGTTGTTTAGTTTTACGAAGTTTATAACGTAAAATCATTCTACGATATACAGGATGTTTAGTTTGCCCGTAACCATCAGTATCTTTACATTTTTAAATAGAACATCCTATATATGATCACATTTTTGAATTGCCTGAGAAATTTTAAGACAACTTTATACAGGATCATATTCAATTATTTTCATTAGTTTACAAGATATTGACATTTTTTGGAATATTTTGACATTTTGCTCTCTTCAGAAAAATGCTATTATTTCGGTAACGGATAAATGTAACATTATGAAACTGAACATAGCGTTAGAAGTATTTCCTACGATGACAATAAACAGATGTAGACTTAAATATATTATAGAGAGTGTTCTAGAAATCAGTGTCTTTTTGTTAAAATGCGAAAATCTTTATTTTTTTCAAATTTAATTATCTATTAAATTTAGTATTAGTTAAAATTAATGGTTTTAAAGATATTTCAAATTATTTCTCATTTCTGTATGTTGGTATGTAGGGGGCGAGGGTGGTGTAGGCGTGTTCTAATGAAAACAATTGAATATGATCCTGTATAAAGTTGCCTTAAAATTCCTCATGCAATTCAAAAATGTGATCATATATAGGGTGTTCCATTTAAAAATGTAAAGATACTGATGGTTACGGACAAACTAAACACCCTGTATATCGTAGAATAATTTTACGTTATAAATTTCGTAAAACTAAACAACTTTTGTATTTAAATATTTGCTGTAGTTTGGATAAAAATGGAGATATGGAAGAATATCGCACTATTGTTACACCCTGTATATTTTTACTATCAGGAGGATAAACAAAAAAAGAACGATGTTATCGCAGTTCATAGAAAATTTTTAAACATTTATTTTAAAATTGTTTGAATATGTAGAATTTTATTGTAATAAAAACCTAATTTTAAGAATTTCGACAAAGGCTAAATGGCCAGGTTTTCAATGTAACGATAACGTAAGTTTATTACACTAATATTTATACAACTCAATTAAAATGTACCTAACCTTATTATAGCAATGTTTGAAAATGGAAATACACATAATTTCCGAAACGTAACATAGAATAAAAAAATGGAAATTGTGTGATTTGTTTTATTAATTAAATAAACAAATCTGAGGTACCGTATACCCAAAAAAAGAGGAAAATTTAAAACAGTATATTTATATCTGCAATATCAAATTGATTTTGTTTATTTTTCCATAGTAATTTGCTTGACTAAAACTGCCAGATTGCTTTCATTTTGTTTCTTGAATTGTTAATTAAACACTGTTCTCTTTGCTGTTCCTCTTCAAATTACATTTCTTACATTAACTAGAACTTGTTTCATATCTGCACACATCTGTCCTTTTATGCAATATTTGCCTTTGTGTCCGATTTTATCATAATTTAACGAAAAATTATCAATCAAATAATCCAACACTAAATTCCATCTCGATATAAAATGAATATAAATATAAAAATAACTAACTGATCTAATAATGTAAATATTTACACAAATATAATAATAAAATAAATCTATTCGCTAACGCATTCATCAGATTGATCTTCATTTTATTTGAAACAAAACATAATTTCACTCCAAAACTAATCAATTGTGTATTGTATTATCCGTGATTGTTAAGACGTTGTGTTGTTTAATATCAGTGTTGTATTATAGCTTCGGTTTCACCGTTTTGTATGTCAAGATTTTATAAATCTTAATGTTTTAATTTGTGGTTTATTGGATGTTTTTACTTGATACTGTTATTTTATTCAGTAGTTCATTACCATATTATATTTACCGCACGTTATTATTTATTGCTTTAATTTTACCTTCAAAATATTTATTTAACCTCATTAATATGTATGTGTAATTCCTTATTGTCTCTCTTACTCTTGCACTCCAACTTCTTATTTTACTGTTTGTACTAAAAACATCTTGTAGCCCATATACAACAATTCCTGTTCGTTTTTAAGATTGTTTGCGAAAGTCTTAGATGATAGATTTATTAGACATTAGCTACGCTAGATTATTACTTCAGGACTCATTCTTGAATGCCTTAGGGTACTTCCTCCCGAGCTGATTGTAGAACACAATCACTTCTGTGGTTTTACTGTGTTATTGAATTTTAAATTTACAATAATTTGTAATCAATATAACAAGAGGCTAATCGATACTCATAAATATTCAAGCTGGCAGACATAATAAGAGACCTCAAATAACTCAGTTCTTATTCTCTCTGTGTTCAATAATATTTTTGTGGCGTATTTTTTAAATTTAGCCGAATATGGCGCTCCAGTGTGGTTAAACAGCATAGGCACACAAAAACTTGAAGCACAACTGAACAAAACAATGAAAATTATGAAACTTTAGACCAACCCCTCTCGAATGGCTGTTTTAAGTAACATCTCGTCTTCCGAAAAACTAGTCTTTGACGAGAATTTAAATGTGTACAAGACAGTCGCGACCGTCCTATTCATCAAGATACCCATCGTTGAAAACGATAGGCTTCGGCCTTCACGTTGCCAAAACCTGCCCTGTATTAGAACGAAACTTTCCGCCTTGGATAAACCACCAAACATATGGACAAGTATTGAAAGAATACGCACCAATCATGGAAGATGGACTCCATCTCCTAACTGTGATTGCGGAGCAGCCAGACAAACTGTGCGTCACTTCATGATCGAATGACAAAGTGTTGAAAACTAGAAGACTTCTTCTTCAGCTTATACCTCAAATATGTAGTTTTGGGAATACTCTTAACCTAACAATTCAGCGGAAGCCCTAACCTCATAAAACCATTACTCATAATACAAGATGTTTATTCCTTTTTAACCTTTCACCCATTTTACCGAGCGCAAATATAAGAATTGCTTCCCTCTTCAAAATCAACTAGGAAATAAATGGGAAAACGTACCCCGACCATTCGAAATCGCTTCTCTTCTTACGACCTTCTCCCCATTTCATAATTTATAACCGACGGCGAAAATGTTGTCGTCTTACCTCGCGAAGTGACGTTGGAAAACGCGAGCAGCAATTTCATTACGTCCCATGGCAAAAATGGTCGCAGCACTTACGTTGTTACGTAATATATGTATTGGTTAACGTTAGCGGCGTTTTAGCCAGGAATAAACCCGGCGGAATGGATATTAGAGCCAATAAATAGTAACGCGCCTTTCGTTCTTGCGAACCAAATCTCTGGATTTATTGCCGAATGTAAGTTAACAGTGTAAACGTTTTTTTATGTTTGTATATGTTTCTTCGTTACGCCTTTTCCGCCATAAAATTGGTGTCTTAAAGGAGTAAATTGTGAATGGAAGCTATAAAAAATTAATAGTATTCGTTTTCCCTATTTTGTATTATTCTGTTATAATGTATCCCTTTCTTTAGCTAAACTGTTTTATAAATGAAATAAATTTATGTTTTTTGAGCTGCTGGTACCAATATAGCACAGTAATTAATTCTAATGGAGTTATTAGCAGATGTTGCATGCAAATCATGTAACATTTGAACTGCTTCAGACAGCTCCTTTATGCCTGTCCTGTAATTAAATTAAATTAAATTTTTAAAAAGTGTTTGATATTTTACTTACATTGTATGACGATTACCGAAGGACATTGTAACTTAGAAAATGAATTATCACTCAATGTATAGGACTAGCTGAAACAACCTATTAAATCAGCGATGTTCAACTTCTCTCTACTAAGGCTGAACTTGTAGTTCTTGAGCCTTTTAATCTCTATTTCAAGCCTTGCCTGCCTAGGTGTGTGGAGGGTGTAATCCGATTTATATACCCCGCACACTATCCTTAGTTTGTAGGAGGACTGTTCCTCTTCCAAACCATCACTATACTTTCCTTCCATACCCACTAACAGCCTACTCCCTTCCTCTAAATTCTCCATCTCCCACGCCCATCACTTCACTGACTCAACCCATTCCCTTATCCTCCTCCAACCCTTCCATTCCTGTCCGTCTTCTTCTTTTCCTGATTTTATCCACCCTCGGCTTCCATCCATTTGTTCTCCTTCCCGACCCTGCATCCTATCTGGATTGCCATATCGCAATTGACGCATCCCAAACTTGCTTTTTCTTGCTGATTACTAGCTCCCGAGTAAAAAACCCCGGAGACATAGAGGCACCCAACCTTTCAAAACCCATTCCCTTTCTGATTCTATAACTCACGTCACAGTTGACAAGGAGCAGGTCAGGTGGCATGGCATTCGCCAACACCTCCAGCGCATCATTAGAAACCGTACGACATGCCCGCGTTATGGCCAGCAAAAAGAGCCTCTGGCCATCACAAAATGCACAATTTATTCTGTTTAGTACAACTACACAAACCCTCCAACACCTCTACACACCGTCCTTCTAATTCAGGTCTGCTATTTCCAGATACCAACAAGACTAGATCATCGGCATATATATGCAATCCTGACAACACACTCGCCAGGTCGCGACTTAATGATCTCATCGAAGACTAGATTCCAAAGTAGAGGCCCCAACGTCACCCCCGTGGAGAGTGTGATGTGGAATCAAGACTTCATTCGTTGCATTAGCTGCTTAAGGTCTTCGGATTTCTTCGCGTTGTGGGACCTCGTGTGTTTTTGTTGGTGTCTTGGGGGAGGTGGATTTTGTATCGGCCACAGTTTGGGAGCGTTTTGATCAGGTCATAGTGGGTTGGTTTCGGTTTAGGGTAACGTATGCAGCTCTTGTAATTCGCCGGATGCTCTCCGTTACAATTGGCATACGTTACCGAGCTGGTGGTCTTTTGCACAAACAATGCATCGACGGGGTGCGATGCAGCAAAATTGGGCGTAGCCAAATTTCTAGCACCTGCAACACTAGCCTGTGGCCGGTTTCCCCTTTAGGATTCCCATGCAGATCTTCAATGACAGGACTTCATGAAGATGCTATATGGCTCTTTTTGTTCTTTTCCAGCCTTTACCCGTACCAATGGCATGCGCGGTTTGTCTCTGGTTCTAGGCATTCTGATCACCCCTTGGAGCGACAAACTGCGTTCGATTAGATCTTTAAGTATTTCTTTTTTCGTGATTTCTGATGCTAGCTGATAGGTGTGGTAGGGCATGCGTTCCTTGAGGAAAAGCTCGATATTCCTTTTCATTCGTCCTTTTGAACTTTCAAAAAATTGATGCTTTTTCGTCGTAGTTCGAAGCAGATACTCGACCATTTGATTTTGTCTTTGGGAACTACCGGAGAAATCTTCTCTTATTTTGGTGGGAGCCTTGTCTTAATCGTTGATTTTTCCAGAATTCATGTATGGGGTATGGCTTTCACCCTCGTTGTGACTTTTTTTAGGGGCCAGAAGATTTGCTTTTCTTGGGATGGGTGGATTTGGGCTTCAACTACAATCTTTGTGGGCGAGATTTGGGAAGCAGGTATCTTTTTCTATGTGTTGTCCAAATTGGAATTAAAGGCGTCGACAAGCGAGGAGATTGATCCAAAGGAAGTGTCATCATTAAGGGGCAAGAAGTCTGCCTCGGCCGGTTTTTCTATGTCGGCCAAGATTTGTTCATCCCTGAATTATTCAACAGATATAGAATGGGCGAATGTTTCTTGCCGGCTTTCTTTGCGGTTTTACCACTACTTTTTGGCGGCATAATGGCAAAGTAAAGAATACGTTAACGGATGTGAAGTCTACGGTGGCTTACGTAAAACTATTAAGTCTATCAAGTCAATTTAAAACAACCTCCGCAAGAAACGAAAACTTTATTATCAGGAACAAGATATTGACAAACATCCACTGAGGTTGTCGTTTAATTTTCAATAGATTGAATGGAAATAAATAGTTATTTGTTATTATAACTTAGACTAACACGCTTCCAAATTTATTTTCTCTTGTTTCAAGATATTTGAATTGCAATGGACAAATATAGCCATCACATTGATCAAATCTTCTTGTCTATATATACGAAATACGTGAAACCAGTTGCATTGGTGTTATTGTTTAGATATTAAGGTTTCATCCTAAATGGGAAAGCATATTACGTAACAACATTAACCTAATATTTACCTACACAATTTATAGTTATATCCAAGTTGTTAAAATGCAACATATACATACATATATGTTTACACCAAACATACGATACCGTACAATCATTGGCGCCGTAATTAGCGTTCAGCTGCTGAAATCCCGGTTCGATTATTATGAAAATTTAATTTCGCACACACAGCGTCGAAACCATGCAGCTACAATAAGAAAGAAAAGAAGGTAGAGCGAAAATGGTGAAAGAGAGAGAGAGAGAGCCATGCTAGTTCATCGCACGAGCTCTGAATACCAAAATGCTGGATATTGGGGATGATGCAAAATTAAATGATGACGCGTTGTTAGAAAATTCAATGCCCACCGTAGGTCGGCTTCGACGCTGAATACTTAAGCAAGTGCAACAAGAATAAAGCAATCTATTCTGTCTAAAACTCCCAACATAACGTGCCTACAATAGTTCTACGTGTACTCGTATGTACATTCAAACTTTATTTTGACCCGTCAACTACAGCATTAAAAAGCATGTTTTGCGCAAATTAATATTTAATGAAATTAAATTCCATCAACCGTAACGATAAGAAATAAATTTTCGAGAGTGAGTTCTGTTGAAAATGTCCAACCCTATGCTAATGTGAAGCGGTCCACGTGTAATTAACCCTCACGCGCTGTAAGAGGTCTTCTAAACAAGAAGTGGGGAAATTATGAAGTGGACCGTCTGTCAAACGTAGACTACGAAGGGTATACTGGCACCTAACGAAAAACCCTTACGAGCTAACTTCCTGTTTTGTTACAGCCCTAATTTAGTACCCACACCCTGGAAAACCCAAAAATTGTATTCATATTACACAGGGACGGGTGATATGATATACGTCCATTAAATGGTAAAGCAATTAGTATATATTCGGATGAAATATATAAATGGACATTAAATTTAGAAGTTGTCTATATTTGTAGAGGGAGTTGTTAAAGTTGTGTTTTCAGGATACTCTTAAATTATTTCTTGATCAACAGATATTTCTAGTTAAAGCCTAAGACTCACAATTTCCAAAGTATTGTTTTCTCTTCTTTGCAGAATTCAACAATGGATGAATTCAAGACCACATATTTTGTTTGATTCTAGAATTACTAGAAGTCGGAGTGTAAAATTCAAGGTCATCGTACTTTCTTATTGTAAAATCACCCTTACTCCAAGACTTCTTTTAGGCAGTTAGTCCAAGCCATTTATGATTTTCAATAACGTCAATGGGACCAGGAGTTCCAGTTTGGCCTTTCCCTAGTTTAATAAAACTCGGTCTTTTATGAATGTGTGTCAAATTTCAGTTCTGGTTCAATTACTATGGCCTCTCAAATAGAAATATTTCTCTTGTTCAAGCCCGAAGCAGTTGTACCTGCACAAACAGCATGCCGTACTAGTTTCCAATGACCATTTAATAACCAAATATTTAGTCCACACGATCTATTCAAATTCTGCAATGGCGTTACAGTCATTACGTTTCTGATGTTACACGCGAAGAAATTAATGAAATTCAAGCTGATCAGGGTTTATTTTCCAAGAGTGGATTTACAATTGCTGGAAAAAATCACCGGTTTCAGAGCCTGTTTGTTTAAATTAGTTATATCAGAGTAAGTAGAGTTTCTAGTGATGCTGCAATATTTACAGCAAATTTCTTCGGAACAAATGAAAAAATTCCAGCCATTTTAATGTCATGTTTAGAAGAGTTTAGGCAGTATATTCTAGATGTATGACAACGCTCAGTGGGTGAGAAATATATGTCAAATTTCACATGAAGAGCAAACAACTCTGGTAAGCTTTCCAGTCATTGGCAAGAGCAAAATCATTACCAACATCTTATGTTTCCATTCATCTTATTGATTTCATGATGGTGTTCCATTTTTAACGAAATAAAAACAATTAGTCATCGCTGGCTCATCCTATACTCGATGAAAACAATTCCCTCAATTGCAAAAACTGTCACGAACCATCAACAATAACAATTTGTTAAACAAGACTTTATTTAATTATTCATATGATGCTAAAATTGAATTACATTTCCTTTAAAGAGTGATACATTCTCTTTCGAGCCATAACAAGAGAAAAAAGATTGGAGATGAGATGGGCAATATCAAGTGGTTTTAATCCACCCAGAAATTGCACCAATCAATGATGATATTGAAGTGAAATTTGGCAGATTACCATAAGACGCCACATTAGACATTACCACTGAATTTTATTAAATTTAATAATGGTCAAAGACTACCTTTAGATAACTACGGACAACACCACGTCTATGAACAGATTAAGGAGTTTTTTAAGAGGTTTTCAGAAAATCTGGCCAAAGGTAACAATATAGATACGAGGCGTGCTTTCTTAGTGCTAAAGGCGTCAAAGAAGCTGAAATTCATCGACAGATCTGTGAAGTTTATGGAGAAAACATTATGAGTGATGGTATGGAATGGTAAGGAAGTGAGTTAGAGCTTTTGAAGCTGCCCTCAACTATTGTTCATGACGAAGAAAGGGTCGGGCGACCTTCTGTCATTACTGACGATTTGATGCAAGAAGTTGACGAAAAGGTGAAAGAAAACAGGCACTTCACGATCTGTTCAAGTTAAGTCAAGAAGTGCTCTGTATGAAATTGTGACCGAATGCTTACATTATCGCAAATTGTGCTCAAGATGGGCATCAAAAATGTTGACGGAGGAGTGAAAAGGGTTTGTCCAATGCTTTGACGAAATTCTTCATCAGACGTAATTTTATATGTAATGGCGGTAAAAGTATTTTATGAGGCTCCACCAACGAATTATGGACTACGTTCTTTTCTCCAGGAGTATATTATATTCTGGTTGGCCACTGCTTAACAGTATAGTGCAAATTTCTCGCTCGACTATCCCATTCACAAAGGAAACAGCAATACTTTGTGAATCCAAGTTGTAGACCAAGTAGAATTGCAACTACTTTGAGATCAGCACTGATGTATCATTTATAGGATTTGTAATTGATTTTATCAAGGACCTATCATATTATTATATATTTCCTTCATGTGCACTGCATGATCAACAGGAATGGAGGGGTAGATGTTTCCTATATGTAAAAGGACAGCTTTCAAACTCAATTTAGAAGCATCTATAAAAGAACTCCAGTCTTCCGATTGGTGTTTGTAACCTAATTCTCGCATTAAACCCTCAACATTTTTGCAACATGAAAGACCTTTTTCAGTTCAAAAATACTATGACAGTTCTTTCTGGCGATTTTGATATACAGAGATACGCGTACCCGGAGCTAACAACTTCCATCCTTGCAGTATTGATACTAATATTTCTGCCTGAGTTTTTGATAAATTGAGATCTCGAACTAGGTCATTTAATTCCAATTGATTTATTAATTGAGGCGTGTCCTCTTGAGATGGCAAATATTCTTCATCTGTATCCGACAACACTGAAATGTATTCTTCTATCTCGGTTTAAACATGTTCTTGGTTAGAAAAATCCATACGATTTGGTACTGTCAAAGTTTCCGAATAGGAATTGGACATTTCTCAGAAACCTGATGTGCCAATTTTTGAAAATATTTCCAGAATTACAATGAAAAAGTCCATAACGTAAACGTATCAGAGTGTAAGAAAAAAACCCTGTTGACCAGTGTAATTATGGCAATTATGTGGAAAAGTAGGTTAAAGTATCGACATTCATGTAAAAATAAAATTGCTACGAAAAGTTCTTTAGTTTTTTAAATATTTTGAAACGGTACTTACTTTAAAAACACGCCTCCTACTTTAAATCTACCCCATAATACCCTGGTGACTTGTTATAGTTCATCCTCATTAAGATGTCTCTTGTGTCGTTTTCTTTTGCGAGTTGCAATACCATGGTTTGAGAATAACTACTAAACATTCTCTGGAGAATCATTTCAGCATCACGCTGCCAAATATCGTGATTTGTGTACTTGACAAGAGAGAAGTCTCGTTGAAACCCATGGAGTAGGTCTGTTACAGGTATCTTCACCTTTCCTAATAATGCAAACAAGAGGAATCGGCAGTCTTTCATCCTAACTCAGAATTTATGGTAAGGTGACCTAGAACGACTTCTGTAAAATATTTTACCGGAAACTATGAATTTATTGTTTCTTTCTTTTTCATTAGTTCCAGATGTACCTAACTAATTATAAACAGCAACATTTGCTCTCAAAACATTAACCCAAAAACCGCACATAATTATAATTTAGCAAACTTTATTTCTAAATTCACTCATACAGCTGGTCGTTGCTTAATTTTTCTCTGGTACAAAACCATGAATGGCAATGTATACTAATCTAATAAAAATTTAAAACTGACAACCCGCTTTTTTCTCCCCTTACCATTCCAGTTTCCTTTACCCGTCGCTACGTTAACCACGCATAGAACTCAACGGAGGGGGTGTAGTAACTCGAATTTTCGACAAACCAATTTGCGTCCCAGTTGATTTATGGTCCGCACTCTTGATTAATTGTCGATATGGAAAACGCTCTGTGAGCTATATGTGTGTGCGCGCAAGAAGTACGATCAGAATTTTCCATTAGATGATCGTTGAGGGGGTCTTTGAGGGGAGACGGCGGACACAGCACGACGACGAATAAACATGAGAAAACGTGGCTGGCTCGCGCCCGATTATGATCCGATGTTGATTTAGTAAAGGGTGCGGAGTACGAAGGGTGGTTTTTCCTGGATATAGATGGATGGCCTGGTCGGGTTCCGGACGAATATTAAAGCATTAATTTTTAATGCGGAAATTCTTGTTTACATATTTATGGAGCGACTCAGTACGTATTTTATGTATGGTTAGGGCGAATCGACGCCTAGGTGGTAATATTTTGTATACCGTGCGAGTTTTGGAAGGGTGCGCGTCAACGCATTGACGTTTATTGGTCGTCTTAAAATTAAGGAGGGTTGTTTATGGAAAAGGTGGCTTATTCCAGAAGGGTGAAGCTATAATTGATGGTGAAGGTTGTACATATATGTAATTGTAGGTCGTAGCATCTTTCATGATCTACAATTATGAATGATTGCCCAAAATTAATTAAAGAATCGGTAAAATTCAGAGGCTCAAAGCACGTATGCGTAGCTAGATATATCGCAAAAATTACTGTAGCTCTGTTTGTAATAAAAGGCAGGGTACATGTATGTACATATATAAAGTCTTCAGCGAAGACGTGACCTTAATATATATTAAGTGCGTTAAATACGGCGACAAACTGTAAGTGCCTGGTATCCCAAACTGGAAATGCGATGTCTCCTGAACAAAATAAAGAGTTCCCGTCGTATAAAGACGGAAAAATTTGCGGGAAAGCGTGCTAGTGTCTCGCCGACAAACTTCACAAAGTGCAAGCACGTATCTCTCCCAAAAACGAAGGCGAGAAAAGTATTTGTGCATGACAGCCGTCTAGGGGCAAAGGAACCGTTTTAAAGTAACATTATTACGTCTTCATATACAATATGAAAGGAAATGGTAGAATAGAAGTTGAAAATTAACTTAGAAAACTTCTGATAAATAAGTTGCGAATAACAAGAACATCATTGTGGACGCGCGTTCTGTGTCTATTCGTGTTATACCAAGTTTGCGATAGAAGTTTTATTGAACTAGTTAAACTCTCAAGTAGAATAACCGACGAAATAATGGCATTCAAACCAAATGTTTAAATTAGTAAAACAGCATGAGAAATAAATGGTAAGCTACATTAATTTTTTGCCGAGTATGTAATAGGCACTTTGATATTTATATGAATTTTCTTCGTATAATTTTATTTAAAAGGTGTTTAATAAGTTCTCAAAGTTTAGACGAATTATAACAGACACTTTGTTCAAAAAAAAACTGTATGCTGGTTACACAAATGAATGAAACTTTTTCGTTGTCAACTATTTTTTAACGGGAAAGGACAAGAGTTAATAGCATCATATCTGAGCAAGAGGTGTACTGGTCTCCACAATTCACTGAAAAAAACGCTTTCAGAGACCCAAGTCTACGACTGGCACAAAAAATTTTCCGATCTCCGAGAGTCAGTGAAAAACGAAAGCCATGGCTGCCGACCGGTCCCATATGCGATTAAACCTTTAGTAATAATAATAATAACAATAATAGCGCTTTATTTTCTCTGTAAATATACAATTTTACAAATAACTACTAAAATGCATTTGGAGAAGAAAAAAGGGCTGCATTCGAGTTCATTGGTAGATGAACAGACGTTCTTCCATGCAACCCCCAACTAAAACATAAAAAATGCATATCCAACTAAAGGGGAAAAAAGTCTTAGAAACTAAATAGAGTAATAAACTATTGTTCACACTCCGAATCATGACAATGCACGCAAGGGTTCAACAGCAACTCACCATGTCCAATTAGAAATGATAGCTAGATAGATAGCTAGAAATGATAGTAGAGGCAGAAATTGATCGTTTAGAAAGTTTGGGTATATTAACCAAAACTGTACATTCTCAGAATGAACTACGCCTATTGTACCAATCATAAAAACTGGTGGGAAAATTAGATTATGTGGGGACTACAAGGTCACACTTAATAAATTCATTAAGACAAATGAACATCCAATCCCAAATATTGAAGAAATTTTGGCTAAAATTGCAAATGGTACTATTCATTCAAAAATTGATATTAAAGAAGCTTATAGACATGTCAAAGTGTTTGATGAAACTTCAAAATTATTGACAATCAACACTTCAAAAGGCAATTTGGTAAAGGTGCATGGAGTCAATTTTTGGCAAAATTCCGAGTATACAAAAATATTTTATGACGATATAAAAATTTCATCTTCGAGTGCGAATAACCATTTAGACCAACTAGGAAAATTTTTCACTCTCTATAGATAAAATAACATTCGATTAAAAAGAGAGAAATGCATATTTTTCATATCTGGGATTTGATATAAAACCAGAAGGATTATGCAAAAATGATTCCAAAATAAAAGCAATCATAGATACAGAAAATCCGAGCAATGTAACTGAACTGAAATCATTTTTACGAATCATGACATATTATGCATGATTTATACCTAATATGGCAGACTGTGCACATCCGTTATATGAATTATTTAGGAAAAATACAAAATTTAAATGGACCAAAGTGTGTAACGATGCATTGGAGCGATTAAAAAAGAAATTGCTTCTCCGAGAATTTTAACTTTATATGATCCAAATAAAGCGCTAATATTAGCAATCTTGTCGCATACATTTCCGGACGGATCCGAAAGGCATATAGCTTTTGTTTCGAGAACTCTTTCGAGAGCGGAAACGAGGTACCTATTCACAAATTTGATAAAGAAGCACTATCAATTTATTGAGGAGTAAGAAAATTTTTGGACGATTTATATATGGCCTAGAATTCATATTATTTACGGACCATAAATCACTTGAGAGTACCCTTGCTTCAGATTATAGCTCACCATGTCTTAGCGCAACACACCTACTTCACTACTCTATATTTTTACAAGGGTTCACCTATAAAATAAAATATAGAAGTACCAAAAATCATGGGAATGCAGATTTCAGTTCTCGATTTCCTGTAGAGAAAGCCGATGAAATAGTAAAGTTTTCCAACTGCAACAAATTCACACGATTCTTAACCCTCGTATTATAGCAAAAGAAACTTTGAAAGATCCTGAAACATGTTCGCTACTAAGAAGCTTAATGGGAACTGAAGAACCAAAGGTTAGACTAGAAGAATTTTCAGTCGAAGAAGGGTGTATACTAAGAGGGGTCAAAGTAGTTATTCCAGCAAGCCTAAGAGCAAGAGTTTGAGAAGATCTTCATCAAGGACACTTGGGAGTTGTTAAGATGAAGCGATTGGCACGAAGTTATGTGTATTGGGCAGGCATCGATTCCGATATCGAAAATTTAACAAGAAATTGTAACAGTTGCTGTCAACAACTAAATCAAAGAACAAACGTTCCAATACATCCCTAGGAATATCCTAAAGGAACCTGGCAAAGGATTCACATTGAAATAATACTTTTCGGAAAATATTTTCTTGTCATTGTTGATTCGTTTTTAAAATGGGTAGAAGTTTACATTATGAATTCTATCACTAGTACTAATACTATTGAAAATTTAAGAGATTGTTTTGCACGTGTTGGATTACCGGTAACCCTAGTTTCAGACAACGGAACGCAGTTCACATCAGCAGAATATCAAGAATTTATGCATTCTTCGATAACTAAATTAAAAAACCTGATGCATTTACCTACTGCAAGTGTCAGTAACGCCAATGAGGTTATAAAATATAACGTTAGTCAACTTACATTAGATACGTTGAAATCTCTTCTTCTAGATTTTTATTTTGAGTGCAAACTGCATGGTTGCTACACTGTGGAAATCTGCATAGTAGGTACTCTTGGCTGCTTGGTGCGTGGAAACATTTTTTATTGTGCGTATTGCAAAGATGGTCCTATTTAATCTCTTACAAAGTGCTTCTACGTGGTTGCTCCATAACAGCCGGTTGTCGAAATTTATGCCCAAAAATTTAGCATGTTCACATTGTCTTCATTTGATTTGAATGTGATTCTTTGTGTTTTCTCTTGGTTTAATCTGAGTTCGTTGGACGTGAACCAACTTTCTGCGTCCTCCGTTGCCGTTTCCAATAACGCTTCAGTTTTCTCAGACTCCCCAGTACAAGGACCGAGGTGTCATCCGCATATATTATTGTCTTGCCATGCATAATGTTGACCGGCAGATGGTTAATGTAGATAATGAACAATAGCGGTCCCAAAATAGACCCCTGTGGGTCTCCAACATCCACAACGGCTACACCTGAAAATCCATTCTGCCACCATAGCATTTGTTTGCTATTGTTTAAATACGACGCCAATAGTTCATAAGCTAAAGCTTTCTCAATAGTATTTTATGTGAGACACAGTCAAAAGCTTTGCTGAGGTCGCAGGTTTCCATTGTAGCTTGTTCTCCCTCGTCGCCCGCCTTGAGGATTGCTTCCACCATATCCAACATTGCTGTCAGACCGAAAACGTTGTTGGGCTTCGGTAAACAGTTGGTGTTTTTCAAGGAAATGCACGATTCTGTTCTTTATTATTGATTCAAATACTTTGGATAGAACTGGTAGCACTGAAATTGGTCTGTAATTGTTCGAGCACGATTTATCCCTCTTCTTGTACACGGGAACCATTTTGGCTAATTTCAGCTCGTCCGAAAATTCACCATTCCTTATTTATAACACACGTCAAAGGTCGTGCTAGTATGTCAATGGTTTCTTTTAACAAAGTTACTGTGTATCTATATATATCCCTAGATTTTTTATTCTTTTGCTTCCGTACGATATTGATTACTTCGGTTTCTGAAGTTTCTGCAAGGTAACAGGACTCTGGAACAGTTATTTCATTTCATATTTTTGCAACAGTGTCTTATTGTTGCGAAGAAAATATTTAATTCATTTGCAGTTAGGTCTGCGTGGACTTCGTAAGATGACATTTTTTTTTTGTTTCGGTTTTTATGACATTCCACACCGCTACAGAGTCAACCATGCAGTTGTCTCAAACAAAGATGTCAGCAAGTCATTCCACTTTGTTAATTCAGCAGGTTTGGACAACAAATCAAACGAATTCTTAGCCACTCTACTAGTCACCAAGCCTTACTCGGTTCGTTTCCCTCTTATTCTCCCGAATTCAATGCTAAAGCGATACTGCTTTAAGATAATTGAAGACGTTGGAACAAATTTATCGCAATTGTATTGGAGATCATTTATTTCATTTAATTCATCATCATCTACTGTAATTCTCATATTTTTGTATATATTCTTTTCATTTGTATTCTTTTGTCTTTGTTTTATTTTCTAAATATTGCATCCTCTATTCGTCTTTATCCACATCAAAGAAAGATTGCATCTTTTAGACTACATTTCCCTTGTTCTGTACAATTTCATCCGAAACGCAGCATGAAAGTGTCTCCACTTGGACCCGGGGCTGAAGAAAGAAAAAACACACAGAAACAGACGAGCATCGTCTCCGGTATAGACCCCTACGGGCCTTCCAGTAATAGCACTGCCAAAATTACAAGCGAATACGCTAGACTGGACCGACTGCCGTAAAACGAAGAATCCGAACAAATGAAGCCTAAATGGCGCGGAGTAAATCTTCCGGACGGAAACTGATAACTCCTCGCAGTTAAATCAAAAAGAGAGAATAAATCTCCCTGCCTTGTCCCTTTGCTCTACCGAAACGTCTGTTTGCCTACACATGTGCCTGCGCTACGGAACTCAAGGAAAAAAGGAGCTTTTCCAGTGCATCCGGTGCCGATTTCCGACTGCTTGTCTGTCCCGTCTGGCTGTGGGTGTCTTCCTGACATCTTCTCTCTCCCTCATGGTCAACGTATCCGTTTTTACCAACATTAATCTGCTAAAACGGTCTGCGATCGAGCGGAGAAAAAATATGACGAATGCTCAGGATTTTAACTTAACCAGAAATATGCAGGATGAAGAAAGTTGGATGATGGAACATAATAAATGTGAATATGGTATTTGGCGCTAGATCTTGAATTATCTTTTTAGGTTGTCTTTGTAATCTTTGTTAATTTAATAATATCTTTATCCTCTTTGAAATTAGATTTAGAAACTGTATTTCTTGTGAATAACAGCGCTACAGTGGAGGTGCAAAGTATGGCACAATATGGGTACCAGAGTTCTTTTTTTGATTACTATTTAGAAAATTGATCCAAAAAGGTTGTATGGTCGTAATTCAAGAAATATTGTGCCAATGGATATACCTACCAGATGATAGTGAAGATGACGACTATCAGATGATGATAGTCCACCTACTATTTTAGCCCAGGAGCCAGACTACGACGACAATGTAGATGATGATCATGATCAATCCGATATTCTCATACCAGAATCGGGCTTAGAAATTAGCAATTCAGATAGCGAGGATGATAATATTTCCTTAGCCGAAATACGGCGAAGTCTAAAAAAGAACAAAAATTAAGATCATCCTGCCTGGATGCGTGGGAATTTAGTTACATCAGATGATGACGTAAAATTTGTAGGATCTACTGACTTTCCACCTGAATTGAAAGACAGACTCTTCTTACGCATTTTTTAATTTTTTCTCACTGATGAGAGTCAAAGATGTAGTTTACCAAACTATATTATATTCAGGTGAAGAAAAGGCCCCAAAAACCTTTGTACATACCTTACTGAGAAGGAACTCTAACAGTTCATAGGCACCTGTATTTATGTATATGTCAATACTGAAAATGCCAAATTGTATAAATTATTGGAATCAGAATCTCAATCACCGTTTATTGATCTCAGAAATTATATCATGCAATCGATGGGAAGAGAAAAAACAATTTCTACAGTTTGCGAATAATAGCCACGCCATTGCAGCCGGTAATCCTAGTCATCATAAACTTTTTAAAATCCGACCTTTACTCAGTAAGGTAAGGAATCAGTTACTCAACTTTCAAGGTCGTCCCAGTACTGCTCGGGAAAATTTACAAAATAAGAAAAACAGAGGACCGGGAACTGATTTTCCGATAAAGGAGATTCGAACTGATGGTTATAGTCATCTCCCATTATGGTTGTCTATAAAAAACAAAAAATCATGCAGTAAGGGGTTAAGACAATCCGAATTTTTACCATAGATCTAGAAAATTTGCATGGAATTTTCTTCGCACTACTTCGCGTTAAACTGGTACCACACAATGATTTACTGAACTACTACGTTTGTTACTCCTAAACAAATGTTATTGTGTACGTGCCTTTGGGCTTTCAATTTATATTTTTATTTGAGGTTATGTGTTCCAAATTAAAAAAATTAAAACTTCTGCTAATTGTCCTTAAAATCGTTTCAAAATTTTAGCATTCTACTGAGTATACTTCACAAAATTATTGGCAAAAAGCACAATTTCGTCTAACCTGCTCCCTTTTGTCCGAAAATTAATATTTTGACAACTGTTCCAGGTTGTTCCGGGTTTGTGTTCCATTTTTTTGAAACATATTATTATAAACCAACAAAACTCTGCAGAAATATGGAATGAATCTTAACCAGCCTTTCATAGTTTTCAACTTCAAAAAGCGGGCTGAAGTTTTCCATTATTTTCAGCTAACTTTTAAATCTAGCCTGCAAACAGTCTGTTTGCAAAACTCTGGAACAATGTATGTGGGAATCTAAAATAACACAGAATAACATTCAAAACTATCATTATACGAAAAAGCCCCTTGTTATGTTACATCGTAAATCATTGGGGAAGACTAAAATAAAAAATGCTTTTTTCGATTTTTTATTTGAAATAATCCGGAACAAATTTGAAATTTAAAATTTCAAGAAAGGGTAGCTAATTTAAAACCAATTTTTTTGTTTTGCCTACTCACCAATATTAATTGACAAAACTCTGGAACAATGTTAAACAATATGGGAATAACTTTCAAAATGTCGTTCAAAATTTCAAAAACAGGACACTGACTCCAAAAATCTTGTTGTTTTCTTCTAATTTGTAATATTTGTTTGAAAAACTGTTTCGAACAATGTAGAACAAACCTCAAATTTCAGGGGGATCGACGAAAAAATCTATTCTATTGTCTTTCCACTAATTTTGAATATTGTTTTGCAAACCTTTCAAACAGCAACTATACCTGAAACAGTCTGGGAAAAATTTCAAAAATGGAGGCTGACCTAAAAATTGTTTTTTTTTTAACTACTTCTTAATATTTTGCAGAACTGCGGAAGAGTGTACATCAACAACTTAATTTAAAACTTAAGTGGGAGGTCAACCTAAAAAATATTTTTCTTTAATTTTTTTGCAGCTAACTTTTAATACTAAACTTTTTAATATTATGTTACAAAACCCTGGAACAACAAGATAAAGACCTAAAACAGCCTGGGAGAACTCAAAACTTTAAATTTTATAAATCGGAGGGTTTGTCCTAAGAATCATTTTTTGTTTTTTTTGACTAACTTTTAACATTATTCTACATAAGTCTGGGACAATGTAGAACAATCCTAAAACAACTTTGTACCCATCAAAAATTCGAAACTATCGATTGACCTCAAAAGGTTTTTTTTTCGATTTTAGTCGACTATTTATTATTGTTGTATTGCCTCGCCATACATAAGAATGAATTAATTAATTATATCACTACAACAAGAGATAGCCCAAGACTGTACCACCTCCCCCTCTCCTCGTCTCCCCACTCCCTTTGAGACATTTGTCACAAATTGTGCTGGACGGGTTCAAATACTAGCTCACTCATCAGTTAGTTGATTTTGCAATTAATATGTTACTTGTATTGTTGCAGTGTTACTAATTGTTTTCATTGGTCGCTTTGCAATGGCATAGCATACGCAGGAGTAATCCTTCATCCTTCTGACATTCTCGATAAATGAAGTGACGTCTAAGTTTGTGATGTCTTGCCCGTTCATAATTCGTCAATAATTTGATTAACTATCAAAATCTGGATCGTTCTTAAGATTCCGCTAACCGACATAATTCAGCGAGTTGATAATTGTTTCATGGTGTGATATCTGTCATCGCTGCGCTGGGAAGCAAACGCATTATTAACAAGGACTTCTTTATTATGTTTTGGCATCCAAATTTAAATCGTTACACTTCAATACTGAATAGCTCAACTTAGCATCAAAATGGCTCAAATAAGAGCCAATTTCAGCTGTCTTGAGTGAAATATCAACGTAACATAATATTATTATAAAACCGCATTTTACTCATACAGTGAACATCTATATATGTGACAAGTTTATTAAAACTATTGCAGCAGCTGTTTGCCAACACATTACAACGTCTATTCAGACTCCAAGTCAAAAGTATCCCCATTCGCGTATACATGCATAAACAGTATGTTTCAACGTAATAATCCCCGACGTGACTGAGACTCATTTAAATTCTGATCATTGTTCGTTGCTTAGCTGATGCTCTGCGGTGCGGTTCCGCGCCTCTCAACATTAAGATATTAATTCCGCAAGACGGCGGCACTATCTCGATGTAATCACAGAATTCTCTTTCCTTACCATCTCACCCAGCCATCCCCTATGGGGAGTTGTTAATAAAACAGCGAGTGCTACGTCTGACTGTGGCGGGATTTGTAGCGTTAGACATTGCTGTAATTTATCGGAGACTGTTTCCGAAGCATATTATCAGAAGCGACGCGTAGTTATCAATAAGATAGACAGACACGTGGAAGGGATGCGACACAATAATAAGACTTCCGGAAATGGGAAAATGTCGAGGAAAATTAGGAGATTCGGCGGCTAATATATGAAGTAATCGCCGTTGTAATGCGCGAGGTGTTGGTAAATTTAACTCGCTTCAAAATTGTTGCTTGCTTATGTCAATTCCAATAACGACAATTTCACAATATAGTGTCACCACATCAAAAGGAAGGTTAGAGAGACACCCATTATACATGCAGTCTTGGAAATAAACTCCATTGTATCATTGGTAGGTTCAGGATCACAGATACCTGATCCCACAGTCCCACAAAAGTCGCTATACATTATCAAAAAATGGAACTAGACATGCTTGTATAATTGCCCTATAAAGTCTAGAAAAAATTAGTTTGTTACAGTCATTCTCAGAGCTATCCTAAAGATAGTAAAATACTGATTGCCAAAACGTCAGATTCTTCCTTGTTGTACTAAATACAACTCAAAATTTTGCATTTCGAATTTTGAAAGACTTGTTTTTTATTGTTAAACTCGACCATCATTAAGAACCACCAGAATATCCAAACAAGTATAATTTAATAGAAATCTGGCGCTTATCTGAACTCACCCAAATATATTTTACTTACTTCCCCACATCCAATCGCAATTCTAGACAGTACTACACAGCTATACAAGCGCGGATACAATATAAAAAGTTATCCGGAAACTCCTTTTATCAACCTCATACATTATGGAAATACTGAAACGATGTGCGAACGTGCACTGGAGAGGTCAGCTTGCTACCGCTTCAATTCAGTCGTCTTTAAATGTAGCATCCCAGTGTGCAGCATCCACAGTTTCACCTCGATAGGTGTCGCTCGTGAATGCCGATATCTAAAACTGCCGATGCACCCGATACAAGCAATTCTACCTCTGAGTGATATGGGAAAAACAACTGACCGCGCACTTTACGAGATCTATACCGAAATTACATGTTCTCTGTATTACATTTACCACTACATATATTTAAAGCCGGGTGCACACTGCGTGAAACGAAATCGTATCGCGATACACGATGTAGTGGCAGAATGTTTTCAACATTGTAATCTTGTTACAGCCCATTAAATAAGGGGGTAACGAACCCGAAATGACAAGAAGTAATTACTGTATTGCGTTTTTGCCGTTTAGAATCGTTGGAGTAATTAATGTATATTATGAAGCGTTTAAAACGCTTATAATTGAAACTGGTATTAAAAATTGGATGGCAGCTTGTTTGCAGGATACAATTTGAGATGCTGCAGTATAGTTTCAATGTATTTAACCGCCTGTACAGTTTGTTTTGCTACTTATAAACATTTTTTTTTAAATAAGGTAAGAATGATTTTCTTAATTACACTGAGGTGGATGGTTCGATAATTCTCAAGTAAGCTGCATTGTATTCATATATTCTGGCCTCCAAATCAAGTCTCTATTTACTTACCTTACCTATATAATTCTTTCATGTACTCTTTGTAACATAAAGGGACACTGCTTCAATCGCATTGATTATAAAAAAATTGTACAGTTTTTTTTTCATTTCTTTCAGCAAATGTACTATATATTATCACCTTCACTATATGGTGTACACCCTTTCATCTAGTTAAGGGTTGAATTTAAAAACAAAACACCGAAGCACGTGTTTCATTAATTATGTCAAAGGGCATTAATACCAACGACCTATAATAATGCAGGCATTACTGCTCTAAAAACACAGTAGTTAATTTCCAATCGCCATGTTGATTTTGACAACACCAAAATACTCCACTAAAACACCAAACAAAGAGCCCAGGAAATAATATATGTTTTTTTTAAATGTGGTGGGTGCTTAGTTGCAGTGACTCCGTAAGCTGTATTACTTGTTTGGCTATCACTGCAACTCTTGCGGTGAAGTTTAGTGTGTGTAAATTGTGTTTAAATGGCTTTGTGACAGCATCATATCGCCTTTTATGATGCCGCGCTGTTAAGCACTTTGCTCCCAACAGCGAATGGCAAGTCGATCCGGGATTAAACTCTCTGAAAAAATGTCACCGTCCCTCCAGAGAATTGAACCCCGGCACCTATCGTCCTCTCACAACAATAGTCAGCCGCCTAACCACTGCGGCCATCGACCCGTCTTAAGTAATATATTAATACGTGACCTTGAACAGTAGAATGCCATATCATGTCTAGACGAGATCCTAGGAACATAAAAGTTAACCTTACTCAACAAATCGGGAGCATCAACACCATTATGGAGTAAATTATATAAAAACGTAGCATTTATCTGGTTTTGCCGAGTAAATAAGGTGTCCATTCCAAATTGTTTAAATAGCAAGTCATGGGGATAACTACGGGTAACCATAAACCCGAAGGTGCAAGTACTTCAGAAAACGTCTTTGCACCATTTCAAGTGCGCTAATTTGATTGATATAAATTGGGGACCAAATGAGCGAAGCATACTCAAATTTTGAACGGATAAATGAATAATACAATGGCAGAATTGCATCAATTGATGTAAAAGATCGTGTAGTTCTAATAATGAATTCCAATGTTTTCAAAGCAGAACTTGTAACCTCCAACACATGGTTCCAAAATGTTAGTTTTGAATCGAAAGTTACACCCAAGGTTAGGTTAGGTTAGAAGTGG